>JAHBCN010000683.1:0-159156 GCA_019359885.1 Listronotus oregonensis
TTAAAAAATGCGCTTATACTATTGAACTATATGAGCTGTAAAGTAATTTGGGTGGCACAGTGACGCTTCGTCCCACTGTGCGACGGCTGACCGACTGTTTTTGAATACGACTGTCGCGATACAACGTCCTTAAAAACTCTTTATTGAAAAGGGGTTAAAAAAATATGCTCGTTGGTAAAAGATATTTATATAAAACTTATATGAAAAAAAAGCACTTTTTAAAATCTCTATTATCAATAGAAAAAATAGGGCCCAGTGTTGAGCCCTGGGTTCGGAGACAGAAATCTCTGAAGGCGTTGAGTTTACTAATGTATGATTCCCTTTGTTGTTTACGAAAGGCAGTTCTTCAAAACTAATCTCCTTGACCTTTCAAAGGTCTTCTCATTTTGGTACTAGGTTCGCATAATTTATTGATTACAAAGTCTGAGTTTATGTTATTTTAAAACATCTCTTTCTAAATTCATTAAAAGAAATTATTCTAAATTATCATTTGACATGGTATCTCTCAATCTTATCTTAACCAATTTTAGTTTAGAAAACACCCTTTCACAAGATACTTGAGTAAGAGGAATTGCATGTAAATGAAGGGTGGACCGAACGCTAAATGACACCGATACGCACGGTCTCTAGGCAACCCGTATAAAACCGTGACGTATCGGTGTCATTCTAACAGCGGTCGAACATTACATATGATATTCCAAACAATTCAGTAAAATAAAATAAAATGCTAGCAATTAGTTAAGTTACTCTATTCCCCAATTCACTGTTTACATGGCTTATGTTAAATTACAAAACTGTTATAAGAGATAAACAACCACAAAAATTTTCAATTTTTTTACTGGCGAGAGGGCGCCGTTTGACCTTGAAGGCGAGGGCGCAGGGGGATTTGTCCCCCTGTCCCCCTCGGCCAGCACGGGCCTGGAGATACCCCTTGATTGATTGTTCCGTTTTTTGGCTTTGATTTGCGGGCAACGTGAGCTTTCCCAGGCTTCGTCAGTGGAATTTCTGGATTGTCGGGCTCGGAGCCCCCGGAAATTCCGAATTTATCACAAAACTTAAAATTTTCTAAAAGAATTTATTATCTTTGCAAGGCACAAAAAATGGAAGTCCGACCAGGAAACTGCTACTGGTATCACGCATAACCGCTTTCTGTCAGTACTGCTCCTTCCTGCTGAGCGCGCAACCATCTTCCGCCATTAGGAAAATTCCTCGTGCGTGGGGCTCTCAGAAAGAAACAGGTATAGGAATCTTCGTTCACAGCGCTTAGCCCCAGAAGAAGGACTCCATCGTTTGGCTTGAGTTTCTCCTTGATCCCCGATGGTAAAAGCTGTTGATACAGCGCATTCAGCCGCCTTCCCGGAAAAAACTATGTAGTTTTCTTATCGCGAGCACTTCACTGATCGGAGGTCAAACAGGAACTGATACCCCTTCACCACGAGCTTTTTGACAGTGTTGACCATAGATATATAAGTATATATCTATGGTGTTGACACATGAAACGCTTTATTATGCAGGGACTCGGCTAAAAAATTACATTTTAATGATCATTTAGGGTTTTTAATACGTCCCCGCATTTTTACGTCTGAAATATAATTGAGAAAAATAAAAAGCCGCTTTGCTAACCAGAACTAACCATGACCGACTGGAACTTAGGGCTTTTGAATTTGTCTAAATTATTTGTAGAAGTTATAAACCAAATTTTAACAACGTATTGAAAAAAAACCGGGTAATATATAATTACACTTTTTAAAAAAATATAACTTCAACCATATCAAAAATTATAAAATTTTGTTAATAACTTCTATGTAGGGATAATTTAGACAAATTCAAAAACCCTAAGTTCTAGTCGGTCATGGTTAGTTCTGGTTAGCAAAGCGGCTTTTTATTTTCCCTAATTATATATCAGACGTAAAAATGCGGAGACGTATTAAAAAAGACCCATGATTTGCTTTTTTTACATTAAATACATTATTTAGAAAAAGCCTACTTTTTAAAAAACGCGCTGAGTCTCTGTATAATAAAGCATGTTTCATGTGTCAACACTGTCAAGAAGATCGTGATCTCGGGGTATCTCTAGAAGCGAGTGTACTTTAGTATATTATTATTTTTTTAATAAATGAACTATCTAGACGTGTGCTGGCCCACTGGGATACCGGGGGTTTCCCGGTGGGCCCTTGAAAGGTTGCTTCGAAAACCCCTCCTAAATCTTAAAACCTACGACACGGCTATTTGAAAGCCTTCTTTCTGATGACCTGCGAACCTGATATAATAACAAACATTTCTGCAGATGTAGTTATTTACAGGTTATGCCAGAAAAGCAAAGCGTTTAAAAGTTACCTACAGTGGTGTTAGTATCCATCTTTTTATTTATTTTTTTATTTATTTATTTAATTCCCAACCAACTATACAGTTTATTACAGGGAATATAACATAAAAAATAACAATATATAATTTTAACAAGAACTCATTAATAAACAGTCAAATTAATTTTAAATATTTTTTTATATGTATTTTAAACAGTGATATTTTTTTATTTTTGTAATTCTTATTGGTAGATTATTGTACATTTTAATTCCGTTATGAACTATTGATCTCATTCCAAAATTACTTTTAATTTGAATTGTTTCTAAAAAATCTGTTTGTTTAGTATTATGCCCATGTAAGTTACTAATATTTTTAAGTATGATATTTGAATGTTTTTTAATTCAGGAATTAATGAATATGCAGTTATTATTTATATATATATATATATATATATATATATATATATATATATATATATTATATTATATATATATATATATATATATATATATATATATATATATATATATATATATATTATATATATATATATATATATAATATATATATTATTAATATATATATATATATATATTATATATATATATTTATATAATATATAATCTTATTAAATATAATATATAGTTAGACTCATATGCCAATTCGCCCATTCGCCGAAAAAAATACTCAGTTCGCGAAATGATCAAGCCAAATGATCGATTGCCGAATAAGTTATTTCGGGGAAATTTATTTTCAACAGGTCGTTTCGTTTTTGAATACATGAAAAAATACTTTCAATGTTGCTTTTTGGCCGTTTAAGGTAGACCAGAACGCTTGTTTCAAAAAAAAAGCCGCTTTGCTTACCAGAACTAACCATGACGGACTAGGTAGTTATTAACAAAATTTTTTCAATTTTTGATATGATAGATTATAATTTTTTAAAAAGTGTAATTATATATTTCCGGGTTTTTTCCAATACGTTGTTAAAATTTTGTTTATAACTTCTGCAAATAATTAAGACAAATTCAAAAGCCCTAAGTTCTAGTCGGTCATGGTTAGTTCTGGTAAGCAAAGCGGCTTTTTATTTTGAAACACGCCTGGACGACCAGAAGGGGGTTTGGCACAACATATATATATTTTTCATGTTCGAGCGACCAGTTGATGATAATCTGCCGAAATATATCTTATTCGGCACATGAGTCTAACATATATATATATATATATATATATATATATATATATATATATATATATATATATATATATATATATATATATATATATATATATATATATATATATATATATATATATATATATATATATATATATATATATATATATATATATATATATATAATATATATATATATATATATATATATATATATATATATATATATATATATATATATTTTAATATATATGATTAATATCAAAATAATTATTTGGTTTGTACAAATTAATTGTTGGTTCAAGATATGGTTATTTATGAATACATTTAATAATTTTATTTTGAAGTCTTTTTAAAGGTTTGCTGAACCCCATACTGAAAATAAATATTGTAATTTTGAGTATACTAAACTATAATAAATACTTTTAAGCATTTTCAAGGGTATATAATTCCGAATCTGAAACAAAATTCCTATTAAAGGTGATAGATAATTTCGAAGATAGTCTATATGTTTTTTGTAACTTAAATTTTCATCAATATATAATCCTAAAAATTTTATACTAGTAGAATAATATATTTTTCTATTTTTAAATGATATATAAGGAATTTTTTTTTTATATGTTGTTTGCTGATAATTATGTAGGGCGATTTATTTAAATTTAAAGTAAGTTTATTAAATTGTAACCAATCAAAGACAATATTTAAATCATATTTAATATTGTCTTGAATTTCACTATTACTGTTAGCAAAATATACGATTGTTGCATCATCGGCAAACAATTTTATAGTATCCTTTAATTTTAATAGAGGCATAGAATTTATATATATTAAAAATAGTATTGGTCCCAAAATAGATCCCTGTGGTATTCCACAAGAAATTATTTTTGAGGAACTAATATTTTTTTTCAATTTTAACATATTGCTTTCTGCGTTTCAAATAACTTGCAAACCAACAATGAATTTTTCCCCGTATTCCCATATTAAATAATTTTTGAAGTAATATATCATGATTTACAGTATCAAAAGCTTTGCATAAATCTCGGGATAACAGAGCACATTTCTTATTCTGATCTATATTTAATTGAATATCTGTAGTAAGATCTATTATTTATTATTATTATTATTATCTATCTAATTTTTAATTATTTTCTAGTTATCTTTTTTTTAATTTGATAATATTTATTTTTTTTTTTTCATTTTATATGTTATATTTGTTTAAACTTTGATGTGTAATGCTGACATGTACGTATTTAATAGGTAGTAGGCTTGAATAAATTTGTTGAAAAATTTTCCTATTCGTCAATATTGTTCGGCGATGCGATTTGGGCCTGCTGAATAGTTTCCCGGGCCCTAAAATCGCTCCAGCACGTGCCTGAAACTAACCACCTTCTTCACGAAATGCCAATTCTTACATTTAGTCAGATTATGTTACGATACAACATGACGAAACCGCGTCAGATCGTGTGGCTTGATTATTTTACACCATATGCTGACGCTTCATGAAGTGACCAGGATCTTCATGAAGAGACGGATTTCACTACGACAGGACTACGGCATATATTTTTTAATTAGCACATCTAATTTCGCCATAGATATAAAAATTATGTCTTTTTATAAAACAATTATTACATTTAAGCAAATAAAAAATTATATGTATGTTTTTTACAACTGTACATTCTGGACCATATAAATACATATAATATCGTCGAATATAAAAGCATACGCTAAAAGTTAGCTTTTACACACTTTATTGTTAAATTATTTAAAGTAAACAAATATGAATTTATTTCTTACCAAATATTTAGTTTGTTTCAAGCCAGAAAGAAACTTAGTTAATAAGCAATAATTAATTTTTTTGGGCAAAGTAAACGTTAATGGACAAACACACAAAACTAAAAACAAATTTACAGATAGTCCTACCTTAGCAGAAAAATTAAAAAACATGGTTTTAAAATTTATGGTGATTAAAACTTAAAGATGAGATAAGATCTCGAAGATTGATTTGTTTATAACAACACTAATTCCCTTTGGCAAAGGAAGTTAATACTAAAAGAAATTTTATAACAATATCGCATATAAAGGTTAAAGTATCTTTCATAATATAATTTTAACCCAATGATTGTTGTACTTTAACACATATTTTATCTCACTTTGCTTGAAAAAGATATCGTCACCGCAAAAGAAAAGTGACATAACTCAAAAAACTTAGTTTTAAGAAAATGACCAACAAAAAATCTGAAATTTTCAAGGTGTTACCGCGTAAGCAGTATGTTATTTTCTGAAATTTTCTGTAGCTGGAGTTCCCACTCGGTCTTTTTATAAGAAGAAACGGTGAGTTGAGGCGTTATACATTTACTCAACACCCAACACTTTTAGTTTAAATTTATTTATTAAATTAAATTTGAAAAACAAGTATAAGGAAATACAGTAAAAATGGTTTAATGTTTCTAAGACGGTTCTTCAGAGGTAACTATACTCTCTGTACTTCTAAAAACCCTTATTGCCCTTAACATTAGGTATGAGTTCCCTCTGCTTTATTACCCACTTTAGATAAAGGAAACCCAACTAAGTTTTCCAATGGTAAACAATGCAACAACTGAAAATTTACAATGGGGTTCTTACGACACCAAACAATGTTAAAGTTATGAATAAAATTTATAAAGGATGGACAACCCCAAGTACATTGGGGTGGTCTAAGTTACTTACTATAATGTATTTACTTTATCATACTCTTATTGCTAGGACAAACTTAATATTAAATAAAATATATAATAAACAATTATTAAAGTATACATATGCCTAATTTCTAGAGGTTTGCAACAAGTAATTAAGAACAATTTTTTATATATTATTTGGCTAATTGCACTTTTTCTAAATATAAATTAATTTCCTCTTTACATATTATTCAGTAGGTTAATTATAACTTAACAAAAACAAATCTAACAACCAAAGAGTTACTTTTCTTATTAAAATCTTTATATGAATACGTCAAATTTTGTCTAGAGTAAGTAAATTTTGTCCTAAGTAAAAATCGCAGTGGGGATAAAAAAGAATATTGACGCGTTAGTGGTGAATTTGAAGTATTTAAGTTATGTTACTTACCAGGGTATTCTTTGTCACAGTTTATCTGACTTCTTGTGTATAACACAAAAATTGCAGTTTTGGATTTGTCACATTTCTTCCGAAGTGACCATACTTTAATTATAGTGATACTTTTTAAGGCAAAGGATTCCAAAAAAGCATGTATTCTACCACAAATCCAGTGTCCATCGAGGACATTATGTTCTGAGTTTTTCTTTTGGTTTCGACAAAGAGGAAGATGTATTTCAATTTGCAGTTGCTCCCCCATACAGCTATGCTAAGTTACAGACGTTTCTAGCAATGCTTGAAAAAAAAGCTACTTATCTAAATGAAAACTTTACTAGAGAGCTTTTGGCTAACAGTGTGGTAAGTAAGTGGTTATAGCTATTACCATATTTCAATATAACCTAAAAAAAGTCTTTTAGCAAAAAAGAAGAGTAGATATACTGACTATAGGATCACTTCGTCCTTTAGAAAAAACTAAGCCCAAGACAAAAAGAAGAATTGTATGTATTATGGCAAGAATAATCCTGGTGAAACACCTGCCAGTTTTGTTTGCCAAGGTATAGGCTGTGGTATAGGTTTGCTATTAAAGTAAGCAATAAGAGTTTTAAAAACTTTTTTACAGGTCTTTTAGAACTCCTAATCAGTTCAAACCCCATTGCGTCAACCCTTCGGGAAAATGTCACTTTTAAAGTTATTCCAATGTTAAATCCAGATGGAGTTTTTCTGGGAAATTACCGAAGTTCTGTGATGGGATGTGATCTAAATAGATCTTGGCATATTGCTAAACCAGTGGTTGCATCCCACCATTAGGGCTATGATAGATACGTTAACAGTTCTAGATAAAAGTAAGGTGAGTCCTAAATATGTAAATGTATATTATATGTATAAATATATATATATATATATATATATAGATATATATATATATATATATATATATATATATATATATATATATATATATATATATATATATATATATATATATATATATATATATATATATATTGATTTGTTTCAATAAAGATAGACAATATTATTTCAAGTTTCCATTGGTCAAAGTAATCGTTAATGTTCATATTAAAAATTGGCTATTCTCACAAAAACTGATACAAAGGCAGAGCAGCAGAAAATTTCGCAATCAGCAAACCCCCCACCCAAATTTAAACCCAAACCCCATAATTTTGATTTGGAAAACAAGCGCAGATCAATGTAGATATCTTCTTTCACAAGACCTCAAACTTATTTTTGGATTGGGGCGACAAAAATCTTGTTCAGTTTAATGTCTCGAAAACACAGTCAGCGCTGTCGCGAAAAAGTCTGCCAATGCTCATCCCTTACATTGAGCGGCCAATTCTGCAGAACAAAGAGTCGTTTAATCTGGTCGGGTTTTTTAAGAATAACCTCAACTGGCACAAACACATTACATCCATAGCCTCGGCAGCTTCAAAAGTTTGGGTTCCTCTTCGAGCCAGATTTCTCTTCTTCCAATCTGTACCTCCGTATGTATCCTAAATCAGACCCTCCTTAGAATATTGTTCTCATGTCTGGGAAATGGCGTTCCCCACAACACTTAGCATTCTGGACTCCATTCAAAGAAGAGCCGTTCGTCTTATTAATGATCCAACGCCCACAGAAAGGCTTCCTCTTTTCCCACCGTCGAGCTGTCGGGGATCTGTCGCTCTTCTATAGGTTTTTCACGGCTTCTGCTCAGGGAGTTGGCCAGTATAATTCCTTCTCTGGCGGGTCCCAACGGGCAACACGTATTAACTTTTTGCATCCTTTTATAGTTCGGGTTGAACCCCAACTTTCCCTTTTTTCGTTCCTTCATCCCTAGGTGTCAAGACTACGGAACCTGCTGCCCGCAAAGTTTTTCCTTCTCCTCCAATCTCCAAATATTTAAGTCCTGTGTGAACAAACTCCTCCCACCACACTTAAGACACCCACGGTAGTTAGTACTTAGGTATCAGCCTTTCGTGGACTATCCAAGATAAAAAAAAAAGAAGTTTGTGAAGACGTTTTTAAGGGTTTTTTTATGTATTTTGATACTCTGAAATCAAACCTGAAAAGTTAATTTTTCTATCACCCATAGGTATTCTTAATAACATGCATATTTATAAATACAAAACGTAAAATTTCTTACAACACATCCTATCAGAAGGAGTGGACACTACGCCAAGCACTAACTTCGGGACTAAAAAATGTTACCAAATTACCTTCGCATGTTAAATTGGGATTAATAAAGAATTTTCTTAAAGCAATGGAAGGGAATAGATCAGGGCTCTTGTAGTCTTGTATCTAAATCAGAAATTTCCGAGATTTAGCGAAGCAAAAGTTAAAGAGGGCATATTTGTGGATGCACAAATAAGGAAAATAATGAAAGTTTTAATTTTCATTCATAATATAATATAAATTATGAGCTTCAAGTGCTTTTAAAATAGTAAGAATTTTTTTTTTGGATATGTGAAAGCCAACCATTACAAAGATACTGTAAGTACTTTACTTAATGCTTATAAAGAAATGGGATAACATGTCTTCCAAAATTCACTTACTGGACTCGATTTTATTCCCAAAAATTTGGGGTTTGTAAGTGACGAACACGGGGAACGGTTTAACAAGGCATTTCTGCCATAAAAAATTGATATCAAAGCAAATGGATTGTCACTTTGCTTGGTGATTACTGCTGAACTTTGTTAAGAGATACTCCAGAAACGAAATATCGCCGTAAAACATCGAGAACAACATTTTGATTGTTGTATTTAGATACATTTAGATTAACAATAAAATACTTCCTATCATAATATTTTAGTAGAGTCCTATAACAGTTCTATGGGTGATGGATTTAAAGCAATTTTTGGGCAAGTTTTATATAATAATCTATTAATTTTATCCATGTCACAAAAAAGAAGTTAATTTTTGTTTACCAGTAAATTTACCATTTACAGAACCATTTCTTAAAAAAATATGTTTTAGGAATTTCAATTGGATTTTGTTGTTGATATTCATGCTCATTCCAGTTTAACAGGATGCTTTATGTATGGGAATACATATGACGACGTTTATAGGTACTATTTATATAGAACGGATCTATTTTGAGTATTCATGGTTTGTAACTGTTTATTATTAAAAATACATTTTTCTAATAAAATGACAAATGAACATACAGCCAGGAGAAAGGATTATAAAAATGAATACTAAAAAGATAAATAAAGCAATATTTGAAAAGTATGGTCTCTAAGTAAAGTAAACCGATGAAAAAATAAAAAATATCTTTTAATAGTTAGGTGTAACTTATTCAGCAACCATGGTTTATGAAAAAAATATTTTATTTAGCTAAATATCAGGTATATCCCAACTTTTAATTTTAATCGATCAGATTTTTTGTTTTTGTGGTTTCTTGTATATATCCTCCATATTAATCAGTAAAAAATTACTGCAAATTTTTAGTAAATAGTTAAAAAACCTACAAATCCATTTTTAGTTAAAAGCCAGCGAACAGTCTTGTTGATAAACATCTTCATAAAAAGTATGTATAAAGCGTCTTTTAAAAAGTCATATAAGATTTTTTTTATTATTAAGTTTAAATAAAATTTGTCTTTAGCACAGTGGTGTAGATATTTTTAATTCCTGGAGGGGTGTAATGCAAAAAAATTCTACATACCTGACAATCTGTTAACATTAGGAAAAATGTTTTAAATTTAACTCGGTTTTTGCCCACGTGTGTTAGATAACTATACTGCCGTGCGTTGTACATACAAATTTGTTCCAAGTTATTTGATCTACTAAATAAATTTTCAATATTTTTTTAAACAAGAGCCCTTCATTGTTAATATCTGTATCAAAGCACGTTTGTTTAGCAGATCTACATATTATATCGCCGCCAAAGCTATGTTAGATTTCGGTGGCGCTAGACAAAACAAGACCCGAAAATATCAAAGGGCTGACTATAGCAGTATTTAAATAATAAATAAGATTGCAAAATGGAATAAACATTTCATTTTAAGAGAATAATATAGAGAAGATAAATAATTTCGGTTTTTAAATCCTTTTAATATTTAATTTGTTTTATAGCATATTGCAGATAATAATCTGTAGACCTTAAAATATTTTTAATAATTCCCAGTGGGGGAGGGGGTAATTTACCCCCTACCCCCTATACCTACGTCGGTAGCTTAACATCAGTTTGTGCTTTAAATTCGATGAAAGTCATGCAGACTTGCCCGCTAAAACGACACCTCTTACCTTTAAAGATTGACATTATTTTCAAAAATATTCCAAAAATGCACTATTTGGGGGATTTAAAAAAAACTTATTAAATATGTAAGTTGATTATAATGCAATTTTATGGTCATTAACCAAATCTGAGCTTCGTACGATGAAATTAATTTTGTCACTATGTATGAAAAAATAACTTTAAAAATCTACTTCTGACCCTATTAACGTACTTAATACTATTTACCCAATACTATTTTTATAAAAAATTTTGCCATTATTGAATCATTATATGAAGGTACCAAAACCAGGACTGAAAAATATTAACATAAGTTAACAAAGTTAAAATAACTTTTTTGCATTTTTACAAAAGAGGACGCTGTATTATATATATTGTCTTTACTAGTTTTTTATTCAGTACGTATTAACTTTAATTTTATCTAACCCTCCTCAAGTGAATCAATAGCATAGTTTTATGTAAGAATGTAACTACGTATTTTTCTTTAAATCCGATATATTATTTAAGCTCTCCCCTGTGGAAAAAGCCTGATAGATCCAAACAAAATACGATGTTTGATTGGAAGTTATGATTAACTATTGTGTTTTTGAAACAGCAATTCCAGATACTTACAGATTGACGAAAAAATAATGGATTCATGTTTTTTGTGTAGTTTTCCATGGGATTATGATCACAAAAATGGAAAGAAAAGCAAAATAAAGTATCGGCATCGGCAGTTCCGATTTATTGCTTTGCTAAAGAGATCACTGATGAATTCATAATGTTTTTTTATAAGAATTCATCAGTTTAGTTATGATAGAATTTCTATCTGGACATTTTACGATCCAGATAGACCTATTAGGATTCTTATTGGAACCTATCATTTTCTATCAGGCTTTTTCCCCAGGGTTAATAGAACATTTAAGACGATAAATGAACTAAACTATATTATTATCTGACTTGTCACTTTATTAATTTGCAGATACGAGAGGCATATTTTGTTCCCAAAACTTCTGGCAACAACTGCAGAGGATTACGTACCTGTAAACACGATGTTTAACTCTGATAATAACAAAATAGGAACGTCTCGTAGATTTTTATGTTCTCTTTTGAGTGATAAGGTTAACTGTTATACTTTTGAGGTTTCTATTTTTGGTTATAAATTAAAAGGAAGCGAAATTATCATACCTTATACAGAAGAGAGTTGTATCCTTTTAAAATACCATTAAATACTATTTTCTAAGCTACAGTAACTATTGTGTGAATTTATATCTTCTTGTTATATGTTTTTTTTAATCATGTGACAATTCACGAAGGCTAAGAGTCTAATGCATGCACAGATCTTTAGGACTACAACTTTACATTATTATGAAATACTTACATAAAGTCTTATGTAAAGTCTTATCGGACGTTTCAAATTTTCGGTAGGTGAGTCTGTTTTCCTACTTCCTCTTCCTTTGTTTTTTTTCCTCTATCATAAAATTTGTAAATAATGATGACACCCGAAAGTAAAGTATTCCGGAGGTAAAATACCCCTCGAGTGGGATCTAATAAAGATTGACTATTAAATTTTATTTCCAGGTTTCCATTAGCCGAAGTAATCGTCCTCGGGGATATTAATGTTTACAATAAGGACTGGCTAGGTATGGAAACTACCTACTTCCCCAGAGATCCCATCCATGATTCTAACCCCTAGATCTTTTTCTTACTTTCAGCCCTGAACTCTACCAAGCATCAGTAACTGCTTTCCTTGGTCGCTCAGATCATGGCTTGGTCACTGTATCATACTCTATACATTCTGAGGCAACTGAATGCATGCCACCACGCACAGGCTGGCACTACAACTAGGCCGACTGAGATGGTCTCAGAGATGTCTTTGCTACCTACCCTTGGGATCCTACCCGCTTTTCCACTAATAATCCTTCCAAAATTTGTAAACACACCGAAATAATTCAACTGGGCATTAAGACCTATATTTCTCATTCCAAAAAGAACCCCAAACCTTGAAATTGCAAACCCTAGTCACGAAAATCTACAGGCTAGCATCCAAGCAAGCAATCAGTATAATCAAACTATCTCAGAAGCCAAAGGCTGTTTTAACAATGGGATAAATGATGCAGTCCTCTATTGCTCAAATGGCAGTAAATCCTTCTGGTCCTTTACTAAAAACATTATTCAAAACTTTTTCACAAATTCTTTTCCAACCCTAATCTTTAAAGATGGAATTGTTTCTACCTCTAAAGGAAAAGCCGAACTATTTGCCAAAAAATTTGCTGCCAATTCTACCCTTGATCCTTCCGTTAATCTTACTCCTCCAACAGTTGCCCCTGTTCCTCATAAAATGTCCGATATCATTTTTAAAGTCAAACAGATCAAGCATATCCTTTCTTCTCTTAATAACAAAAATCGTCTGGCATAGCAGTCTTAAAAAATGTGCTCCCGAGCTTGCACCCATCTTAACTAACTTGCCTCTTTCTAATTTTTTGGTGATTTAATTGTTGCTCTTGACATATCCAAAGCCTTTTTATGAGGTCTGGCAGATGATCTCCTTAACAAAATTCCTTCCTGCGGTCTTCCACCAAGCTTTGTTCTTTTGGCTCTCCAGTTTTCTTTCTAATCGACGTATATCAATTATTGTAGATGGTCATTCTTCCAGCCTTACCAAATTAATGCTGGGGCTCATGTACTGGGACCAACTCTATTTTTCCTTCTGTCTTTCACAATTGATTTTATTCATCGTTTTGCTGACGATAGTACCCTCACTCTAATATTTAATTTCTTAAGCCACCCTGTAAGTCTGATTTGGACAACAAGCCCAGGTCAATGCACATATCTCTTTCACAAGACCTTAAACTAATATTAGATTGGGGAGCCAAAAATAAGTTTAATGCCTCCAAAATACAGTCATGTTCGCTGTCGTGAAAAAAGTCTGCCAATGCTTATCCGTTACATATGAGCGGCCAAGTTTTGCAGAACAAAGAGTCATTTAATCTTGTTGTTGTTACTTTTGGAAAACACCTTAAATGGCACAACCATATTACATCTATAGCCTCAGCAGCTTCAAAAAAGATTGGATTTCTTTTTCGAGCCAGGAAGTATACTTCTCACCTTCTAATCTATATACTTTGTATCTATCCCAAATCAGACCTCTGCGTATATATTTATCCTTTATCGGCTGATTAAAAAAACTAAGGTACAACACACTCAAACCACAATAGCTAATGGTTTGTTTCTACCAAGTTGTAGTAATAAAATTATACAGAAAACACAATTAAATAGCACAAATAAATATGTACTTGATTTTTAGGTTTTTATTTTCTTACAGCCGATTTACATGTACGAGAATTATCACGTAAATTATTGCCATAATAGGCCCCTTTCACATATTTTTTTATTGGCTAAAAATAACTCTTACTACCTAAATAAAGCTTCTTCAAAAATTTTATAACATAGCTAAAATTATTTAAAATTTAAATATAAAACTTTCCCGCGACAACGATTTCCACGTCACAACGCACTAACCACACATATTCACACCTGCCTGATCGACGTAGGCTACCGGAGCTAAGTTCCAAAATACATTTGACTATTTCACAGATACACATCCTATTTGTACTTTAATACGACATGTGATGTGAGAATTAAATCTTTCATTTTTTCTTATGCTTATTTCGCTTAACCAATCACTTAGATATGCGTTGTGGACGCAATCTAGTTAGAACATTTTTAGAATACTACCAAAATACTGGAGCCATACCCATTCAAATAACTACAGAAGTGTCAAGTAAAAAAGGCGAGCAAGAACTCTCAGATACGACTAAGAAATAAAAATTACCAACGAAATAAAATTCCATTAACTGGCCGAACTCAAGCCCAACTACATTTCAAAAATTTAAATATAAATTATGACAGCGAAACGTCAGTAGACGATTGTACTTACTCTACAGAAATGCGAGCCCAAGAAAAGCATTTGACCGAATAACGGAACAAACAATTTAAGAAGAAGCGCCAAAAGTATTCCTCCAAAACTTGCAGTTGTAGAAGTGGTTCTCCTATTCCCACCACCTTGTGGTTCTCCCAGAACCTAGTTTGACGGTTATCGATTTTAATATTATTTCAAGAGATGATATTGACAGAGTAACAAATATAAATAAAATAAAAAAGTTCATTGTTAAAAATGTTGTTTCATTTTATTTATTGTTTGTTTGAATAATACCCCTATTTTATTTCGAAGGCCCAAACCTAATATAAATCAGACAAATGCAATTTTGAACAACCTAAATTAACATTTAGTACCAAAATTATTTACTTACTGGTCGATAATCCAAAATGCGCAGATTGTTCTTTTCTTGCTTATACACACAAGCCATGGATCGGAATCAAGTTATTGCGCACCTGACTGAGAAAAGCGCCAGGACCGAACTCAGATAAATATATTTAATTACAGAAAGTCTATTAGTGTAAAGCTAAATATTTTCAAACGTTAAATTTTTTAAATATTTTTGTTTTCTTTAAAATAAGTGAACTAGCTATAAAAAAACATTTTATTCGCAAACAATTAGAATTATGGTTTTTCCAATTATCTAGAAACGTCGGGCTGTAAAGAACAAGTCTCCGCAATCTGCTAGCGGCCAAACTGCTTAGGACGTCCCCCCGGTCGGCCGTTACCTCGAATTATACGAGGTGCATTTGAAAGGTGTTTTGAGCAGGTTTCGACATTTTCTATGGGATGTCTTAGACAACTGCAAATGAAGTATATTTAAAATATCTGTGTTGCCTTTGCTCTATAGACAACTGCTTGTCAGTGCGTGGATGTGGTTAGTTGTGGTTAGGATTTTTTAAATACTTGAAAGAAGGATTAAAGTAAGTTTTATTTATATATTAAGAAAAATCTTACCGTTATTAGAAAATCATATGAGGAGTATTCATTTAAAAGCGACCAGTTAACTTAAAATCATTTTAAGAAAAAGTAAGAAAACATGTTTTAAAATGTGTGAAAATATAATCTGCTGTATGCACAACGTTTTAAACAGTTCTGATTCTGCGTTAACTTAATGTTTTCAACATTTAGTCGAATTCAAGTACAATAGCTTTAATCGCAACACCCATTTTCAGATGTCAAATTAAGGAAACACAATTGGGATACACTGGTAAATATAAATGTGCCAATTAAGATGAAGAGAAAATTTCTCGTCACCTTAATTGACATGTTTAATTACATAAACAAAGCATTTAATGCTAATATAAAACTTTATAGTATCATTTTATGGACAAAAAAATTGTAGACATCATTGAGAAAACAGCACAACTGTAATGAGGTTATTAAAATAAACATAATGAAAAAATATATCCAAAAATAAAACCTGTTTTATGTTTTTTTTTGTTATGACAACTTTAGAAAAAGTAAATTCCATGTTTTTTTGTATGTTTCACTATCGAAACGTAACTCTGAATGTATATCAGACAATGTTATTGACCTAACAGACTCTTTAATTTAAACACGTATCTTTAGAAAGATATTCTTGATCTCAAACAAATGCCAAAAATACACAGGTTCGTTTAAAAACAGTTTTATATTTTGACTGGTAAAATGATATTTGTGTTTATCTTAGATAATAAATATAAATCTGCAATTTTTATGTTAAAAGTAGGAAAGGAAACACTACTATCAAACATTGTTCTTTTCTAAACTGCCACCTTAAAAATATAGGATTCAAAACCTGCTGTTGATATCACGTGTTTTATAAAAATAAGTGTCATAATACGTCAAAGGTAAATATACGTAAAAGAAATATATCAATACACTATATTTTTCCGAAGTTTGGCAGGTGTAATCTAATATAAATCGTTTACATTCTGAATACAAACCCAGGCAGAAGTTTTATCTAATTTTATGTTTAATACTAATGCTACGGACTTACAATGCATTACTTTTTATCGTTTGTCAAAATAATACTGTCATCAAATATTATTTTTGTAAAATATATTTATCCATCCCATATATCTGGTATTTGTTTTTAATTATTCAACTATTACTCTTTATTTTTTAAAAACCTCTGCTATATTAATATTCCAGAGGCAGACAAACAACTTATATAAAATCCCTCGTAACGCTGGAGATTAACAACGCGACGCCGACGGTCTGCACGTCTGTGCGACATCCTTTTGATGTCCGAAAATGACCGCTTCCGAAAATAGTGAATAATGCCAGCCACACGCATTTTGGCAATCCTCGGGGGAAAAATTGCGCAGGCATGGCCTGGCCTGAGAATTTGTTCTCAAACACACACGTTTGAGAAAGCATTTTTTTACCGGACTCTGCAGGCCGCCGCCTAGACGCATTTCTTAATCTAATATTGTGCAGGCAAGTAACGCCTCTTTTGACTTTTATTGGTCAATTCAAATTCTAATCAATAACAACGTACTGTTGTAAAGTCTAATTGAATGCGGTGCAGCCATAATATTTTATGAAAGGTTTGACATTAAACTCCTAAATAAACCTTAGTACAATGTAACTTGGCAAATTCTAATATATTGCAGCACAGCGTCTGTATATTTACTTTAACTATACAAGGTTATGCCAAACATTGTAGTGAACAATTTTTGCATTGAAACTCCTAGAGAAAAATGAGCCGTTTTGCTCCAGTCATTTTGCTTAAAAATTAGTTACCTTCTTGTAAAAAACGTCAATATGTTTCTCTTTCGAGCCAGAAAGTATTTCTCTTCTTCCAATCTATGTATATTCTGTATGTATCCCAAATCAGACCCTCTTTGGAATATTGTTTTCATGTCTCGGGAATGGCTTTCCTACAACACTTAGCATTCTGGACTCCATTTAAAGAAGAACCGTTCGTCTTATTAATGATCCCACGCTTACAGAAAGGCTTTCTTTTCTTGCCCACCGTCGAGCTGTAGGGGATCTGTCGCTCTTCTATTTTCACGGCTTCTGCTCAGAGGAGTTGGCCAGTATAATTCCTCCTCTGGCAGCTCCCAACAGAGCAGCACGTAGTGCAACTTTTATGCATCCTTTTACAGTTCGATTTCAGATGCCCCGAACTTCCCGCTTTCTTCGTTCCTTCATCCTAGAGTGTCCAGACTATGGAACCTGCTACCCGCAGAAGTTTTTCCTTCTCCTCCCAGTCTCCAAATATTTAAGTCCCGTGTGAACAAACTCCCTCTCACCACACTTAAGACACCCATGGCCCATGGTACGTTAGTACTTGGGCATCAGCCTTCGTGGACTGTCCAAAGATAAAAAAAAAGTTATTTTTTTATTACAAATAATACAAAAGTTATAATAAGGTTGCAAAATGACGAGTTGCAACTTGGTTACATAACTTACTCATGGAATCGCGTACCCGTTGGAAGATGTGCGAATCTTGCTGTATGTGAAGAGAGGCTGCCATGACTCCTCCTAATAATAATTCTTCTTGGGTGTTTACAGGAGTTTAATACACCACTTCATGTAACCCCAGAGATAAAAACCCCATAGGGTTAAGTCGGGGCTTCGCTCTGGCCACCTGATAGCTCCTCCTCTTCCGATTCATCACGCATGCAATTGTTGGTTTAGGTGATCCCGTACAATTCGGAAAAAATGTGCCAGTGCACCGCCATATTGGAATCACATTCTAACTCGTATACCTATAGAAACGTGGGCATTGTCCAATAGCTGAGAAAGTACGTCTTGCAGAAAATGTAAGTAGATGTTACCAGTTAGCCAAGGTGGGAGCAGGTAGAGCCCACATATTAATCGCAAATTGCTGTTGGTGAGCCATGCTGCGTGAGGAGTATTATCATCCCATATGTGGCTGTTGCGACTGAAGCAGTCGTCCTCAGCGAAACAGGCCTCTTCGGTGAATAGAATGATCGAAGCAAAATCCAGTTAAATTGCGATACGCTGCAAAAACCATATACAAAAATCTACTTGCGGCTGGTAATCTAGCGGACCCACTGCCTGCACTTTTTAAAGGTGGTAAAGGTGCAATATTATAGCTGCTCGTGAAGTACCCGCCACACTATTTGGTGGGCAGCATTCATTTGATTCGCTATTGCATGCGTGCTGGTGCTAGGTTGTTCAGCAACTCTTTCTAAAACCTCCTCCTTAAAGGCAACTGTTCGTGCAGTTCGTGGATGTCCGGTATTTCCTGATGGTCTGTTTCCCGTAATCGACGATGGACTGCCGTTAATGTGTTTCGAGAAGGATGTCGGCGGTTAGGAAATCGCTCAGCATAGAGCTGCTCAGCTTCTCTAGTATTGCATCTTGTCTGACCATAAATATAATGCATATCTGCATACTCTTCAAACGTGAAATCAACCAATTTCATTGTTCAAACATCGAGTTTAGAAAGCAATGCTGATATACAAGAATCGAGACACAAACGAGTGTTTATTACTTTTTATCTCTATTTCTGTTACTCTTCATTAGAATGTTTACCAAACTATTCCCTGATATAACTTCAAAATAATCGACTTTCAAGCAAAAATGACTCTGGAGTCAAAACGGCTTATTTTTGACTAGGGGTTTCTATGCAAAAATTGTTCACCACAATGGCCCCATAACCCTCCTGAGTTTGGCCCAATCTTTTAGAAACACCCTGTATAACAGATATTATATTACCTTAAAAATTTTAGTTTAATTAAAAATTGACTTTGTGTGTTGTTTTGCGTTTCTTTTTATTTTTGAGTAAAATGTGATAAAGTAAAAACTGTATAAGAGCAACTAGTTTCCAATGATGAACAATTAAGTAAAGTAAGTTCTACAGTGAGGACAATTGCAAGAAAGCGTTGCACTTAAAACTGGCGGGAAAGGGGATAAAGACTCAACTGCAAAGGATTTTAATGATTGATGTTATCTAAAAAAATGTTATTTAAAAGTGACTTTGTGTGTTGTTTTGCGTATCTTTTATTTTTGTTTAAATATAAAGTAAAAACTGTATAAGCAACTAGTTTCAAGATGAACAATTAGTAAGTAATACTGCAGTGAGGAAACTGCGAAAGTTACAAACTGCGAAGAGTAAAGACTCAACTGCAAAGGATTTTAATGATTAACAAAAAATATTAAGTGAAGGGGTACCGTTAGTGAGAACGAAATTACAAGGAACTGTTGCGTTTAAAGTTGGCGGGAAAAAGGGATGAAGACTCAACTGCAAAGGATTTTAATAATTAGTGTCATCAGTGGGTTAAAAAATTTTTGTCTTTAACCAAAACTCAATGGGTGAAAGCTAACTCTGTCAAAGTGCAAAAATGCTTTTCGGAAAAAAATATGTTTGTCACCACAGCAAGTTTAACAAAGTCAGCGATTAAAAACGAAAAAGGAAATCTACTAGAAAAAATGACAAATATTGTGAATCTTTCATGGATATTAAAATTTAAAAAGTTAACAGAAGTACCACTGGAAACGATTTTTATTAAAAACCTGGGCATTCTCTGTTATATAACTCATATTTTATCTTATTTTTTGCATTACACAAAAACTGCATTTTTGGACTTGTCACTTTTCTTCCGGAATGACGATATACGCCAGGTAAAAGCAAAATTTCCAGATTTATATTTGCAGTGCTTTTCCCACAGTATGTATTTAAGCATACAACACTTTAGTTTTGTTAAGGTAACTAAAAAGTATAAAAGAGTGAAGTTCTTGTAAAATTCAGTAGTATAACAAACAATCTTGGCAGAAACTCTAAATAAAAAAAAACAATTTAATAATAGCTATTTTATTTAACAATAAAATTGATCATGATAAATTATACAAAGTACGATTTCTATAAATAAAACCTATTTTCTTCTTATATTTAATAAAATAAAAAAAAAAGAATTAAAATAAAGTTTAAAAAAATGGCTCATGGCTTAGTCGACGCTTGCCCCAGATAGCCCTTTCGCCAATTTAAATTTGATGGGTTACAACAGAATGGCATCATCGGTTTCGTATCGAATGTTAACATTAAAAACGTATTTCCTTTATGTATGTATGTGCCTCAATTAATTTTTCTGAAATGTAAGCGATTTCTTAAATTGTATTTAAATATAAGAAAAATGAATGTCTAAAAACCAATATTTTAAAAACTGTTGAACTTAGAAATATGGCACAATAATTACAAAGCCTTTTAATAAAACTTTTGGGCCAATTTGTAAAAGCAAAATCTTTTATTTTTAAAATATTTTTTCTATGGTATCACAGGGTTTTCCAAAGTAGGTTAGGATTTTAAGGAGTGATTCTATGGCAAAATATATGAAAACAAGTTTATATTAACTTATGCCTTAAAATGCTTGATACCTAAAAAAGAGGGCATCAAAAAAAAACGTTAAGTAGCCAAAAAAAATTTGATAGTTTTTTTCCTAAACGCAGGCTTACCAAGTAAATTAACAAAAACGGAAAAATGGGCTTTGGGTGGCCTTAGAAAATATCGACCACACCATTCTCAAATAAAGTACAATTGCGTTATTAAATTTTAAGTAGATTTTAATTTTAAATATTCAGCAGATTTCCTAAATAAACACTGCCTATTTCGGCATGGTAAAATAGGCCCCCCGTACGTATTTTTTGGTGCACTGTGACGTCACGCAGCATTTAAATAGCCAGATTTTGTTTTAACGCGGTCGTTTTATATTTGAATTTGAAATGATTATAGTTCTGTTGTAAGGTTTTGTATTAAACAAATATGGGGCGTTAGTTTTATTTAGGTATAAAGGTCTATTTTTGGCCAATAAAAAAATATGTATAAAGGGCCTGTTCCCCTAGATGCCTATACAATCAAAATAAATACAATTTGGTTAATGAGTAAATTTTTTGGAATTAAAACATCACCTGTTATAGGAATTAAAGACTGACTATTATAACATATGTAACATAAACTATATAACATATAACAAAGAAATTAAATATTTTGAATAAAATTTATCTATAAATTATTAGGACTGACACGCTATTTATGATTTTTAACTGACTTCAAGAAAAAAGGTTATCAATTCGACACATATGTATGTAAAATTATTGAAATTGCAAAATTTTCACATTTGATAATCTACTGGGGCTTCAAAACAAATATATAAAATTTTATAAGTGCATGTATGTATGTTTGTCCACGTATTTCTCAGGACTACTAAATATTACAATAAAAAAAATATTCCAGTTTTTAGGTAAACCTAAAAGTTCTAAAACAAAAACCAAATTAAAAGTAGGTACAAATCAATTTAGGGGCCCACAATTTTTTTTGAGTTTGGTGCCAGCAAATTTATCAAATATAAAACTTAATTAAAATTAAAATAATGGCTTTGCTGGCAACAACCTCAAAAAAAAATTGTTATCCCATAATTTGTTTCGTACTTACTTTTAATTTCGTTTTTGTTGGTTAATTTAGAGGGTATATAAAAAATATTGTTTTGAGTTTTGTGCCAGCAAATTCATCGAATATAAAACTTAATTAAAATGAAAATGATGGCTTTGCTGGCAACAACCTCAAAAAAAAATTGTTATCCCATAATTTGTTTCGTACCTACTTTTAATTTCGTTTTTGTTGGTTAATTTTTTAAAATTACCCTTTTATTACGCTAATGAAGAATAAAAGTATACGCGCTGTAAGTCTATGTTCAGCTTAAAAAAAATAAGTTCGGGGGAAATACCCCAGTAACTCAACAACTCGATATTTAAACGACGATGAAACATTCTCAGATCTAGTTATCCATCCTACTGTAACTGTAAAATATTTGAAATTAATGTGAAAACTGCAAAATGACACTGTGTAGCTAAACGTCGACTAAACGATTTTCTTAATATACGAATACAATCTTCCCAAAATTAAAAAAGAATCATAATTCACAATATTGTCCTACTAATAAAGTTAAAATTAAAGCTTTACATCTAAAGCCGAAAAAAAAATATGTAATTAATATAAAAAATTATTTATATTTAAATTTACAATTACATGATATACAGGATGTTACAAAAAAGGTGTGCACTACCGGAAACCTGCCTAATACAGGAGCTACACTAACAGTAAAATCAGTTATTCCCTTTTTTTGCTGAATTAAATACTGACAATAAAAAACAATGGAAGAAAAACAAGTTGCTAATTTAACAGACATTGTAGCTCCGATAATAAACAAATTAGCAATAGTGAGTACACCCAATTTAAACAACCTGCATATACACACTTAATATATACAATTTAATATAAATTGAATACAGTCATAAGCAAAAATGTTGCACTCGTTATTTTTTATTATTTTACCAAGGTGTTAACTAAGAAATAAAGCAAATACTACTTTAACTTCTTTTTCCTAGTAATATCAAATCTGACATTTTGACACCTACCAAGAAACTAAAAAAATGGAAACAAACCTTAAGGAGGGGTAAAATTTGTTCGATCAAAAAAAGGCCTATTTTCAAGAATGTTTTATAACATATTGTTATTATATATTAGTTTTGAAAATTAGTATATTATAATACATTTGAAAAATACTAAAAAAAAATTGGTACAAAAACATAAAAATATAACGGATTTATTGCAGTTCTCCACTGGTGCCTCAATTTTTTTGCGGTGCTAGCGATTCCTCAACACTGGATTATTTGAAATTAAAAAACAAATTGTTTTAATTAGTTAATTAGTTTCTCTCTTAATTGACGCCGAGTTTTTTTTTATTTTATCAATTTTTAAATTTTTTGCATCATTTTGAATTTGAAATGTCGATTTTTTGACAATAAATATAAAATAATGTCTTTGAATTTATACAGGGTCTTTTATTTAAAATAACAACTTGAAATGTAATACCGTTTTATACGAACAACTTTTTCTTAAATTTTTTTAAAAAGATCTCTAGATTTATGTGAAACTTAAAAAAGCCTGTATAATACACTAAGTGGCAATGGAAAAAATAAAATTTTGTAAGCTTATTTTTTTATGCAATGCAATATTTTTGCTAACCCCTGTAAAATGTAAAAAGTAAATTGACTCTTTTCAATTAATCCTCGTCCTTTAGAACAAAGTGATATATCTGTAAAAAGCTTAAAATTTTATCTATGTGAATTATTAACATATATAACATGTTATACAGGGTGAATCGATTTTATCCTTAAAAATTTAAGGGTATATTGACCATGAATAACCCAGATCGACATTAACGAAAATGAATTTAAAAAATGTGTTAAAAACCATTAATTAAACTGTTATTCTGCTTTTAATACCACACTAAGTATTGCTGTCAATTTTTAGGGACAAGTCATGACTTACCCTATTTGTAGAGCTTCAAGTAAGTTGCACAAAATGGCTTATCTGAATTAAATACTAAAAAAAATCTAAATAATTTACCCACTTTAATTTTTAGAGCAGGGTACTAACAGAATAAATATAAATATTTAAGATTTTTGCAGATTTCCCAGATTTTGCTTTAGAGGACAAGGTCTGTCAGATTTAAACTTTCTTTATTGTTAAACATTTTTACTCAGCCTAATTTAAATATATCTGTAGTTAACAAAACTACTTTTGGCAAGGGAGTTAAGGCTGGGCGATATGCGTAATTATTCATCGCCAGATTTTTACAGCCTTACTATTAGTTAGTAATGTTTTCCCTTTCAGTTAACTCTTGGTACCTCGCATACATCATTTTCTTGACACAATCTTTATATGATTCTCCTGCTGTATAACCCGCCGTCTTGTTTCCTAATCCTACTGAACTTCCGTACTGTTCCGCCTAAACAGGGAGAAAAAAAGTAAGTTTATACCTTTTTAAGAAAGAAACAAAGTCGACATAAGAAAAAGACATAAATGGTAAAAATTAACACCATTATTTAAATATATAAAGACTTAAAAGATATTAAAGTCAGTTTTGAATGAAATCTATTTTAAAATTACAGAAGACTATCTTACAAAGGAACAAAAATTCCTTAAAATAAATTTAAGTCAATTAGGTGTACCCGGTTCAAAGTAGAGATCGAACGCTGTAAGAACAACACACGTCACGGTCTCAGATGGCAAACTGATATAAAACCGTGACGTATCGGTGTTGTTCTAACAGCGTTCGATCTCTACTTATTCTACATCCAATTATCTTTTTAAGGATCAATCACAGAAAGACACTCAACTGAAAATGGCGATAATATTAACATTTTCTAAAAAATGTAGTTTTCTTAGAATTTTGCAAAAAAAATGAAGAAATGAACTGTTAGTTTTTAACAAAGATTTCTTTATAATCACATAGAAATCCAATAAAAAAATACTTAATATAGATGACTTAAATCCACATATTTACAATCCTTACCATAGAAACACGAAAAATAATTTTAGGCTTACTTGTATAATGGTAGTTCGTCCTTGATTTGATTTTCCAAGTCCTTGCCCCTCAGTCCATCCCATTTTTTGCAGCAGTCGATTTCCAACATTTTCAGAACCAATGGGTTCCATTACTGACGCAGACGCCGCTGGAAGTTCGGTACTTAAAGCTTTAAGATATTTTTCTTTTAGCTTGCTGGGCTGCGGTTCATCAGGATCCCCATATTTCATTCTTCGCTCCTTTGCCCTGTCTCTATACACAGTTTGTCCGGGTTTATTTTCAGATTTCTTAAGCCTACGAGCTTCCAGATTTTGTTTATGCAAAGAAGACATTTTTGCATGTTTCTGAAGAGCTTCAGCCGATCCAAGTTGCCTTTTACAAAGGTTGCAAATAAGTTTATTGAAGTCTAAGAGAGTCTCTTCATCTTCTTCACCTGATGATTCGCTTTCACCATATGCTGCTACAAGCGGAGGTTTGGGAGGTTCCATAACTTCAGGAATGTCGTTCTTAAACATAGGGGGAGGTGGTGGACAAGCCGCTTTCTTTTCCAAGACTGAAAATCCTATATCTGCGCTTGCACTACTTGAAAGTGAACCAAGACCTTCAAAAGCACTTTTAACTGTCGAAATTTCTTTTCTTTGATTTAAAGTTTTTGCCCATCTTTCCATATCTTTGGCGATTTTTTTGGCAACCTTAACCTTATCCTGCTTTTCGGGTGGCTTATTACTATTATTAGCCTTATTTTTAAGTTCTTCTTGGCTTGAATTGTTGGAACCTCCACTGGATTGTGTGCTATTACTATTAAAGTTGTCGTATGAGGGGGCTAATAAATAAGTACACTTATCATGATCCCAGAACAAGTACTTTTGGATAATACTGTTCCAATAATAGGTTGAGTTGGGATCATAATATAATCCTGTGGCTGTATCATACTGATAGCCAGTTGCTTTATCAAATACGTATGAGGAAATATCTGGAACAGCTAAAAAAGAAAAAAGTTTTAGTTTAATTTTTAAAAAATCCACATTTTTGTCGGACTTAACTTTAGGCTCATCCCAATTAACTTTACCTGCAATACCGCTAGTAGGGATGGCTTTGAGGCGAGAGATTATTGTCTCGTCTCCTCTCCCCGAGAGTTAAATGGTAAATTAAACATTAATTTTTTAATAAACAAATCACAACATTAAAGTTAAACAAGATAATCCCATATTTATTTTATTAAATATAAAATCAATGCAAAAATACTTTTTTGTCATACCAAAAGGTATAAAAACAATGTTGATCAGTTCATAGTTGACTAACATCTAATATCATAGGTAAAGTTCAAATTAAAAAGAAAAGTTACTTGAAACTAACATAGGACCTGTCAAGTGTTGGGTTTTATAAGAATATTAGAATTTTAATATTTTTAACTTCTAAAACCGAAAGTGTACAGGGTGTCCCAAATTCGAGCCTCATCATTCCGATCTTAGAAACCTGAGGTCGGTCAAATGGAGGCAAAGTTGCGCAATTTGATGCTGATCAAAATGCCACCTTAAAAGCTTACAAATTTCGAATACTTCTGAAGACTTTTGGAAAAAACCAAATATTCGCGATTTTATTTTTATTTAATTAGATAAAACAAAAAAAAAATCACATTCTTAATGCTACTTTTTGTATTCTACAAGACAGTGTTACTAGATTCACACAATGACATTTCGTCTTTGAGCTGCCATCATCAACTTTGTTTTTTTATTAAAGATTTTACGGGCTTCTTAGGTCTCAAAACCAATAATGTATCGCACTTATTCAAAAAATTTATATTAATGGCAATTTCCTTCCCACAAACACACATTATTTTAGCGGGTGATTTTAATGTTGATTTTTTAGACAAGTCTCACGCAAATATGAATATATTATCGAATTTGTTTGACTCATTTAGTCTGAGAATGCATGTTAATGATCCTACTCGTATAACTAAACATTCTAAATCAATGATTGATTATGTATGTTCAAATATATATATATATATATTAATTTTATTAAGTGTTCTGTTGTTAATGCGGGTCGGTCAGATCATGAGGCTGTTTTGTGTGACTTTAACCTTTTGACAAAACAACCTAAGATAGCGAAACGTTATGGAAGGTTGTATACTAGAAAGAACTATGATAGGTTTTATCAACTATGTGTGGGCAGAGATTGGCGTGCTGTTCTCGATTCTGAGTATCCACTGGAGGCGTTTCATGTGGGCTTGATGGATGTGTTTTCCTATGCTTTTCCGCTGAGACTTATTAAGCACAAAATTAAAAAGTGTTGGCTTACGAAGGGTTTAAGAATTTCAGCTCAAAATATGCGATCACTGCACAAAATGAGAAAGTTTTTATGGATTGTCCAGCGTTTGTATCATACTATAATAAATATCGTAAAATTTATAGAAAAATTATTAGGTTGGCTAAAGCTCTTATTTTCTGGCCGAATTGATAATTCTAGTAATCCACAGAGAGAATGTTGGAAGGTCGTTAATGATCTAAATAATAGGGGTGAGTCTGCGATACATTCTGGAATCAGCCCATCTGATTTCAATTCGTTTTATTGTACTGTGGCGTCTAATCTGTCTGGCCAAATTATACAAAAATATGACGCTCTATACTTTCTTGATGGAGTTTCAGTGCGGAGACCTTTTATCTTTATCCCACAAACATAGAAGAAATTATGGGTGTTTTTGCTGAAATCAAAAATAAAAATGCTTCCGGTTGGGATCATATTTCAATTAAAATATTTTTGCACCTTCCAGTTTCGGTACTAGAAGCTTTAGTGGAGGCCATAAATTGGTCGTTTTCTGTAGGAATATTTCCATCATTTTTAAAATTGGCAACAGTAATTCCACTTTTTAAAGGAGGAGATACTGAGGAGGCCTCCTGTTTTCGACCGATTTCTTTACTCATAACACTCGCAAAATTATAGAAAACTTGTAAAGAAGCGTGTGATTAGTTTTTTGACTAGATATCGTTTACTTTCTCTTGCCCAGTTCGGGTTTCTGGAAGACACAAATACCTGTGATGCAGTGTTTTCTTTTCTTAACAGTCTTTATCTGAGCCTAAATGATGGAGAGGTTGCTTCGGCTGTATTCTGTGATCTCACTAAAGCTTTTGACTTGTAGATCACATAGTACTCTGAGCAAGCTTGAAGTCTATGGATTTAGAGGAAAATCTTGGGAATGGTTTTCTTCTTACCTCTCGGATCGTTATCAGTGTGTCTTGTTCAATAACAGTCAGTCTGAATATATGAAAATAACAACGGGTGTTCCACAGGGATCTGTTTTAGGTCCTCTGCTATTCTTAATTTATATCAATGATCTTGCCAGATTACCCATATCGGGTGAGTTTACTATGTTTGCTGACGACACAACCATTCTGGGCACGGCCGTGATGAGGGTGAATTGAAGCAGAGCATTGAGACAGATTTAATTAAGATTAAAGACTGGTGTGACGCCAATTTCCTAACCCTTAATGTGTCTAAGACAAATATGATTAACTTTGGGTGCAGGCTTAGGGATGTGCAACTAGAGAGCAATCCAATAAGTAATCCTACGGTAAATAAATTTCTGGTCTATACATGATGATAAGTTGAAATTTGAACAGCACATTTTACAACTTAATAAAAAAATATCTAGAGGGTGTTATGCTGTTAAAGTCGTTTCCAGGAATTAAATAGTCATGTGGCTCGAAACTGTACTATGCCCTCGTTGAGTCACATCTCCGATATGGGATATGCTTTTGGGGTTCTTGCGCTCATTTCCTGTTTAATAGCGTGTTTGTCTTGCAGAAAAGAGCTGTTAGATTTATATGTGGAGCTAAACATCGCGAATCTTGTAAACCTCTTTTTTGGCTAAGAAAATTTTAACATTGCCATGTATTTTCATATTGGAAACGGTGTGTTTGGTTAGGAAAAAATTTATGGCTGAAATTTCTGCAGAATCTTTTTACCCAACTCGAAATGTGCGGGTGACTGCTCTTCCCATACCGTCCTCAACGTTGGTAAAAAACTCATTTGTGTATAATGGTAAAAAAATATTTAATCACCTTCCGGCGCCCATTCGGAAAATATCCTCGGAAAAGCGATTTAGGAGAGAAGTGAAAGGTCTTCTATTGTCTAAGGCCTATTATTCTCTGACGGAATTTTTAAATGATAGTTTTGTGTGAGGCTTGTTACATTTTTTTTTTACATTTTTTCTATGACCAACCTATGTTGTTTTTTTATTGCTGTTTTGTGCTATTTTAATTCTTGACATGACCCTTTTCCTCTTCTTCTTATTCTCGAAGTTTTTGTTGCTTTATTAGATCTTTTTATTTTTTTAGCAGTGTAAATATTCTATATGTGGAGAAAGGAAGGAAAGGTTTGGAAAGGTCACCCTTTTTCCTTTTTTTTTTATTTTATTTTATTTAACTGTATTTTTTTGACATCACGTACTACGCTATTTATTATAATGTATTTTTTTTAGTTTAAGTAAGCTTTGTTTATGAGTAATGTTTTTACTTAAGACAATAAAGCCATTTTGAAGTTGAAGTTGTATAAGAAATCATGTGTTAGAGAGAAACAAAGAATAGATTTTTGGTAAGATCTTACTAGGAAATCATTAAAATGCTTTTTTTAAATAAGTACGATACAGCATTGGTTTTGGAACCTTAAAAGCTCTTAAAATCTGTAATAAAAAATCCAGGACCGTATTTAAAAAAAAACAAAGTTGATGATTGCAGCTCAAAGACAAAATGTCATTGTGTAAATCTAATAAGACCGTCTTGTAGAATAGAAAAGTAGCAATAAGAATGTGAAATTTATTTTGTTATATCTAGTCAAATAAAGGCATAAAAGAATAAAAATGAAATCGCGAATATTCGTTTTTTTTCCAAAAGTCTTCGGAAGTATTGGAAGTTTTATAAGTTTTAAGGTGGCATATTGACCAGCATCAAATTGTGCAACTTTGCCTCCATTTAACCGACCTCGTATCTCTTCAGATTTCCAAGATTCCAATGGTGGGGTTCAAATTTGGGACACCCTGTACAAAAAAGAAACAACTACAAAACTAAAATCTTTTAAAAATTAAAATGCCTGAAAAGAGCATAAAACTACATGTTCTATGTTTACTGAAAAATAAACCCAAACATTTTAAAACACACACATTTCTTCAAATATTTATTAAAAAACACTTACGGTATCTTTTGCCATCTGTCCCTGTTGGGATCTGCATATGAGTGTTGTCATAAAAACTTTTACTTGCGTTCATCTGTTGAATGGCTGATTGCGCTACCGCTGCTGCCGCATTAGCAGCGTCCATTTGATTTTCATTATGCAGAGTTATGGAATTTCCTGCGCTGATCTGTTGTGTGAAATACTGTCGATAGTATTCTATATAGTGTATATATTCATCTGGAGATTTTGCATATCGCCTTGCTGCATATTCTGCCAAGCTCTCTACATCTGCCATGGCATAGGTCTGAGGAATACCAGCATTAGGAAATGCAGCATGGTCGACTTGAGAATATGCTTTTTTAGTGTCTCCCATGTTATATTTACAGTAAGAAAGAATAACTAAAACATTAAACAAAATGACCTAAAACAACATGTGTTTTTTAATTTTTTATCTAGGATAATTTTGACAAATTCCTGAGGTGTTTCAAAAACAAAGGAAACTTTAAATTAGGACTGTTACTTCTAACATACAGATTCTGCTGCAGTTGTAAGCTCCTAACTAACCTGTTTTTCCATCAATGGTAAGTGGATTTTTCAAACCATTCAGGGCTCCAAATATCGCTAAAGCATCTATTGTGCTCTCTGTTCCCAAATAGCAGATGCCTCGTGATGTGGATGTCAAGGGATCTCTACCAATGCACACTGCAGATATGGATTTTAGTAAATCTGGGATAACTGTGTTAAGTACTGACATTACTGAATCTTCCGTGGTTAGGGCATCAAGATTTCTTAACATTATTGCTAAAAAAATCAGATTTTCAATGTTTTACATTTTCTTCTTATCACAAGAGCATCCTTACTTTTGGTAGTATAGTTACAAGTTTCATCACTACCACTTCCTCCTTCTTCAGATTCCATTCTAGAGGCATGACATTTAAAGCAGTTATCTCGTCTTTTAAAATTTTGGGCCCCACACTAAAAGAGTAAAATGGTTTATAATTTTTGTAATTTTTTAAGGTTTAAAAAACATGCCTTTATACAAAACCAATCAGCAGAAGCTTTATGTGTGGGTGGTTTTTCTGTAGGGCATGAATCTTTCGGAATACTAAACTGCATGATAGCACGATAGTGGTCTTGTAGCATCAAAATCCCCTGAAATAACATTGTATGTTTTAGTATTTTGATCCAAAAAACAACCAACCCCTCTTGTAAAAGAGACCCTTTCGTTGCCTAGAACTTATTTGAATCAGACACAAAGGTACTAAAAAAAGTCAACTATTTGGAGCTCCAAAAATAGTTTTTTGTTTAGTTTTTAAAGAAAGGCTGGTATGATGGTCTGCTTCATTGGAAGGCAGAATAAATAATGATATAAAAGTCATACTTATCAAGTGAACTTTGTAATAAAACAAGAGTCATCAGTGTAAGTTAAGATACCTGTTTCATCTCCATCCATCGTACAGCTTCATTCAGTGTTGCAAACTCGACAAAGGCGAAACCGCGTGACGCACCTAAACAGCACAATAGATACGATGGCATTATGCGACCTTACGATGCGATATTATTCACAAAAACATCCTAAAGACACCGAAAAAGTAACCTTAACTTACATACTTTACCTGTGTCTTTTTTCCTTATCAAGCGTATATCTTTTGGCATCAGTCCTCCTTGAATAATATCTTGACGGATCTAAAAAATAATAATATTTGGACATTTTATATAATAAAGGATATATAATTTTATATTTTGTTATTAATGCAACTTACATCATTTTCTGTGATATGTTGTGCAAGTCCCCTAATCATGATTGTGTTGTTTGGAGGTTGACTCTTGTACCCAATGATCTCGGATCCACTGGCCCCAATGACAGCACCATTTGGACTTCTTTCACTGTTAAAATTATAATACTATTAAGTACTCATTGTGAAAGTAAACTTTAGAACCATTCCGAAAAACCTGTACCTATCACTGTCCCTATCATCGTCACGGTATCTGTCCCTGTCACGACATTTTCTCTCCTCCCGTTCCCATCTAGATTCATTGCTCCTTGATCTTCTTCTGAATCTGTGATAGTCCCGGTCCCTATCGCGGCCCCTGTGATGTCTTCTATCACGATCTCTGTCTCTATAATCATACTCTGGACTTCTTGACCTACTTCTTCTATCAAAGTCATATGATTCTTTTCGATATTCTCTATCACTATCATAATCAGAACCATGCCGTGACCTTTCTTCAATATATTCATGATGATGATGAACTGAAAGTAATTAGATTTATTAAAAAAAATGCCCTCAAAATTTGTTTTTAGAAGTTATTCAACTTTACTTGTACAGAAATTAGGCAAATGTTTGAAAAATCCACAAGCTGTAAACGATTTCTGCATATGGATAAATCTATTTGTTTATAATTTTGTACCCGCTTGAAATTTAAAAAGATTTCACAAACTTTCCTAATTACTTACTAGCTTGGAAAAAAAGGGTTAAGGCTGGTCGTCCACTGGAAGCGAAAACAAGCGGCTACGAGCTCACGCGACACAAGCGTAAATGAGCGGCTATGTGCGGCAGATCCTAACTATTGCTTTTCAATAGTATCCTCGTACATTGAAAGCAATTTTGAGAGGGCGGCTACGGGCGTAAACTTACTTGCGCGGCAGATACCCTCAGGATGGGATTTTCGCTCGTAGCCGCGCGATTGTTTTATATTTAGTCTGCGAACATCAGTCAGCTAGGTTGCTTTGGTTATTTTTTTATATAGTTTTGATTTTGTTGCAAGTGTAAAAGCGAAAGAGACCGACAAACTTATTATCCATTCGTATTCCCCTCTCGTCTTTTTTGGACTCTTTGACGCCTTATTTATTTATTTACAAATCAGTACACTACAGAATAAGATGTTCTAAATGGTACAAAAACAATACAACAAAATTAAATTCAAATCAAATTAAATTAATCTAAACTAAATTGAGGCAAATAAAAAGAGAGTAAACTAGCTAAACCATAAGGAAGACAGATCTACATACTTCCACTTAACAATCTTTTTAACGAAATCAAATTAACAAAAAAGATGTCACAATCAGGGAAAAACCTATTGTAATTAATAACCAAACGGTCAACAAAAGCATTACAGCCATAGTTAGTTCTGTGATAACGTTCGTAAACGGTAATAAGGCATTTCTAAGAAATATGCATCTTCTGCATCCATTTTAAATTGCAATAATAAACACAAGAAGAAAGAAACACAAGAAGAAAGAAACACAAAAAAAGCAAACATGTATACTCTGCTTCGCTACTTTGTCGCTACTGAATAGTGTGGACAGCCGCCGCTAGTGGACGACCCCTGTAGCACGAAATCGCTTGCGGACGCTCGTGTCGCGTGAGCTCGTAGCCGCTTATTTTCGCTTCCAGTGGACGACTAGGCTAATGGTAAGGTGCTTTTTATCACCAGATGACAATAAACAAAAAGTCGATTTTGTGTTAAATATGAAAATAAATAAAGACACAAAATTACATATGAATAAATTTCATATCCATCCTCTTGAAAAGCACCAGCAACTCTATACCACAATTGATGGATTTGCATCCTTACTATTTTACCTATTGAAAAAGACATATTTAAGGAGCAGGATAACAAATTAATTTAATTTATTAATTTAATGAACAAAGTACACTACAGAACGAAATGTTAAAAATGGTACACAATAACTAAAACTAATGCTAACCTAGTATTTAGAAAAAAAAAATGTATATATAACATAAATAGAATAAAACTAACAATATTACATAGCAAATAAAAATGACTAATAGTTACATTTAAAATAACAGGAATTAAACAACGTAAATAAACCAACAAAACAAGATACAAAGATGCTAATAAACTATCTATAGGTAATATCTCTTTTCAATGATTTAAAATTAGTAAATGTAAACAAATCAACATTATGAAAATTATTATTATAATTTCTTAAAAACCCTATCCACAAAGAAGTAAAACCATAATTAGTGCAATGTGACCCTTAAATGAAATAACTGCCTTGTACGAGTGCTTCTTTGCGGAACTCTTAAATTTATTTTAGATAAAAGTGTGGGAGAGTCAATACCACCCTGCATGACTTTATATAGAAAAAACAGTAAAGAATTTTCGCGGCAAAAATTAATAAATACAAATATGTCTTTTTAGAACTGCTTACTATTTTGTACAAAACCAACAAGGCTTTATATTAAAAAACATGTCGTCAATGCCAAATACTAAAGGCTTTATGATAATAAAAGAATTATTATTATTATTCACCGTGACTGCTTTGTTTTGACACACATAGTTTTCTCTGCATGTTTTTTTCCATCATAGTTCTCTTCTCGCTCTAAAGGGGATTCCTGAATTAAATATGCAGAAAATGGTTATCAGTTAACTAGGGATCAGGGAACATAATCTATTATTTTAGGTGAATTCAGCTTTTGTTCATGTCTTTTTTATTTTCATTTTTTGCAATTAATCTTGTAAATCTTTATTTTTGAGAAAATAGGTATTTTACTTATTCCCTTGTTGTTTAAGGAGCCAGTCCTGAAATAAAGACGTAGAAAATTTTAGGTTCAGCAGAGACTACTAAGGCCCGATTGCGTTTTTTGCGCATTTTTTGCGCTCTGATAAGAAATTTTTGTTGGTTTATTTATAAACGAATTTAGGAAGTCTTTTATTTACAGTAATCCAGGAATTTCTTAGGTTATCTTCTTTTTCTGTCAACCCAATAAGATTCTTCCGCGATAAGTTAGTTGCAACACTGCAATGAAATAACGTATTTTTAACTTTTCTTTGTTGTGATATTAGTCCCGGTTAGTTATAATTTATTTTGTGTTAATTGTTTTTTCGTCCTCGGTAAAAACTTGCTTAAACAAATTTTTAAGTGCCGGTTTTCTGCCTTCAATGCGAGAACTTATTTTTAAAACAATCAAATTTAAATCGCCACCTCAAAAATGTGCACAATCCTATAGAACCTGTTATAATTCAATAGACAGAAGTTGCCCCATTTAAATAAAGCAAATGGTGCGGAATTTCCTTTAAATGCGTTATGGATCTACAAAATCACCTCCATTTTCAGGACACATTAAGCTCCAATTCGCGAAAGTTACAATTTCGAATTTCTGAAGCTCGTCGAGCATATACTTACTAAGAGGCAAGGCTGCCTCTAGCAGGTACATGATCTGTCAAAGGTCTTATTTTTTCCGCACGGTCAAGCGGCAAGGCTGCCTCTAAGGGGTATATTCTCGAACATATGTATCTGTTTTTACTAACCAGAACTCAAGGGTAGTAAACTTAACAAGGAGTGCTCGATTTTTACTATTTGTCCGCAGGTATAGGTTATGTTTGGACGTCACCCGTTTGCCCATTTTGCCCAGAAGGCAGATTTATTTTATTAAATTTTTGTTAAATATTTAACTTTTAAAAACTATTTTGGATATGTACTTACTATTAGAACTGTAATGTATTAATTTTTTTAAAAATTAAGACACTATTACTTGTAAACTAAGCAAACAGGCAGACAGATAGAACACAAATACGAATTGACATTTAAATTGGTTTTTATAGCTTTTATGGGATCGAGCATCCTGATAGGTTATCATTTGACCAAACTAACTTACTTCAACAAAGAGAAGTTCAAAATACGTTATTTAAATTAGCAACATCGCGGATTTTATTGCAGTGTGCAACTGCTTCTCAGCTGAAGAGATCTCCATACCTAGAGGCAACCTTGCACCTCTGTACTGCAAACAGCGTGCGTGAGAGAGAAAGCGCAATAAATTTACCATCTTTCTATCTCACTCCACGTCCTAATTGGTCGGCGGGGACCGCGCCAACCAATCAACAGAAGTATTTTTCCCCTTCTATTCTGTATGAACTGTATGTATTACAAATTAGACCCTGTCCAGTTGTTACCATGTCTGGAAAATGGCAACTCCCACAACTCTTAGCTTTCTTGAGCTTTTTGCCTTATTAATGATCCCACTTTTACAGAAAAACTTCTTTCTCTTGCCCATCAACAAGCTATAGAGGATCTATCGTTCTTTTATAAGTATTTTCACGGCTTCTGCTCTGAGGCAATATCCAATATAATTTCTCCTCTATCAACTCCCAACACAGCAAAATTTAGTGCCACTATTATGCATCTCTTTAAAGTCCATCTGGAGAGGCCTAAAACTTTTCATTTTGTTCCCAGAATGCCCAGACTATGGAACCTGCTGCCTGTAGGTGTATTTCCTTTACTTAAAACCACAGTATGTTAGTATGTAGGCTTTAAGCCTCTGTGGACTGTCTAAAGATAAAAAAAATTGGCACTCTAGAACACACTGATTGGAGAAAGAAACAGCCTAAGAACAATAACAAAAATAAGACCCCTTTTAATCCACATTATAACCCTTCGAAATCTCTACAATACCAAAACACCCAATTGTATCTTAGATAGCCTTCAACCCCTAAAACTAAATACTATATATCAACTTATCCACATCTGAAACCCTAATTTTAATATGTATTATGAAATATCTAATTTTAGTGATGTTTTTAAATTGTTTGTGTAAAACCTTTTTTATATTATGTAGTTTGTAAATACTGTATAGTGTATATATGGCAAGAACACCTTGGCCTAATGAAGTTAATTTATAATAATAATATTATTAAAAAGATTGCTCCCTGTTCACTAGCATCCATAATGTATAATAGGAGTGGAACACTACCTTCTTTTGAGATGTCTGATGCTCAGAAAATACCTGCTAAATTTATGGTAATTTTATTTAGGTGTAGCTTAATCCAAGTCAATTCAATGGGGACAATGTCTTATCGGTCAATTATTCTTGCAATTGAGGGGCAACTTTCAACTTTTTGTTTGAAATAAGAGCAGGTGTAAGCCGTTTCATAGTATAATTATTGTATAATAACAGAGTGCTAAAATTCACATATCCATTAATTATCTTATACAAGAACAACACATGAGCACCCCTTTGCCGAATCTGCAGGCTTTGAAGACCACAAAGCAAAAACATTGTTGCATAAGTTACATTCTGGTAGGGAAAGTGATGCTTGTACAGACAGAAGGTACTTAACAAAGGACATGGCACACTTCTTATGAATTTGAGTCACTGACAGATTTTTTTGAAATTTTAGTATTTTATTATGGAAGTCCAAATAAGCATTTTCTTTCATTGCGCCAACATTGTAGCTATACAGGGTGATACTATATATGGATTGTACCTGCACGAATGTTTGTTGTATTTATTTAAAAACAAGGATTCGTTTCTTGTAAATAACACTAATACAATGTATACTACCAGAACTGTAGATATCAACTACCCCATTCCAGATTGAGTATGACGGAAAAAACCCATCATATATGTGTATAAGAATTTTTAATAAACTACCACAGAATATCAAAAATATCCAAACTTTTAAGCAATTTAAAAAGAAAACAAAATATTTATTATTAAATCTAAAACCATATACTTTAGAGGATTATTTTAATATGTAGTTGTATTACCTTAGTTATGTAAATATTTGTGACGTCATTTCATTTTGTGTTCCTATGATACCTATGTAAATATGTATTATGTAGACAGAATCTGAAATAAAGTTATATTCTATTCTATTCTATTCTATTCTACCATAAAATAAAGTCAAAGATTTTTAAAAATATTTATTACAAAATACTGTGTGTTACCCTAGACTCATAAAATTAGGCATTTTTTTTTACAAAAAGAATATATATTTCATACAAAGTACTTTTTTTTTATTGTGTACAGGGTTTTTATCTGTCATGTCCTACAGGATGCAAATCGTGCATTATTAATAAACCAACAAATATACAGTCCAGTAGGCCTAAATATAATATATTATGTCAGTTTTTATTATAACCTAGAGGAATTTCGTAACTTAGCAGTAACTCATTTATACATACAGCGTGTCCCCCAAAAAAGTCATTTTTAGATACTGGGTGACCCAAAATTATATGGCGATTTTATTTATATTTTTTTCCAGTCATACTGAAACCGCTGTTGTAAAAAGATTTTTTTTCACCGATCTACACTATAAACATACTGGGTGATGTAAACAGAAGTTTCGAAAAGTGACTTTGTATTAGGTAAGATGTTGCAATTTAATACAAACATGAATAATAATTAATGCATAATATCTTATGGTAAAAATACAGATTACGAGTTTTAAGGTAACCCTTAATCATTTCAAAACAAAAATAAACACTATGGTAAACTCCAAACAGTAACGCACTATTTAAATTCACTAAACCACTCATTTATCTGGGCTCCAGTCATAATTATGTTCATGGGTAGATGTGATTTTCCATATGTTCCAACTGAACGAGTCTGGATTCAGTTAAATGAACTGGACAGCAAGTTACTGCTTCCGGTAGAAATATATTAGTTTTGACATAGGAATCTACACGAGATTTGATTGACAATTTGTTCCTAACATTATCTTCTTGATTACAAATAAAGCAACCTCTACTTCGAACTAGCACTTCCATTGGAATGGCCATTTTGATTTCCATTATTTTCAATACAACGTAAAAGGCGTTGATGACAATTTAAACACAAACGACAATTATCATTAGGTACCATATCCACCAAACGAAATCGTTTCCTAAACATCACTGAAAGTTCCAATCTTTGATGATTTACAGGGTTTTCGACGTTGGGTAAGGGTATTCTAATCCTAGCGTTATTTAAATTGCAAGTGTAACACCGAACCATTATTTTGCTTTATTGTGCAATATTCTACTAACTAACAAATTACTAAATTAAATTCTGTTGTCTGTAAAAACTGTTGCTCAATTTTTTTAAATACAAATTCAAAATAATTTGAAGTACTGACTAATAGAAACATATTTATGTGTTTTACCAAGCGACACCATTTGTTTAAAAAACGCCTACTACGACAAATATTTTGTTTGGGTTCATCCTGGGTTTATCTAACTTGTTACTGTTTAAGGTTTACCATAGTGTTTATTTTTGTTTTGAAATGATTAAGGGTTTCCTTAAAACCAGTAATCTGTATTTTTACTGTAAGATATTATGCATTAATTATTATTCGTGTTTGTATTAAATTGCGACATTTTACATCATACTAAGTCACTTTTCGAAACTTCTGTTTATATCATCCAGTATTTTTATAGTGTAGATCGGTGAAAAAAAAAACTTTTTACAACAGCAATTTTACTATGACTGGAAAAAATATATATAAAACCGCCAAATAATTTTGGTTCACCCAGTATCTAAAAATGACTTTTTTGGGGGGACACGCTGTATGTATGAATGAGTTACTACTAAGTTACGAAATTTCTATAGGTTATAATAAAAACTAACACACCTAATATATTATATTTAGGCCTACTGGAATGTATATTAGTCGGTTTATAAATAAATCGTGCACCCTGTAGAACATGACAGATAAAAACCCTGTACACGATAAAAAAAAGTACTTTGTATGGAATATATATTATTTTTATATAAAAAATGCCTAATTTTATTAGTCTAGGGTAACAGACAGTATTTTGTAATAAATAAAGTAGGTATTTTTAAGAATTTTTGGCTTTATTTTACGGTATCACCCTGTATAGCTACAAGGTTGGCACAATGAAAGAAAATGCTTATTTGGACTTCCAAAATAAAATACTAAAATTTCAAAAAATCTGTCGGTGACTCAAATCCATAAGAAGTGTGCCATGTCCTTGTTCTCTTATTATAGAGATATGTTTTTGTAATTTGTAGATTTTAGCATAATATAATAATAATAGTATTTTTAATGGAAATTTGAGTAATATTCATCTTACATTTTGAACAATACTTATAAAAGATGTCTTTTTTATTCTACTGCATTTAAAGCTCGATTTTAAGGTACATGTATTAAGTCTTCTAACTTCTTTTTTAATATGACAGCAAAGATACCATTTATATACTTTCCATTTAAATTCATAGGTCTTTGGTAGCTTTGTAAATTGGCAAAAAAATTAGTTAGATTAATAAGAATCATGATGGATAACTCGGAGATGATTTGTTTCTGATGAAAATTCTTTTAAAGTCGTAATTAGTGACCCAAAATGTACTGTATACTAACTATTATCAAAAGTAAAGTGTTGTACAAACACTAAAAAATTACCTAAATATTAAGTTTAAAAAAGTAGAACAATGAGCATATTGGTAATTTGGCAAAAAGTTACCATTTGAAGCTATTAATCATATAATATGTCTTTCATTTAAGGTTATAATAGTTTATATACAGAACACTTTTTAAAAATTAAGGAAGCAATTCTAATTATAGTTTTACTACAATAAAATAGAAAAAAGTATTATCCAAATACACGATTATGATTCTTGTTGATAAAGCATTATATCTATATAAAAGCGAATTTAGATAAATAAATAAATATATACTATACTTACACCTTTTATTGTAGTTATAGCCGTTGTGCCTTCTATTATTGTAATAATGTGGGGACCTAGATTTTGAACGAGAATTTCGCCTATGAGGTTCGGGTGAAATGCTCATACTTCGTCGAGGCGGTGAATAGCGTAACATTATTTATTTACTTATTGCTTATTTAGATATATAAATAAATTTAAAGCAAAAAACGCTTTTAACGATTAGGGGTATCACAAAAATGGCGAAGTTACTTTGACACCTTGATTCAATGAAAACATCTTATCAGTATGAAGCTACAAAATTTATAAATTACTTAGAAGTTACACTATATTATACTTAAATTAACAAATTTATCACAGAAAATTCATCATGTTTGAGAGTTCAGAACAAATTTTTTTATTTTCAGAAAATTTCACTTTAATCACACAATGAATGACGCACAAGGCAACCAAGGCCCAGAGGCAAGATCTTGCGCAAAAAAAAGTTTTAATGACTTGCGCTATGTGCTCATTCAACGTGCATTAAACCTGGTTAATAAAATAAACTAAGGAAGGGCACGTGTGAAAATTAATTTTAGAGGTGAACGCTGCATTATAGGGCAATTGTTGTGGTGAAGAGCAGTTTCTTAAGAATATATATCATTTATCATTTGGCAAGACATGCCTGTTACACGCTTCGAGCATATACTAACCTAACCTTAAACCTAGAGGGATAAAGCAAAGCGCTGAAAACGTGTCGCATTGGAAAGAGAAAGCAACAGTCATCGCCGTTGTTATCTCTGTCTCACCAGAGCACAGCGTACCCGAAGCTCAAAATCACAAAATACGAAAGGAAAAACTCAAAATATACTAAGGACTGGGGCTCATTTTCATGCATCTTTCACAATCTCATTTAATTTATCATCAGATTCGACGGATCCTGAAAGAAGCGAATGGTCAAGAATTGCGTCCCTGCTCGGTTTGCCGAATTTGTCTGCCAAGGTCAAACTTGCTCTGACGTCACCACCGGTGCTGGCTAGCGCTGGGATATCGACACAAAACATTGATGTTGATCTTCTAATCACTCAAAAAATTAATATTTTACTTTTGGTGCTAAAAAAATTAGATTTAAAACTTTTTTTTATAATATTAGACATTGAAAGGTAAACATCGATGTTAGTGTCATCTAACATCGATGTTAAAAACATGGAACATCGGTAACAAAACATCGATAAACGTCGCCTAGCATTATTTAGCACAGGTGGTGACGTCCAAGCTGCTGTCCGCTTCTCCTAAATTTTCCAACGTACGTTAAATGGAACTGAGCAGTCCTTTAGTATATAGTCGTTGCCCAAAGCTAACCCTTTTTTATTCCGTGAGCGTACCTGATTCGCCGAATATTTGAATTGGCGAATAGGTTTTGTTTTGGATCATTTGTTTAATGTTAGTCCATACGGAGGGGGGGGCTCGCGAAAAGTATTCCCAGACGCGGGGAAGTCCCCGAACTGGGGACACGAATGCCTTGGGGGATTGTTGTTTTTTAGTTAGTTGCCTACTAACGGGCGCCCCCTTTTCCCTTTTTTTTTTATTACGTTAGATTATAAAAAAATCCCAAACAATTAATAATGTATTACAATGTTCGTTAAAAAAATAAATAAATAAGAAAATTAAATGAGGCATCTTCTTTTTTTACAAAAAAAAATATCTATAATTTTATTTAATTAGTTTTCCACATATATACAATTTTATTTGATTAAATTTATTTATTTAAATATTTATATGTATCCTCTTAATACTGATAAAAAAACCCTTTTTTTCCTTTTCGTATGATATTATAATAATCTTAAAAAAACCCATTTGCTAATTAAGAATTTTTTTTCTTTATTTTCTATTGCTTTTTTCAATAAATATATTTCTTTATTATTTTTTTATTTTAATTATGTTTTAACCCTTTTAAATGCTTTTTACAAAAAAAGTACAAAAAAAATGGCTGATATGACGCATGCGCACAAAAAAAATTGTGATAAAAAGGGCCCTATTGAAAATAAAACCTTCCTCCCCATCAATCCTTCGGCCGACTTCGACTGATTCAAATCTTTCGTTTTTGGGGAATATTTTTCCGGAGCCCTCCGCATCCGCTGGGCAGGGGTCCCCAAACTCGGCCCGGGGGCCCCATCCGGCCCGCGGAAGTTTTTTCCCGGGGCCCCCGGAGAGCTAGCATACTTGAAAACCCTTTAGAGAACAAAAAATTTTTATAGCAAATTAAATTTTTTTACTGAAGTATTCAAATTTTTATGTTGAATAATTATTAATATGACATCTACATTGATATGGTCATGGGAACTCCGCTAACTAAAATTCGTAGGCTTATTGTTATTGGTTTTGTGATAAGTTGGTAAAGAAACACAGAATTGTAATGAGTAAAAAAATTATAATATGCAGAAAATTTAACTTCAGTATATAATAACTAAAAATTATTGAAATGAATCCAACTGACATTTTATACATTTTAAATAATCACATAACATAAAAACATAATGACATATGAAATACTAAGAGATTTTTAAGAGATTTTCACTGACAATGTTTTTAGTTTGGGGTAATTTTACTTGTACCCAAATTTTTAAAAAAAGGGAAAAGTATCAGTTAATTTCGATCTGTAAAAATTTTTTTTTTACTTCATTTTTGGGGAATTTTTTCCCCAAATAAGTAGTACCAAAAAAAGAAAAAGACCACGAGCAAATTTATGCAAATTATCAAATTTGTCAGTGGGAAGACTCTTATAAAATTCCAACAAAGATGAGTTTTGATATTTGTTCTTAATTATATCACTGCATTGTGATCAATTTTCCATTTGAAGTTCGGGGTAGGGTTTCAATGTCAGTATAAAAGGATTCTGAAAAAAACTTAATTTGATTCGCAATGGCATCAAAGTCCGGAAACGAGTATCAAAATTTATCTTCAAAGACTCAAATTTTTTATTGCAAAATCGTGGAAATCAGTTAATGGGGAAATTTACTGTTTTTGATTGAAAAGTCTCAATTTTTCCGGGGAAAGATTTGAAAGTGTCCCGGAAGATGCTGGTTTTCCTTGCAATCCCAAATTCAGTTGTTTACATGTTTTGTCAAATCAACATAGAATGCTAACTTCCACAGCCAGGTTTTTTAATTCAGTAAGAGGGCGATGTTTTCTTAAAAAAATTGATCACTGCTCGAAGTTCAAAAAAGCCTTAAGGACTTTCCCACAACTAAGCCATACGGCAGTTGATAAGGTAAGCAGTTTCTCCCAACCTTAATAAAATTTTCGAAATTGTCGGTGATTCAGCCCAAAAAATCGAAAAATTAACAGGATAGACTGGTTTCAGAACGTCAGACATATCCAAACATTTTCCGCACAAAGACTGTTGATGAATGATACAATGTAAGACTAATGGTTTTTAACCACCGTATTTTCACAGCCTTTTGACACAAGAGCGACCATTTTTCTTTCCCACTCATGTTTTTGCCTCCATCAGTTGTAATACATTTCAAGTTTTTCCATCGAAGGTTCTTTTGATTAATGGCCATTTCAACCCCTTTTAAAAAAATATCTGTACCAGTAGTTGTGCCATGAATACTATACATATCAAGAAGTTCTTGCATTCATAGTTTTATCTACCCTCAATATAAATCAACACCTGAGCATTTTTCCAAACCATCCGTTGACTCACCCAAAGGGCCCAAAAAAAAACCACCAAAATGTCCATTTTTGTCGAACAGTTGAGAGGATATTTTTCAGCGATGTTTTCTACCCTTCGACCAAAAGTGTTTGCTGACATACTGACAGTTTTTAAAAAATTTCCCCGGGGCACATTTCTTCGGCTACTGCAATTATGTTTTCTTTGATCTTTTCCCCATCGGTGAATGGTTTTCCACTTTTGGGGAATTTCAAGAGCCACACGAAAGCTGGCACGAGTTGCAGCCTCTTGTTCATTTTGAGTTTTGTAAATGAAGATTGCTGCGATTTCAATCCGCGCTGCATAGTTGAATTTTTCTGTCCGCAAACTTCCTGTATATTTTGAGAAATTTTGAAAATGTTTTGTTTCATAATGAGTTTAATGTTATTTTTTGAGAACGGCTATGCTTTCACAAATAAAACATAGCGCCTTGTTAGGGGACTCAATTACGAAATACTGAATGTTCCACTGACTTTGAATTTTCTCTTTCACTTCAATTTTTGTTTTTTCCCTAACTAACACCACAAAAAAAAAAAAAAAAAAAAAAAAAAAAAAAAACGTTTTAAGGATTTTAATATTTTATTTAACAAATGCAAAAGATTTTTGCGATACCTTCTTATAATTAATTACGTTTTAGAATGGGGGGAAAAATCAGCCGAAAACGGTTTTCTTACGGCATTGCGTTGTTGCATAAAGGTACTCCTATTTCCGTTTGTCCACCGATTCGTTAGTTCTTCAGGTTTCAAAAGCAATTAAAAACAGTAATGCGGAAAATTTTTTGGTGTTGCGTTTATTTTGTCCGATTTGCACCCTTTTTTAAAGTTGTGTACTTTTTCGGACTTTTTTTTTTTCAGTGGACTATTTCACTTTACCACCGGCAACAATGATTTTTTTTCCCCTCGGAACTTACTGGAGTAATCAGTATGGCCCTAAGGCTGGAAAGTTTGGAGACCCCTGCGCTAGTGTATGTGCCTACGTTTGTTATTCATTCAGAAATAGTGTACACCATTTTACACCTTTTTTTTTAAAAAAAAATTTTTTAAAGTTGTGAAAAAAAAATAAAGACAATTAAAACCCCGAAGAAGTTTTTTATTCAACCTAAAAATTGTTAAACCCCTTAAAAAAAACCCTTTTTTACGTAAAGCGCTATTATCGAAAGGGTATTTTAGGACTAGGTGTGTGCAAAAAGTGTGAACTTTTTTTAAAAAATTTTTTTTTTTTCCCCCCCAAAAAAAAAAAAAATTTTTTTTAAAAAAAATTTTTTTTAAAAAAAATTTTTTAAAAAAAAAAAAATTTTTAAAAAAATTTTTTTTTTTTTAAAAAAAAAAAAAAAAATTTTTTTTTTTTAAAAAAATTTTTTTTTTAAAAAAATTTTTTTTTTTTTTAAAAAAAAAAAAAAAAAAAATTTTTGGGGGGGGGGTAAAAAAAATTTTTTTTTTTTCCCCAACCCTTTTTTTCCCCAGGGTTTTCCCCTTTGGGGAAAAGTTTTTTTAAAAAATTTTTTTTTTAAAATTTAAAAATTTTTTTTTTAAAAAATTTTTAAAAAAAAAAAAAATTTTTTAAAAAAAAATTTTAAAAAAAAAAAATTTTCCCCCCAAAAAAATTTTTAGGGTTTTTTTAAAAAATTTTTTTTAAAATTTTTTTAAAATTTTTTTTAAAAAGGGGGTTTTTTTTTTAAAAATTTTTTTTTTTAAAAATTTTTTTAAAAAATTTTTTAAAAAATTTAAAAAAATTTTTTAAATTTTAAAAAAAAAAAAAAAAAATTTTTTTTAAAAATTTTTTAAAAAAAAAAAATTTTTTTTAAAATTTAAAAAAAAAAACCCCAAAAAAAAGGGGCCCTTTCCCTTTAAAAAATTTGGGTCTTTTTTTTTTAAAAAAAAAATTTTTTAAAAAAAAAATTTTTTTTTTAAAAGTAAAAAAAATTTTTTTAAAATTTAAAAATTTAAAAAAATAAAAATTTTAAATTTTTCGGGAAAAAGTTCCCCCAAAAAAATTTACCAAAAAAGAAAAAAAAAACCCCTTTTTAAAACCAATGTTTTTTGGGAAAAGGGGTTTAAAAAAAAAGAATTTTTAATTTTTTAAAATTTTTTAAAAATTTAAAAAAAACCCTAAAAACCCCTTTTTTTTTTTTATAAATTTAAATTAAAATTTTTTATAAAAATTTTTTGGGGTTTGCCTGTTTGTTTTGTTTACAAGTTATATAAAGACTTAATTTTTTAAAATATTATACATTACAGTTCTAATAGTAAGTGCATATCCAAAATAGTTTTTAAAAGTTGAATATTTAACAAAAATTAATAAAATAAATCTACCTTCTGGGCAAAATGGGTAAACGGGTGACGTCCAAACATAACCTATATCTACGGACAAATAGTAAAAATCGAGCACTTCTTGTTAAGTTTACCACCCTTGTACCACGCTACTGTTTTTTGCTTCGAACATAAGGCGTGTTGTTAAAATTTATCGATGAATCGTGCGCACTAATCGCTGTTTCATCAAGCCGTTTTTAAATTAATTGATGGGAAAACGCTAAAGAAAGATGGCCGTTGTTTTAGTAGTGTATGGACAAGTGTGTGACTTCACGATATATTTCAGCGCTAAACCACAGCTTACTTACTTAGCTAAACCATCTGCTGATCTGATGAATTTAACAACACGCCTATTGATCCATAGACTAGGGATGTCTACAGGTCGATAGCACTATCGATAGTATTGAGCCATCGATAGGATATCGCTTGGAAAGACCCCTATCGATGGTTCGAGAAGTACCTCCGTATCCGTATAGATAGTAGAAGTATATTTTCTATTAAATATCTAAATTAATTAAAATAATATGTTAATATATTACAAGAGTTTTTTACATATTAGCCTTTTTTCCTAGGTAAACAACTTTTAAAATGCACCTTTAGATGAATCGTTTCTCAAACATCTGCCGTTTCTGAGCCTGAATGGGGCTTAACTTAACCAGAAGCACCAGAAGTCAATGAAACTAAAAGGAATCTGTTTAAAAATATTTATTTAACTTTTTATAATATCATCATACCTATTGACATTAGACAATATCATATCAACCTGTGATTTCTCTTAATATATATATAAGCGCACACATAAGTTTTACAACGAATTAAAGGGTCATCAACTTCTTTCCCCTTTCTGTAAATGTATAATCAGGTAATTCAAACCCGATAGTAAAATATATGCATAAGGTGTAATCAAAGAAATACAAAACCTCTTTATACATATCTTTTTATTGGTAAAAAAATGTTCTTAAAGCTGTATACAAATTAAAATTTGTAAAAAGAACACATTATAGTTGTGATATAAAATAGACAGTTCTGCTTCTCATTACCTTTTAATAACAATTCACAAAATTTTCACAGAACCAATTTTTTCGTTAAGGTCTAAAAGAAATATAAAAATGTAACAATTCGGTAATTAATATAAATTGTTCCCTATGAACATCATAGTATAAATCAAATAAAAATATCATTCTAAAAGTAAGCCATTTCAAAAAGAAAAAACCAGTTACTGCACAAAAAACTTAAATAAAAATAAAATTTTAGGATCAAGCCATAATAAAAGAAATACAGATAACGCATGCTAGAGACCAAAGCTTAAATCATTAAATATTATGAAATACTATAAGCAAAATGTTTAACTCATAACTAAACTACAAAGTGAGAAATCTAAGAACGCTTTTACACCGGAGCACACAGACCGAAGCAAACAAACATTTGTTTGTCTCAAGTCATTTGTGCTCAGGTGTCTAAACCTGAGCACACAGGTGTCGACTTTTTACCCATGGCATTCAGGTTATTTAAGTTGGTTTACAAAGGTTGACATAATGCATTTGCATTTTTTTAGTATAATTAAAGGGAAAGATTTTTTTGCAGGTGTTACTAAGTAAGGTATCGTCAAAAATATCTTAAAGTAAAATAAGGCTCTAAAAGAACAATTTTATTAGTGACGAGATTAGAGGCCATTAGGTCGTTAATGATGAGGTGGCCTCATGGCGCAGTACCGAGCACAAATTCTGTTTCTTCTTTACATCATTAATAATAATAATAAAACCCGTAACTTTTCATATTGAGTTTCTCAAGTCAATGTTCAAGCCTGATTTGGAATACCTGCGCAGGGTAATGCACATATCTCTTTTACAGAACCTTGAATTAATATTGGATTGAAGAGCCAAAAACCTTGTCCAGTTTAATGCCCCTAAAACACAATAATGTTCGGTGTCGAAAAAGGTCTTCCAATTCTCATCATTATGAGAGGCCATGTTCTGCAAGCCAAAGAGTCATTTATTTGTGGGCGTTAATTTTGAGAATAACCACAACGAGAATAAACACATTATAGTCATCAGAACAGTAGCTTCAAAAAAGCTCGGATTCGTCTTTCGAGCCAGAAAGTATTTCTTCCCTTCTACTCTGTATGTACCCCACATCAGACGGCGTCTCCTTCAACTTTAATTAATGATTCCATTCAAAAAAGAGCTGGAAAGCTTTCATCTCTCATCATCACCGACGAGCTGTAGGGGATCTCTCACTCTTCTGTAGGTATTACCACGGCTTCTGTTTCAAGGAATTAGCTAGTATAATTCCTCCTCTAGCAGCTCTCAATAGAGAAACACGGAGTGATACTCTTATGCATTCCTTTACAGTTCATCCAGGAAGACTTAGAACTTTGTTCATTCTTTCATTCCTGAAACCTCCAAACCTCCAAATTTTTAAATTCCATGTTACTTCAGTTAAGATACTCACACACTGTGAGTTACAGTACCATCCAAAGATAAAAAAATATATAAAAAAATGTTATTAAATAAAGTTCTATAATTGTACTAAATAAAAAGTATTAGGGATGCCATGAAACTATTTGTTAAAAAAATCATTTCGGAATGTTCGTTGAAGTATACAAAGGGCATCGGACACATAACATTAACTTTGGCCATCCTCAATTAAGGCCACAATACAAGCAGCCTCTGTCACAGATAATAGCGTTTTTAGATTTGACACAGTTGACAAATCTGTTAATGTCATAGAGCCGTAAAAATCGCATCTCACTAACATAATATAAACATTAATGAATGGCACCATGCGGAAAATTACAAACTAAAAAATAAAGAGGAACTAAATTAAGAACAATGGTCATTTTTGCCATTTTAGCATTTTGATTTTTTTAACTTAAACGTCACAAACGTATAAAAAAATGACTTAAGCATACTATTTAGTTCTCAAAAATTTTTCAGGCAGTAGGGTAAATAATCATTGCTATTAATAATAAAATAAAACCTACATCGTTCAAATCATATTTCATATTTACAAACACTGTATCAGGCAAAAGGAAGGTTATTCTACGGGTACCATTTCAGCTATACTACAAGAAAAAAAGATAAGTTAAAGCTTCTAGACGACAAACAAATAAAGCGAATACCAGAATAATGTGGTTATTAATTTTTTGGAGTACAATTTTATGAAATTAACACGTTAATACTTTTTACCAAATGAACCAGTGCCTTATAAAGGCTAATGAAGTGTTTTCCAGTAGCCTTTATAATGCCAGCCACACGAATTGAGGAAATTCTCAGAGGAAAAACTGCGCAGTCCTGGCTTTAACGATTTCTGGATTGTGCGTGAGAGAGAGTCCGCCTTTGTTCTCCGAACGCCGGTACAGTCTACAAATCTCGGTGGTTTATTTGACTGGGCATGCACGTGACCGTACAATTACCGGTTTTTTGCGGGTTTGAACAAACCTTCTGTTGTCCGGTCTCGTCTTAGTAAGAATACTTCTTAAAGTTGTTTGGGATTTAAGTGCTGATTTAATATTACACTTGTTCGCGATTCGGTTGACCTTTCCCGAAATTCCTTTAATATACGAAATTATCATAAATGTTTAGTATTTAACCCATTTTTGCCCACGCAATGAAAATTCAAATAAAATGTGACAACAAACGTTTATTTAAACTCTTAAAAATAATATCCAATATAGAAACAAAAAATAATTTTAAAAAATATTAAAGAAAAATATTGTTGCTTTTTCGCAACATTGGTTGAAACCAGAATCAAACAAAAAATATACTTTTTCAATGTAAATATAATTTTGAAAACACCCAGTATAAATATGAACCTTACATATTTCACACATGAAAACGGTGATAAATTGCTGTTAGATTTGGTTATGATGTGCCCACTATTATCAAATGAAACAAAGTCAGGTACACTCGGTGCTGCCATCCTTTCCCAGTCGATTTACCGTACCGACAATCCAAAATTACCGTATTTTTTGCCAAATTACCGTACATTATTTTAAATACCATTTAAAAGCATCCTTTTCTTTCCACCTGGTAAAAAATATGGTATATTCTGGTGGCGACTGGTGATAAATATATAGCGAATGTTGATGTCTTTTTTTGTATGCGGATGCGGGGGGACACGATGTAAACAATAAAACAATGTTCCTATAAAAGACGTCTATTATAGCATTTTTCAGAAAAAAATTTAACAGACGACAATAAACAGCAAATAGGTAATATGTAAATTAATCAAAGAAATTAAAACTTTAGGTGGTCGGGGAATCTCAAACAGACGGCGACGCCAGTAGCAGTGATGGCACAAGCCACAAAGACTGACCATTGAAGAAATTATCGGACGATGTTGCCAAAGTTATCGGTTTTTAGCTAGTAGAGGCGCAAGGGTGTGTTCTGGTACAAAGTACAATGCATAATATTTTTTCGAGTATTAATTATTGCACCAATTTACATTGGCGAACCTTTTTATCTTATACGAAGGGCATCGGACACATAACATTAACTTTGGCCATCCTCAATTAAGGCCACAATATAATACAGCCTCTGTCACAGATAATAGCGTTTTTAGATTTGACACAGTTGACAAATCTGTTAATGTCATAGAGCCGTAAAAATCGCATCTCACTAACATAATATAAACATTAATGAATGGCAACATGCGGAAAATTACAAACTAAAAAATAAAGAGGAACCAAATAAGAACAATGGTCATTTTTGCCATTTTAACATTTTGATTTTTTTAACTTAAACGTCACAAACGTATAAAAAAATGACTTAAGCATACTATTTAGTTCTCAAAATTTTTTCAGGCAATAGGGTAAATGATCTGGTATATTGACAGTCTTGACTAACTCCAAATAAAGCACTTTTTTAAATCCTTTAAATTACCGTATATTTGCGTATGGTAATGACCTTATTACCGTATACGGCATCTTGGTTCATATTACCGTACGGTTGGCAACACTGGGTACAGTTAAAGTTTTTTTTTATTAAATTCAATGGCAATAGGCTGATCAGCCATTCAGCCAGTCACAAAGTTAATACAGTTAAAGTTAAAGGCCCGTTTCTGTTTAAGGTCGCGAGCTTTGTAAGTTTTAGCAAACGAAACGCTATTTAAGTTATTTAGCTATTTAGGTTACTATATTGTAGATTTTTCAACTATTTACTATTACACTATGTACTGCATTAATAAATATTGGGCACCACCATTTTTTTTCGGGAATACCTATTTTGTAATTTCATATCCCATGTCTACCCATCCCATATGTATGTTTTAGCATTTAATGAGATTCGTTTAAAGTAGCAAAATATCCTTTCTTTGTTAGATTCGTAAAAAGTTTTTGTAATAAAAAAAAAATATCAAAGAAAACTTGGTGGTTTTGTGGGTTTTTAACAATAGAAAGCAAATCCCGTATAACTTGACTACCGTGGGGCCGAAATTAAAAACTTTGGTTTTTATTTCTTGTCCCACTTCCCAGACAGAGATGTTCATTTTCTTAAAAGTATGCTATTTACTATGTTACACCAGAGCACATTCGAAAAATAAAAATTTAAATATAAAAACACTACATATTTACATAAATATATTTAAACTATTCTGCCCTTGAGCAATATTTTTAGTAAATATAGGTTTTCTTTTAGAACCATACAACAATAATTGCTATTTTAATAAAAATACATCAGCTTTATCTTGTTAAAATAGCAAATAAAACTGTTATAATTTTAATTAGCTATAATACAAACGTCTGTAATAACAGTAAAAGAAATAGGTGGGCAGTCAGGTTATTTAGCTTTAATAGCAAAAATTAATACCGCAATAGTTTTAAAATTGTACTCCAGCTATCTTCTACTAAACAGATAATTACCTTTCTTGATTGCTGATGTAGTTTTCCAATCGTTGCTTGTTGCTTTTGTAGTAGTGAACAAGTCTTTTTAGATGATTATCATATTCTTTTCCTTTTTCATAGTGTCTATAATGGATTATCTAAAAAAATATAAAATTTAAACCAAAAATTAAAAATCTATACGACTCATGTTTTACGGATTTGACTTGATAAGAAATTATAATTAGTGTGGCACAAACTAAAAAAAATATATATTTCATAACAATATAATGAATGGCCACGGGATTTTTATCCAATTTATTGCTTAATTATATATAAATATCAATTTAACATAATTGATTGCATTCACCTTGCAACTGGAAGCACATACAACTGGTTGCATAATTGGCTATGTAGCTCATGGCAGTTAAACTGCTGGAAGCAGAAATCTTTAAATTAGTTTAATTTGCACTCGGTAGAGGAAACCACTGACCACCACGAATTTACAGGTGTAAAAGCTAATTAACGCGATAAGTATGAGTTAGAACAATTTTTAAGTCAAGAAGGCGATGCTTTTTACCTTTATATTAACAATAAAGTAAAAGAGGAATATATCTATGGTAAGTGTTATTTGCGCTTACCTTCATTCATTAATATTTTAAGATTACCAGAGGTCTATGCCTACCTGACAATTCATAAAAGTTTCAAGAAGTTTAAATAATATTTTTGTCATTTTTAATTATAATTTGAAAACATACTTTTTTCTTCAAGAATTTATTTGGGTCTTACGTCACAAAATGTACAGAATATACAAGCACTTAAACCGAGCAATGTTAATTTAAAAATAAAGAATGCAAGAACAACTAAACCTGAAAAATAAAACTAAAACTGTCTCAATTATAATCTTTTTCCCATATGCAGGACATTGTTCATGGACATTGCAAGTTTAATGAAAATAGTTTGTTACTTACTTCAGGTTTAACGTGATCAATCCAGCATATGACTGCATCAAAAACAGGAAAGAGTAAGTCCTTCAGTAACTCCTCATTTTTAATAAAGAATAGTAGTTCCAACAGTGAGAGTGTGCACTGTCTCACAGCCACTTCATACTCCTAAAATAATTGAAATATTTAATTTTTAAACTAATTTCATATTTAGACATAGCCGCTCTGCACACCAAGTTTGTGCAGATCGTCTGAAGTAAAAGTATGTGTCAATCAGGCCAGTTTTAAAAATATTTACTTTACAGATTTTTTTCTTAATCTTTACGACACCCTATAAAGGCTTGTATGAAGCCTTAGTACTAGGTACCGTGGGTGCCGGGTTTTCGGAGGTTTAACCCATTTTTTTTTCAGTTCCGTCAACGTTGTCCAAGTACTAAAACATGCAGATACTGCATTTCACGGCACCTTTGAAATAACGCGGTAGTGTCACCACGGGCGTTGTACAAATAACTACTACCTCTCAACTACCTCGCATTAACGTCTGGGTAATGTCATTCAGACAAGACCTATAGTTTTACGTGGATTCCACAGCTGACTAACCAAACACGGTGTTCCCTGGCGGACACCCATCCAGTTACTGACTGTACCCAGCTTTGCTTAACTTCGCTGATCTGACGCTACGCTAAGCGACGCGGCAAAGGAAATACTAACACAGCCGAGCAGATATTTAATTATAAACTTAGTAGAATTAAAAATGTAGTGAGTGTTTTATAGAGGGTCAAAGACATCAAAAAATGATCTATGTTTCGGTGGAAGTCTGCCACCATTATCAGGATTAACTTCAATAAGAAATAAAATTGAAATTAAAATTAAATTTGTAAATATTTTGATGTAAAACTTAGAAAATTCTAAGAACTTTAAGCTAATATTTATGACATTTTGTTATAAATTGCATTTTCGTTTGGTTTGACTGATATATGAATTATTTTTAAAAACACAAAAAAGGAGTGGTGTGTTACATGATTTTAAGTTTTCCTGAAATCAATTCCGCATCAAGTAGACATTACCATGTATGATTTACACATTCATCTTTATTTAATAATATAAATGCACTTTTCCTTATTATACGTTTTGCTAAAATATTAAAAACATTCCAGTTTGTTATGTGATTGTTATCAAATGCGTGTTGACAGATTTTTAATTTGTGGAATCCTGTGTTTTTAATGCATGTTTAATGTTCTTTTATGCAAATGTAATAAATTATATATAATTGAAACTTTCAAATGCATAAAAAAACATACATACACCTTACATTACATACACTTACGGCCGAGTGATGATCGCGTTGTTAAATTTAGCAATGGACTTAGCAGTTTAGAATGTTTAACAAAACTTCATTGTCATTGTTATTCAATGATTTTAGTAGGCAACCTGTTAAAATCTGACATTTTGTTAAACATTCTAAACCGTTGTTAACTTTTAACAATTTGCTAAGTTGACAACGGTTTAGAATGTTTAACAAAATGTCAGATTTTGACAGGTTGCCTACTAAAATCATTGAATAACACTGACAATGACGTTTTGTTAAACATTCTAAACTGCTAAGTCCATTGCTAAATTTAACAACGCGATCATCAATCGGCCGTTAGAATTCCACAAATTAAAAATATGTCAATGTTAATTTTTATTTAATGTTGTATTTAACTTAATCTTGACAACGGTGGCAGACTTGCCACCGAAACGTAAATAAGTTTTTGAAATTTTCGGGTTTATTTTTCTGTTTCAGGCGATCTGCAAGTTCATAGGGCTGAGCAGACCCAGTCGCTATACCCCGGGACCAGGACCGTCCAACTGTTTAAAAACCCTCCTGGCGAATAAACCCTAATTCTAAGCTAAAGCTATTTGCAAGACCGGTCTTTTAGTCTAAAAGCATCTGTACTTACCCCATAAAATGCTGGATCTTTAAATCTAGGATCTTTATTTAAGACTTGTTTTTCTATTGATCGGCAAACATGCCCATAATAATTTTCTTTATATGTGAATTCAGATTTTCCACACATTACTTTAAAAGTATATAAAGCATAATGAAAAAATTGGAAAAACTGTTCATCTACTTTGCACTTTCCTGCCACCAAAGTATCTAAAAACGAGACCATTTGCTTAAATGACTGCACAATTTGTACAAAAATTAACTCAATTAAAAATTACCAAAAATCGAGCAAATTTCTTTCAATATGTTAAATCTGGTTTTGATCTGGATGGAACTGAACAGAAATTTAATTAGATCATTTGGACAGTCAATTAGGGACCTCATCAAAGTTAAGTCTTCCATAAAACTTGGAGCAACTGGATAGTTTTCAAGCTAAAAAATAAATAAATGTAATTTCAGGGCAACAAAATATAATTATTAAAGCAAGTAGTGACACTACTGAACAGTGATTATCGAGATATAAAAACAAAAGAGATGAAAAAGTGGGGTTAACGCACTGGATATATGTGGTATAATTGACGTCAAGCACAGTCATCATATCCAAGTTTAGGTGATGCCAGACCTGAACAAAGGCCTTAAATAAGCCAAGAGCAACAATTTGGGATTCACCAAGGAACACAATGGTCTTGTTCCAGTTACATGAGACAAATAAAATAAGATCTGCTGTAGATTTTTTGCAATGGAATCCCTATTATCTGTTATGTATAATTTTGTGTTTTTCTGAATATATTAATATCCGGGAATGCATAATTGTTTTCATTACATTGCAAGCAACTGGGAAAAGAGATATGGGTATAAAATTAGAAGAGAGAGTTTCATATCTTTTTTTGTAATAAGTTGCACACATGCGGCTTTCCAGCTCTTCTGAAAAATGCTCGTGTCATAAAAAATTTGAAAAAAAAAAACGAGTTAAAAAAGCTCAAGAACACATTTTTTAAAAATGATTGCTTGTTAGGCACAAAAGATTTTTTGGTATTAGGACAAGAAAGGATCTGTCTAATCTGCTTGGCCCTAAAAATGATTTTGGACATTTCATGAAGAACAAAAGCAACAGTCAAAAGAGACTAATTATTGGAAGTGTCAAGGGTAGAATGGGCAGCAAAGTGTTTAACAATTTTCCTTTAACGGCAGGAACAATTTCATTTACAAAGATTAGAGAATTACTAGAAAAGTTCTGATTAATATTTTCAGCAAAGAACCAAATATATTTACTGCCACCAGTTTCTTGCTTCAGTGTTAGCTTGTTAATGTTCAGGACTAGTGATGTGCCTAGTCTGGCTGATTCAAATACTGACTTAAATATCTGCTAGGTACTTACATACTTAAGTACAGAAAATACGGTATTCAGATACACAAATATTTGAACAGAGAATTTGAGTAGCTAAATTATTGGAATACAAAAAAAGTCAATGTCATGTTGTCATATTGTGACACCTGATTTAAAGCTTTAATGAGAAATAAAGATTGCTTAGTTAAGATAACCAACGTGATCTAATCATTAGTATTGCTAATAGTCATAGTTATAAAATGTATTTTCATTTATTAGAGAAAGTTAATATAACCCAATGTAAAAATTAGGGTTTCTATTCATTCAAAAATATTAAAAAGAACTGATTACATGGAAAAATGTATAATTTATGACTAAAATGACTAATAATTGGTAAAAGTTTATAATTTAAGAATAAAAGATTGATTATATTTAGGATTTATTGTTAATATTTATATATTTTTTTAAGATCCTTAAATAAATATTACGATAGGTACAAATACTACAGTTAACAAATCAGCATCAGCCCTCAATTTAAAACCAAAGTCGAGTTTAGTCAAGTATTTGAATACTAGAATAAGTATATGAATATGAATGCGAGTTCCCAGAATCGAGTAATGATTCTAATAATTCTTTATTAAATACTAAAATACTTAAACACAAAAATACCCGACTCGACCCAGCACTAATCAGGACTAGGATTTTAAAAGAACTTTTTGTGAGCCATGACTTCTAAAGGTCTATCTTTATCACAGGACTAAGAATACCATACCTACCCATACTAGACAATATTTCCACCAAAATTTTAAGCACTCTTACGAAACGAAACAGGAGGTCATACGTACTCTATATAACCGCCCAGTGACCTTATGTAACCGTAAGGAATCCCTGCAAGAGGAAATAAGTAACATAACTAGGGATCTTAAGCAGAACAAATACAGTGAGAGACTGGTAAAGGAAAAAATCGAAAAATATCAAAATAAGACAAAAAACTCTAACTTGAATGAGACTTCACATGAACAAATATTTATGAAAATTCCAAACTTCGGAAAAGATCCGCAGAATCGCGAATAAGTATAATATTAAAACGGCCTTTAAATCCCAAATCACTCTAAAAAGTATTCTTACCAAGGCGAGACCGAACAACAATGTTTCAAATAATGATTGTATCTACCAAATTCCCTGTGAATGTGGTGAGGTATACATCGGGGAAACGAAAAGACGACTCGAAGTTAGAGTTAAAGAACACAAAAAACATACGGAACGAGGTGAAACGTGGAAGTCTGGGATTGCCGAACACGCTTGGTCAAAACAACACCGCATATAATGGTCGGAAGCAAAAATTATTCATAAAGAAACCCTCTGAAAGAAAAGAAAATTTAAAGAAGCTGAAATAATTGTAAACAACCCAAATGCATTTAGCAAGCCCAGTATGGATATTCCGAATATCTGAGGGCTGAACCGTGAAAAATTGGTCAAGCTTCGGTGAACAACGGATAGTACTTTGTTGAGATATTTTGGGGGATCGTAAAAACAAATATTGCTATGAAACAGTTTTAAGTAAACAAAAGTATCTGTATTAATTAGAAAATATGCATAATCTACCTCCGGGGATTTGAAATGAATATGCAATGGTAGGTGTGACTATATAATATGTTCTAGTATTGTGTTACCTTTGTATGTCCAGTCATATAAACCAAAGTGGTCATGTAAAAACGTCCTACATCATGTTTATTAGACAGCATAAATCTATTCTCCAATGTATGTTCCATGAATTCGTGTAAACTATGTGATCCCAACCTATGGACAAACCGCAAAAAGTCTTCAGAGTTAAGCAGGACATAGTTATCGTGAATTAACTCCTCTAAAATAAGAACGCATATTCGACTAAGTACAGGATGGGTAGAAGTAACATGCTGTAAGCAAAATTTAATTACATCTTCAAATTCGTGAGTTATCCTGAAAAAAAAAGATGGAAACAAATACAGTGAGTCTCAAATTGCTGATGCATGTTTTTTTTCTTAAAAGCTATCAGACAGAGTTGCTGCTTTCTGAATCTAACTGTTAACTCAGGTTGCAAAAGAAACGTTTCAGTTTGTTTTAACCAGCATTAATTTTTTTTTCTTGTAGGCTACAAAATCATAATACGGCGAAAAAACAATCCAATTTATATGGACATGTGAATCTGGCAATAACCTGAGTGATTAAGTCACCAACGTAATTGTTTTAAACTTTCTGCGTTTAACTGTTCTTCTATCTACGATAGTTTATAAGATCTTACAAGCATCACCGATTTAGAACACTATATATCCATTAACTAAAAGTGTTTTTAAAGACTTACTCTGTACAAAGATTGTAATACATTTTAACCGCAGTTAGTTGGACCACAGGATCAGGTATATCTAATGCCAATCTAAATAGTTTTGCTGCTGTAGGAATTTTACTTCGGTTCATCATTCCTACTGTTCCGAAAAATGCTATCAACTGGATTAAGGTGTCTTTACAATGAGTTTTTAACACTAAAAAAATAGTTAGAATGTTTGCATCCCTAGTAACTTTGTAATTATTAAAAAAATATATTTAAATAAGTAAATTCATAATCATTTTTTAGCTTAGCTTAAGCCCAAATAATAAGTAAAATTAATTCTGCAATATTAATAATTTCGGTAATTAACTTCTTGAAATTCAACATAATTTAAAATAACACATTTATGCTAAATACGGTTTTATATTATGGTCACTAAGAAAACTGGACCTAAAAACAATAATAGCCATAACCCATAAAATAGCATGTTTTTTAAATTCATTTAATTAAAAAAATAAATGTATTTTATAGAGTTAGATTTGTCGCTTTTTTGGTTCCCTGTATATTCAATTGTTTTTCTGTTTTCATCTCACTGAAACATATTATCAGTATAGTGATAACACCCAATCTCTACTAATAATAAAGTTACTAGTGGTGAACTTTTATTTAGATTACCCCAGATCCGTAATAAATATTTAAGTACAACATTCACTTCAATCAAGGAGTTTTAGGGAGCTTTTCTTCATATGAATCCGCAGACCCAATGTTTGATGTCATTCTACAGACTACCGGCACCACAGCTCGCCTGTTATGATATAAAGGCAAAAGACGGCTATAGGGTAGACGAATTAACGTCAAGCAAAGCCATCTGTCGGTGAGAGGAGCAATATTAAAAGATAGAATACATTGATGCTAATGCCCGAGTAATATACAACCTGTAATAACCATGATCCTTAGTTACTTGAAACTGAACTGTTAATATTTAAAAATAATGCAAATTATATTTTATTTTTTGTTTAAAAGTGAAAGGAATATAATCGCCATTTTTGAGAACTAGATACCTACCAGAACTTTAAAGCTAATTAAAATAATATAAAAAAGTGTTGGCTCCAATACCATCATATAATTATTTATTTAAATATTACATTTCTTTTTAGTTTTTTGTAAAAATCTACTAGTAATAATTTTCTAGAAAGATAAGCTGTGAAAGGCTTTCGCGGCCATTGTCTAATGTTTCAATGGTTTTTGGGCTGTTAGGCCGGCGTCGATTGTCTGGTTGGCTTGACGTTTCGCCAACACGAGCGGTTGGCATCTTTAGAAGTTGCTTCCTGGTTGACAGTAAGCGAACTACTGGGCTTTGCGCGGTCGTAGCTCGTATTTATACGTTCGGCAAGCAGTGGGCGGGGCTTCGGTTACTTTCGGTTCCAATCTGTTCCGGTCGGTTTTGTTCGTAAAGGGTGCAATTCTGCTACGACGGATTTGTCTGTCTCCCCCGGCCGACTGTTGGCATTATGCTCTTTGATCCTGGTGTTGATCGAGCGTTTTGTAGTTCCTATGTACACGCTTCCACATTTTTTTTTTATCTTGGGACAGTCCACGAAGGCTGATGCCTAAGTATTAACGTACCGTGGGTGTCTTAAATGTGCACGGAATGCGATAAATTCCTGAAGACGAAAGCGGATCACTTTTGTGTTTGGCCGATCGAAGGCATTCTTTGATTTTCCTCGTTGGTTTGAATATTGTTTTTACATTTTTCTTTCGTAGCAATCGACCAATCCTGTCCGTAACCCCTGCAATAAAGGGCAGAAATGCTTTTGCGGCACGGAATGCGATAAATTCCTGAAGACGAAAGTGGATCTCATTTGTCTTTGGCCGATCGAAGGCATTCTTTGATTTTCCTCGGGGTTACGGACATGATTGATCGATTGCTACGAAAGAAAAATATAAAAACAATATTCAAACCAACGAGGAAAATCAAAGAATGCCTTCGATCGGCCAAAGACAAAAGAGATCCACTTTCGTCTTCAGGAATTTATCGCATTCCGTGCACATGTAGAAGCGTGTACATAGGAACTACAAAACGCTCGATCAACACCAGGATCAAAGAGCATAATGCCAACTGTCGTCTGGGGCAGACAGACAAATCCGCCGTAGCAAAACATACCCTTACAACGGACCATCGAATAAAGTTTGAGTAGACCCAAGTACTCGCGACCACATCTGCATACCACTCCAGACTCTACACAGAAGCCATAGAGATAGAAAAGCATAGCAACAACTTTAATAAGAAAGAGGAAGCAATTAAGATCAACAAAACATGGATCCCCATAATTAAGGGTGCTAGAATTGCACCCTTTACAAACAAAACCGACCGGAACCGATTGGAACCGAAAGTAACCGAAGCCCCGCCCACTGCTTGCCCAACGTATAAATACGAGCTACTACCGCGCAAAGCCCAGTAGTTCGCATACTGTCAACCAGGAAGCAACTTATGAAGATGCCAACCGCTCGTGTTGGCGAAACGTCAAGTCCACCAGACAATCGACGCCGACAGCCCAAAAACCATTGAAACATTTCTAGAAAGAGATTTGTTCTTATTTTGGTTAGACTTCCGTGACAAAAAAAAGAAAATAATTTGCCTTCATAATAAAAAAATTCTAAAAAGCATGATCTAAGTTTGGTTATTTCTCGATAAGTATTTTTACAGCTTGATCCACTGTACTATGAAAGTTTATGAATTTAATATTGAAAAAGTCGGGATGCAAACATATACATATAAACAAAAGTATTTATTTATCTTGGTTTATATAAACTATTACTTTATGATTTAAAATATTTTAAACAAATCACGTTTGGCTCTTTATTTACAAATAAACATATTTTATACATCCTGAGATTTGTTCTATTCTTTATAAGAACAAGTGATTATTTTTTATGTAGAAAATACCTTTATACTTTAAATATTGTATTGTTAAAAGGACCTATACATTTGGCAACCCATTGTACATACGCGCCTAAATCGACGCGACGTTTCGAATCGGTCTGTTTCCAAAAATTATACCGTAAGTGCGCCGTTGGCAGTGTCAAACCAGACTTGGCAAAGATCCATATCGGAGAAACGATTTTACTGGCTGTTTTATATTGTTGTCTAACAGTCTTACCATAAATAAAAGCGTCTGTATTGTTATAGGTTTTTGAGCTAAGCATTCACAAACTTTCCAAAATACTATTTTGTAATAAGCTGTTCTAAGGTTCTGGGATCATCCACACCATAATTTAAACCAGAACCTGCCCTTGGAGTGACCAAAACCACAGCACGAGGGCAAACCAGGGAATGAATTCGAAAACAAACACATAAAATACTGGGGGAGTCTCAGTAGAATAAGACATGGAAAAGGCTTCATAAGGGACCCATCCAAATGAATGGAGGACGAACTACTCAGACAAAGTAGGAAAAGACTTCGCATAACCAGTTTATGTATGTTCTTCATACAGATAGGTCGGTTTGATAAGACAGTCGATAGAAAGCAACGGATTAATCTTTTCCCTACGTTCTTAAACTTAAAAAAAAAAAAATGAATGGCGAACCGGGGGGACGGCCCCCCGACATAAATATACAAAAGGAAGTGCAAGGTGCGGGATTTTCGGGATTTAATGATCAGGAAATGTTAAATGCTAACAGGATGACGTCTCACTTTGAAAAATTCTCAGGTGATAACAATAACAAAAACATAGATCTGCAAAAAAGGGTAAGCCTACCAAATCTTAATAACAATGGTCAAAAAAGCAAACAACCAAAAAACAAGAAATTCTTTTGTACAATGAAACTAATACGGCTCCTTATCAGGTTTACATTGAACATACGGATCCAAATTTTACAGGTAAATTAAATGCAATTAAAATAAATATGATAATTTATTCTTGTCACCCTGAAATAGATGGAAAAATCAAAGAAATAGAATCAGTAGGATATAAAAAAATTCGAGTTATATTAAAAGATTCGGAATTTTCGGATGAATTTCTTAAAAATAACATTAAACCTTTTGATATGCACTCATTGTTCTCGGTAAAGGAAGTACAAAGGATTACATTTCCAGAATTAGATAACAATAAGAAGCCCATTCTGGACAATAACGGCCAGAACAGGCGTATTCCCTCAAAAACCATAATTGTACAATTCAAAACACAATACCTCCCAAAATATGTTACCATTGGACATGTCAGATTTCCGGTAGAAGTTTACATACAAAAGGTTATTTTATGCTATAATTGCCTTAGGTACGGACACCAAGCAAAACAATGTAAAAGTTCAGCACGATGTGAAAAATGTACGGAATCACAGAAATCGGTCGATTGCACAATCTCGGAAGAAAATTTTAAATGTCTTAGCTGCTCGGGAAATCATAAAACATCAAATTTCAAACTATGCCCTGAATTTAAAAGACAAAAAATGATAAAACAATCAATGGCAATGGAAAACCTATCATATAGGGACGCAGCTCAAAAAGTACCAAAACAATCGTACACAGACGCACTTAACTTAAACCCTGTCGAAAATGAACCTTATAAAGCCAGTGCCAGCCCATCCAGAATACAAAATACCTTAAACTCAAATCAATTCGAAATTAGAACTTCTAACCGGGAAAACTTAAAACATAACCCTGGCAGAAAATTTACATTTGTAGCTAAACCAACTAATAAAAGACCAAGGCCATCAGAACCAAGTCCCACAAGAGTATTACACGATCAAATAGTAAAACCTTATACGTTACCAAGACAGAGGGGGGGCATTTTAAACCAAGCCTCAAATAGCTCTGATTTGGAGGGACGTTCAATAGAAGACATTTTTACTCAAAAATGTTTTGCTATTGTTACATTTGTGGTGAGCTCTTTAAAAGAAAAACAAAGTTTTGATATTCATAAAATAAATTTGTCAGAAGTTATTAAAAGTAAATTGGATATTGATTCGATCATTATTGATGGATAGGTTGATTATCGGTCAGTGGAATTGCAGATCAGCTATTTCAAATAAAATTCTATCCCTGGACCTTTTATGGTGGGTGGTGATTTTAATGCCCACAATATGGCCTGGGGCTGTGATTCTAACGACATGGCTGGAAATAATCTTCTAGAAGTTTTGCATCAGATGAATTTAGTTTATTTAAATAATGGTAATCCTACTCACATTGGTAACTTCGATCAAAGAAATTCAGCTATAGACATTACAATTACAGCCTCAGATATAGCCAATTATTTTCATTGGGACACTTACTTGGATCCATGTGGATCAGACCATTTACCGATTATTATTACTTGTAATATTAAGCCAGAATGTGTTATAAAATACAACAACAAAAAATGGAATATCAAAAAGGCGAATTGGGAAAACTATACCAGGGAAAGTGAAATTACTTTTAGTGAAGAAAATAAAGAAAACTACGAGAAGTTTGTCAATGAATTAGATACAATTGCGTCTCAAAACATACCTAAATTCAATTCAGACAACAGGAATACAAAATTAAAATCATGGTGGTCCGACTGCTGTCAGTCCGCAATAACTAAAAGAAAAGATGATTACATAGCATACAGAAGTAATCCAACTTTAGAAAACTTACTTAAATACAAAAAAACAGACGCACAAGCAAAACAGATAAAAAAAAACGAAAAGAAAGATAGTTTTGCGACAATACATCCCTTAATAAAAACTCAAATTTAAAGGAAGTATGGAATAAAGTTAATAGCTATACAAATAGAAAACAAAGTAATCATATTCCAATTGACACGAATAATTGTGAATGGATAGACACTTTTCACCAAAAAACAACCCCCTGTTGGGCTGCAGATCCAGAAATCAAAAAACAAAATCCACGAAATCTGCGTTATTCCTACATATCCAAACCATTTACCAAATTAGAACTAAAAAGAGTACTGAAAAATAACAACAATACTGCACCAGGCATGGATAATATACACTATTCAATGTTATCCAACTTGTCTATAGAAGCAAAAAGAATTTTACTTAAATTGTTTAACAACATCTGGAAAAATAAATCAGACATCCCGGACGATTGGAAAAACTACTATATAATCCCCATTCTGAAACCAGGCAAAAACCCAAATTCAGCGGAATCATATAGACCGATTTCACTAGCCTCATGTATACTAAAAACTTATGAAAGACTCATAAAAAATAGGCTGGAACATTGGCTGGAAAAAAATAACAAACTACCAAAGAGCCAGTTTGGTTTTCGAAAGGACAAATCTACTCAAGAAAGCATAGCAAATTTTATTATAGACGTTCAACTGACATTTACTAGAAATCACTCCGTTTCAGCTGCTTTTTTGGACATCAAAGGTGCTTATGACCATGTGAACCTGAATATACTCTAAAGAAAGATGTTAAATATTGGCATTCCCAATAATGTAGCGTATAATATTATTACCTTATACATTCAGAGAAGGATATATGTCAAAATACAAGACAAATGCTTTGGTCCTAGAATAGCAAATGAAGGACTGCCGCAAGGTAGTATACTGAGCCCTCTTTTGTATCTAATATATGCAGCAGACTTTGATACAATATTTGATCCATCCATTAGCGTACTACAATTTGCAGACGATATTTGCATTTATTCATCGGCAAACACAATAGAAAGGAGCCAAAATAACATTAACAATGCTATGTCAAAAGTAAGAACATGGACAAGAGAAAACGGCTTGGAAATATCTGAGAGTAAATCGGTAGTAGTAAACTTTACCAGAAAACGATACAGACCTCCATCAGAACACATAATCCTAGGAGATTATCGAATTCCTCTTAAAACCTCTACAAAATTTTTAGGCATAATATTAGACCAAAAATTAAATTGGAAAGAGCACATACTTTACACTATTAAAAGAACAGAAAATGCCATTAATATACTAAAAACTTTTTGTGGCCAATCTGACCCAAATATCGGCCTACTATTTTATAAAAGCCTAGTAAAATCCATATTAGACTATGGAAGTATTTTTTATGGATCAGCAACTAACACTCATCTAAGAAAAATAGAAATGATAAAAAATAAATGTATCAGGATTTGCATTGGATATCTACAAAGTACACCAATAGTAGCAATGGAAGCGGAAACCCATGAGCCACCTCTTAAAAATCGCAGGGAATACTTGTCAAATAAATTTATCATCAAAATGCAGTCCAAAAACAGCCCCATACTAACAAAAATCAGCAAACTTTCCACATTGTGCTTAACTCATAGATATTGGAATCTAAAAGACTCCACTTTATGTGGAAAGCTACATGTATGTATCAGAATTTGCCAGGGAAATTTACGCATGCAACATACTCCCAAACTTTTCAAGCCATTATGAACACATGTTAGAGGAAATTGATATCCAGACCATAGAAGATTACAGGAATCAACCGGAAGCCACCAGAAATGTCATCTTTAAGTCGGAAATAAAAAAACGCTGGCCTGAACACGAATTCATATTTACAGATGGTTCCAGAATAAATGAAAAAGTAGGATGTGCAGTATATTATCCAGGAAAAAACACAAGGCTTAAACTACAACTCTCCAAATATTCCTCAAATTTTTCCGCAGAACTCAAGGCAATTGCAGAAGCATACAAAATATGTCAAGAACACGATAATCGGAATTACGTAATATTCACCGACTGCTTAAGTGCTCTACAAAAACTTCAGTCTTTCTCCCCTACGAAGGAGTTTAATCATTTAGTAGCAGAAATACTAAAATTAAATCATGAAACTGTCTCACAGAACAAGACAGTAAAACTAGTTTGGATTAAAGCACACATCGGGAACAAGATAACGAAATTGTTGACCAACTTGCAAAAGAAGCAGCAAACGAAGGACTAGTAGACATAAATTATAAAACGCCAAAAACTGATTTTTACCGAACAATCAAGAACAAAATGTACCAAGATTGGCAAAGAGAGTATGATTCCTCTACAAAAGGTATATTCTTTCGCAATATCAAAAATAAAATTAACAGTAAACCATGGTTTTTAAATATTGTAAATAAAAAATATGTACAAATTATATCTAGACTAAGAACCGGCCATATAATATGTCCTAACTATAAATTTAGAATAGGTTTATTAGATAACCCAAATTGTAACGAATGTAACGAAATAGCAGATCCCCAACATATTCTATTTGAATGTATTCTAAATATTAACAATATAAATCAATTTTTAGGCCGTTTAACAGGCTCAAATATCGCTTCGCCTTTTAATCTTGCAAATCTATGACTGATAAAAATACATTTAGTATGTTATATAGACATTACTGTAATTCAGAAGAATTTTTTAAATGACTAAAGGAAAAAGGAAAAAATAAGTATATATTTAAAAAGGGAAAATATACACATAAGTATATACGATTATTAAACAAAAAAAAAAAAAAGAAGAAAAAAAAAAACAGAAAGAAATGTGTAAAAAATATGTATAGAATTAAGTATTCAATGTTTAAATATATATAAAATTGTTATATAATCAACAATAGATTTAAATATTACTATTTAAGTTAACCAAAATCGAATTAAAATCTAGTTTAGTAAGTATAACAGAGTAATACATAATAAGAATTAAAAAATAATAATGATACCTTGAAGTATCATTAAAATGTTTTCTTTATAAAAAAATAGACTGGCCTGTTGGATTATGTCCAGTGCCAATAAAACTTACTCACACACACACACACACACACATTCGCATAACAGTAGATTGCTAATAGGGCACGAGAACCTAAGAGGACACCTTCACAAGATAGGCGCATACAATGGTGACCCAAGTTGCAGAATGTGCGACGACAGCCTACCATATCCTGTGCGAATGTGAAGCGTTGAATCACAAAAAACAGGCATTAGTTGGGCAACCGAAAATTAGTCCACACGAACGCTCGGTAGAACGAAAAATGCTATAAATATATTTATAATGGACGATCCAGTTTTAAAAGATATGACACTAGCATATCACCAGTGGGAACTAGCAAAAAATAACTAAATCTATTAAAACCCTTTGAAGAGACTACCAAGTTTTTTAGTAAGAACAAATCAGAAGTAATACCATTACTTAAGGCACACAGACTACTAAAAATGAGCTTAAAAATTCTTAAAATAAAAGGTGCAAAGACTACTTCACAGATAGAATTTTTCTTTTGGTCACTTTATTAGATCCAAGGTTTAAAACATGTTTTTCGACAATGCTTACCGCAAAAAACCTATACAGATTTAAAAAATGAATACAATACCCCAATACAACAAATCTGGTAGAAAGGAAATAGCTCCGATGTGAGTGACGATGATGATGCTCTAGCAAAAATTGCTAAGAAATTAAAAGAAGTAAACCAAGACAATGTGTCTGACTCAATTCCTTGTAGTTTGTTTTGGAATACCTTTAAGGAATTTTAGATAGGGAAGCCAATGATTTAATTATTAAAATTCAAGGGTAACATAAAATGTACATTGAATAAGCCACAATATCAAAAATAAAGATCCTTTGACTTGGTGGGCAAATAAAAAAGACATTTTTCCATTTTTATATAAATGTGCAGTAATATATTTAGCACCCCCATCATGTAGTGTGGCTAGTGAACAGCTATTCTCTTCAGCTGAAACATATAAGAAAGCCCAAGAAATCGTGTAGGCCTAGAAAGTGCAGATTTATGAAGCCCTTTCCATGTCTTATTCTACCGAGGTTCTTCCAGTATTCCTTGTGTTTGTTTCGGATCCATTCCCTGGTTTGCCCTCGTGCTGTAGTTGTGATCACTCCAAGGGCAGATTCTGGTCCAAAATATGGTGTGGATGATCCATGTCTCGCTAGCTCATCCGCTTTTTCGTTTCCATCTATTCCCGAATGTCCTGGTACCCACAGGAAAGTTACCCTGTTGCGTTCTCCCAGGGCTTCCAGTTCTTTTTGGCATTTCCATATCAGCCTGGACGTTACCTTAGGGTTTACTAGTTCCCCTAGTGACGCCTGGCTGTCTGTTATTATGCAGATCCGCTTGTTTTTACATGCTCTCCTGTTAGTTTCTTTCGCACAGTGCAGTAAAGCATATATTTCTGTTTGAAATACAGAACTGTGTGTTCCTAGTAGAATGGAGAATTGTGAATTCCTCATTTCACTGTACACGCCGCTCCAGTTCCTTGCTCGGTTTTGGAACCATCCGTATATCAGATGATGTCAGCAACCGTGCCGGGGAGATCGAGTTGCTGCCACTCACTTCGATCTAGAATTTTTACGTCGAAGTTTTTGTTGAATGAGTATTGGGAAATCATCTGGTCTGTTCTCTCGTCCAGGATGTTGCCAACAACCTGACTTTTTATGTTGTTGTGTCCCAAACCAGTTGGTTTTTGTTGCAGTCGAAATTAGCTCATTCTTGCCTCTCCCATTACTATGAGGTTAAGTGGTGGAAGGTCTAAGAGACACTCCATGGCTGCTGTTCGGGTTGTTTTAATTGCTCCTGTTATAGCTAAGCACGCAGGTCTCTGTACCTTGGCCAGTTCTGTAACAACAGTTCTTTGTCGCAATTTTGTCCACCATACCAGTGATGCGTATGTTATCGTAGGCCTTACCGCCATGGTGTATAACCAATAAACCATTTTTGGTTTAAGGCCCCATGTTCTCCCATGAGCGCGTCTAATTAACATAATTCATTTCTGCTTTCTTTCCTGTTTTCTGAAGATGTTGGTTCCAGGTACGTTTGGAGTCTAGGATGACACCCAAATATTATACTTCTCCCACAATCTTGATTGTTTCACCCCGTAGGTTTAGGGATCCTAAGCCCTCTGGATTTCTCCTTTTAATGAAGGTAGGTAGGTAGGTTTAAAGTGAGTGGGTATAACACCCTTCCACCGCGACCGATCGGTCTATTGTGGCTCACACCTTTTTATATTTCTCCCACCAGGTCCAGACTCCTAATAAATCTGATGATCCTGTTGGGAGAGAGATCTTTCACCTTCCCCGGCAACAAGGTGTCATTGCCGAGGATTGCGAATCTTAGTCGTGCCATTGCTGGGCACGAGCACAGTATGTGTTCTGCCGATTCATCCCCCTCCATGCACATGCGGCATTCGGCGTCTTCCGCTAGGCCGATCTTGTGCATGTGGTGTTTTAATCTGCAGTGTCCCGTGTACAGTCCCACTAGAGTTTTAAGGTGTACCCTTGATTGCTCCAGTAGTTTGACAGTACATTGTTGGTTCGGTGGGCTTATGAAGGCCTTCGAGTGTCTGAGACCTGGAAGTCCATGCCAGTACCAAAGATTATCTCTTTGTGTCCAAGCTGATATGAACTGCTTGGCCGTTCCATAAGATATACCGATGACCGGTTCCGGCCCTGTGAATTTTGTCTCCGCCCCCCTTTTGGCAAGGAGGTCTGCGGATTCATTACCCTCCAGGCCGGTGTGTCCAGGTATCCACAGTAGTGTAACCTTATTGTTTTGACCCAGTTTGGTCAGCGCATCCTTGCAATTCCAGACGGTTTTCGAATTGCACCGGCTGGATTCAAGAGCCTTAAGAGTTGCTTGACTATCGGAGAATATTTTAATTGTCTTACGTGTGCAGTGCCGATCAACCAGCGATCTAGCACACATCTCAATAGTAAATACCTCCGCTTAAAATATGGTTGCGAGATTGCCCAGGCTAAAGAAAAACTCTGCCCTCGGCCTCTGTCCATATATTCCAGCTCCAACACCGTCTTTGGTTTTGGAGCCATCGGTGTACCAACAGATGTCAGCCCGGAGCAGGTCGGTCGTTTTTCGACTCCAGTCCTCCCTTTGTGGGTAGACTACACTGTAGGGCCGGTTGTAATTGGTTGCTGTAGGCATTATGTCTGAGGGCATTCCCAGTCTGTCACAGGTCAGGACATTCCTGAGGAGACTGGTGCTCTCCATATGACACGCCTGCTGTTTGTTACTGACCGCTTGATAGAGTCTGTATGTTGCCCACCTTGCCTCTCTCTCCAAGTAGATATGCAGAGGAGGCAGTCCTAGGAGGGCTTCCATGGCCGCCGTTGGTGTCGAGCGCAGCGCGCCCGTGATCATTAGGCAGGCCTGTCTCTGTAGGCTAGATAGCTTTGCTTGGGTCAGCCGCTGCTGCCCCTTGCGCCACCATGCCACAGAGCCATACTTGATCATTGGTCTTATGACTGTCACATATAAGGTTAATGAAGGTAACTATGGCTGATTTGGAGGGGTTTATGTTTAGTCCCTTCTTTCTTGTCCATCTTGTGACTGTGTTTAGGGCCTGTTGCATTTTATCCCTAACAGTGTTGTTAAATTTTCCTTGGGCCATAGTGACGAGATCGTCTGCGTATCCCAATGTTTGGTGCCCTTCCAGTTGAAGGACATTTAGTAGGTCGTCCATGACAAGGTTGCAGCTTGTTGCGTCGATTCCTCTACGCCTCAACGCGTTTGAGATAGATATAAGGGACGTTCAAACGCTCCTTCTATATCTAGGAAGACACACATTAGTACCTCCTTGTATTTGAGAGCATATTCGGCCTTTTCCACAAGTTCATGTAATACTGTTTCTGCGAACTTACCTGCTGTGTATGCATGTATGTCCTTGTGTAGAGGTCTGTTCTTAAGTGCGTTCTCCCTGATGTGCCTATCAAGCAACTTCTCTAGGGTCTTTAGCACGAACGACATCAGACTTATTGGTCTTAAAGATTCCAGGTCTGCCTTAAAGGCTTCCCAGTTCGTTTTTCGAGGGTTGCGATATGTTTCTTCTACAGGTTCATGTCCCCCTATTGTGAAGTTTATGTGTCTGTGATCTGAGCAACTTACCTCCTCGGATACATGCCAGTTGATAACATTGCTTCCAACGTAAGTTGTAGCTAGTGTTATTATATCTAGTACCTATTTTCGTCTACTATTTACGAAAATTTGTTTATTGCCTACATTTAATATGTCCAAATTGTTTGCCATAATAAATTGTAATAAAAACTCACCTCTTAGGTTTGTGTCTGTACTTACCCAGGTGATGTGGTGTGCATTTGCATCACATCCTAGGATAAGCTGCGATTCATTTCCTCTGCAGCTTCTCACCAGGTCTTCCATCTCCTTGGTTGGTGATAGGTCAGGGTCGTCATAGGGCAGATATGCCGATCCGAAAATTAATTCCTTCGGCATGGCCCTATCCCCTGACCTAATTTGAACAGCTCCCAGGTCCCTAAAACAGAAATCAGTTAGTGGTCGTGTCTTTTTATTTTTATTTATTTATTTATTCAGGTAGTACACTACAGAAAGTAAAACTTCTAAATGGTACAAATTCAGTTCACAAATTAAATATACAACTACATATACCCAACACTGCAACAAATACAAGATAAATTTTATATTTTAAAATCGCCTTCAACGTGGCTAAGCTAATAAAAAATATATCACAGTCAGAATAAAATCTATTATATATGTACATTAAACGGTGTGCAAAACTATTTAAGCCATAGTTTGTTCTGTGATACTTTTCATAGAATAATTGTATTTGCCGTGTGTTTCTACCAGGAACTAAAAACGATATTAAGCTTAACAGACTGGTACAATTCACATATTCATTAATTATCTTATACAAGAAAATAAAAAAATAAAATAAAATAATCTTTATTGTATCGACAGAGTCACATACAAAGGTGGTACCGCCAGGCGTATTTTAATAACCACCAAAAAACTTATTAACTAAAAAAAGTCATAAAAAAACTAGAAATATACAAAAACAAGAACAATAAATAAACATAGAAGCCTACAACAATAACCTATTCACCGTCACGTGTTTGCGTATTTTAGACTTAAAAACAGGTACACTTGAGCTTTTAAAATTTTTTTGAGGTGTAAGATATAAAAAACATGACTTAAAGAATTCTGTTCTGTGATGCGGTATAGAGATTGCATCTCCGAAGCGAATGTTCACTTGGTGAGTGTCTCTCCTATAAGTTATAAGTTCAGTAAGATATTGTGGCTCTTTCAGCGTTATTACTTTGTGTATAAGGCAACTCATATGAACATAGCGCTTCTGTGCCATATTGTGGTAAAATAGCTCCACAACATGTTGACTCACATGATCTCTACGAGACAAACTTTTTACATACCTAACACAAGAGTTCTGCACTTTTTGGATTTTGTATTTATTATAATTTGTTAAGAAAGGTCCATATACAACATCAAGATAGCCCGGTATTGAAAGTACCAAGCTATCCGTAAGCAACCTTTTGATATTACAGGGAAGAAGACTCTTCAATTCATACAATGATTTAAGTTTATAATATGATCTCTGACAAATCTTGTTAACATGTGCGTTAAAAGTCAGCTTACTATCCATATACAAACCAAGATTCTTCACTTCATTAGTCCACTGTATGTCAACACCATCCAGTTTAATGTGCAAAACTGAAACATTAATGTCTTTTCGAGAGTACAGAATTGCTTGTGTTTTATTATGAGCAGCGAACTTGCAGATGCCCAGCTTGAGATATTGTTAAAGTCAGTATTAATTAGATTTATGCTATCCGGAAGATTGTGTATCGAGCTGGGGAGATATATCTGCAAATCATCCGCATACATATGGTATTTACAATGTTTAATATGGCCAACAAGGTCCGGAGCGAAAACCGTAAAAAGAAGTGGCCCAAGAACAGATCCCTGTGGGACACCCCTCTCCACAACCCTCCAATCAGACCGCACCAACCCATCATGAGTCATCAGTCTGACTGCCTGCTGCCAATGGTGCAGGTAACTGTCAAACCATCCATTAGCATTCATTTTATAATAGGTCAATTTAGCTAATAATAAATCTATATTTAAACTGTCAAAAGCCTTGGTCATATCTATCATGACAGAAGGACAGCACTGCCTCTGATCGAAAGTCAATGATATATCACTAGTGATTTTTAAAAGTGCTGTTGCACAGCTACAGTAGTCTACAAAACCTGATTGAAATTAAGGGATTATACACTTATCAGACAGATATTCAGTGGCCTGACATCTGACTAGTTTTTCTAAGATCAATAATCTCAATTCATTAAAACTCAAGGGATTATTCACCTTAGGCACATGTGTGACAAGAGCCATGTTCCAAACATCAGGTACACAACCAGTTTCAATAGAAAAATTAATTATATTAATTAGAGGTTTAAGGTAGTAAGGCATGCAAGCCTTAAGCATTTTTATAGAAATTTCATCAATGCCAACCGCATTACTTTTAATGCTGGTTGAGATATGTTAGTACTTGTTCCTCTGTAGCAAATCTTAGTATAAATGGCTTCCAAGGAACAGTTGTACTGAGAAAACTATTTAACAGTTCCCGATCTATATTTGTTTGTGGTGTACTATCCAAAAAATGATTATTGATTAAATTAGGTTCCTTTAGTTCACTTGGAATATCTTTATGTGTTTTATTAGTAATTTTCCAGCTGGATATTTTCTCCCAGTATTGTTTGCTTCTGTTTCTTTTTGTACAGCTTTTAATTTCCGTAGAATAGTAGGCGTTTTTCTCAGCTTTCACAGCAAATGCTACATAACTTTTAACTTGGATATAATAATTTCTAGTTTCAATTGAATTTAAAGTTTTAAATTTGCGAAAAGCCTTGTGTTTAAGTTTAATCATTTTTTTAAATTATATGTTAACCAGGGCGGTCTTGGTTTTCTCAGTCTAACTATTTTAGGTGGACAGTAAACATCAAACAAAGACAGTAATCTATTATTAAAAATATTTACCTTACAATTAATATCAGTATTAGAGGTATAGAGATCATGCCAGTCAATACTCTGCAGATCACTCTAAAACTGCTCAGAGTGTACCATTTTTAAACTTCTACTTTTTATAAGAGTATTAGGTTTTTTAATTCTATCACATTTTATTTTGCAAAAAACAGCCTCATGGTCAGTCTGAATGGGGTCACAGGGCAGAACACCACCATCCACAACTAGTTCTTTTTTGTTTATTAAGATTAGATCAATAAGAGATTGATTATTAGGAGTAATTCTAGTAGGGTTAGTAATAATTTGATACAAATTAAAGGTTTTAAGAATATCACAGAAAAATCCATATTCTACACTGTCTGGGCACAAAAAATTTACATTAAAATCCCCCGTACAAAGACATATGTCATACTTGCATATAAGTTCCGGCATCACATCATATAAACATTGTAACTCAGTATATGGAACTGACGGTGGTCGATACACTACACCTACAGCAACAGATAGTTTATTGCACTTCAGGGACAGTCACAGTTGATCCATGCCATTATTGAATTCTGTGATTTGAAGTACTGACACAGCTTTAAGTTCCGTGTGAATATATGCAGCCACACCTCATCCTCTACCATCCCGATCCTTTCTATAGAGCTTATATTTGTCAATAGTATACAATTCAGATGGTATATCACTAGTCAACCATGTCTCGGAAATTGTAACAATATCATAGTTAGTGAGCAACACATGGGCACCCCTTCGCCGAGTCTGCAAGCTTTGAAGACCACAAAGCAAAAGCCTTGTTGCATAAGGTACATTCTGGTAGGGAAAGTGATGCTTGTACAGAACAAATTTGTTCTGAACTTTTTCAATTCTGTCTATGTGACAAGCATAACCCGGAGACCATATGACCGAACAATACTCTAAAATACTGCGTACTAAACAATTATAAATACTGGTGAGTGCCCGAGTATCGCTGATATGCTTTGTGTTCCTCTTAATAAAACCCAGAAATCTAAATCCTCTCAGAACAATACTGTCAATATGTTGATTAAAAGTTAAATCTTTGTCGAATTACACCGAGGTTATTAAATGACGATACATTTTCAATGACCGAGTCATTAATTTTATATACCGTTCTGAGAGGATTGCGACGCTTATAGAAACTAACTTATAGAAACTTAACATTCAAAAAATTAGCTTCACACCACACAACGAAATTATGAAGTTCAGACTGCAAATGACTAGAGTCCGTAGAAACAGTGCTAAAAAATTTCAATTCATCCGCATAAAGCAAGCAGCGAGAAGTCTCAAAACAAGAGATGACATCGTTTATAAATAACGAAAACAGTATGGGACCGAGATGTGACCCCTGAGGAACCCCCGAAGTCACAAAAATTTCACGCGAAACAGAACCACAGACAATCACACGCTGACGTCGCTGGGACAGATACGATTCAATCCATTTCAGGTAGTTACCTGAAATGCCGATATCACATATTCTTTTTAACAATAAGCTATGACAAACACTGTCAAATGCCTTAGAGAGATCGGTATTAATGCAATCGACCTGCTCTCCAGACTCAACCGATGTAAAAAGAAAGTCCTGATACACTGCTAGGTTGGTCGCTGTAGATCGTCCCGAGAAAAAACCATGTTGCTCCGGTATTATATAATTTTTGTAAGTGCCGAAGATCTCATCGGTAACCATAGACTCAAGAAGCTTAGGGATAGCAGAGAGCGAAGAAATTCCACGATAGTTAACTACCATCGTCCTATCGCCAGACTTGTATATAGGAATCAAATTTGAATATTTCCATTTAGCTGGCACAACTCGTTGCGGAGAACTTCATTATCCTTCTCTAATGTTTGCACTGATATAATAGTGCCCTTGTTTGCAGAAGTAGCGTCATCAAATTCCTTTTTAAGATTCGCACAATGATTTAACTGTTGCTGTATTTTTTCTTCAAGTTCATTATTAAGCTTTGTTAAGGTAAAAATTTGCTCATTTAAAGAAGAGATTTTAGTTTTTTGTGATTTGATTATTTCTTCATTCTTATTATCTTTCTCCAATACGATCTCCTCGAAACTCAAAGATGAGCGCTTCTGTCTTTGTATAAATGAGTTTTTTGCGTTAAGGTCTTCCCTTAATTTTTTTAACTCGGAGTAAAGATGTTTTCTTTTTCTATTTTAATTTTCTCAATTGTTTTGTCCTTTTCCTTAAGTTGTTCATTTAGTCTGTTCAGTCTATCCAACAGAACATTTATTTCGCCACTCTTTTGTTGGTCTACATAAGCAGATTCCATTTTTTGGAGCATAATATTTCATAACTGCCCAATGACTTAAAATAACTTTTCCTATTGAGACAACTAGGATGAAAGACGCCGAAGCATTTTACACAAAAAAAGCCAGAAAATTCCTTATCAGCGCAGCACTTAAATTGTAAAGAGTCAGACTGTTCAGTATTATTATTCATTTTAATAATATTTACTAGTTTGCGGAGTGTAAATAAACAAACTAAAAGATCACTGACCAGTCAGAAAAATAAAACAAAAATCACAAACATTCATTGCTTTGCTTATCAGTTCAGAAATTCTGAACGATTTAAAGTTAAAAATGTTTGAATACGTGCCCCCACAAAAAAAAAATTGTTTTTATTTCTGGCAAATATGTAGATAAATGACAGTCACCTCAAAATCATTTAAAAAATATAAAAAATATCAAACTAATTTTACGTTCACGTTGTAGATAGGTTTTTTAGGAACAAGTTGACACTAAAAACATGTTTTTTAGACAAACATAACTTCAATAAAACTGTTAAATGTCGGAGCACATAAACAACACGTCCATACACATTAAAAAAAATATTATTAATTCCTTCCTTTTGATGTCTTTTTTGACCATTATGCACGTACGGGGGACGTCAGATGTTCTACTGTATATAAGTTCTCCACCCACTTCCCTAAACCTCTTACCTTTTCTCCGTAGACCCAGGGTTCTTCTATGAGGGCCACCTCGAAGTTTCTCATAGCCTTATCAAGGACTGCTGTTGCTGCCTTGCTATGCTGCAGGTTGGCTTGCAGCACCCTGATTTTCCATCCTGGCATCTGAGTGACCTATGGAGCCGAATGTTCCATCGACGAGGCCTCATACCAGCCCAGGAAGAAAACCAATTCCGAGCTTTCTACAAGCTCGGAATTGGTTTTCTTCCAAGGCCTGGTATGAGGCCTCGTCGATGGAAAATGCCCAGATTACTCCCTCCTTTCCTACTTTCTTACTCAGAAGAAGCCATCCTCCCACTCTGAGTCTGGGGTTTTGCCTCCTCAGGCGTGGTCTTACCGCTTCTTCTGGTTCCTCCTGCCCCGGAATGAACACAAGGACTTTTGGCCTTTTCGGGAGGTCCTTGAATTCGACAACTGTCAAATCCGCCCCCTCCCAGAGTCCTTCCAGGGTTGGCACTGTGGTTTTAAGCCACTTTTTGGTTGCCTCGTTGTGGCAGGTCATCCATAGGACTCCTCCACTGAAGGTACTTCTGGTGAATTAGATGGGGTTGCCACTTCCACCAGTTTTTCTTGGATCAGATCCGACTGCCTTCCGAAGCAATCTCACTGTAAGGTCCAGGTCTGGGTGTCTTCTTGGGCTTTTTGGGGAAGTCTTCGACTCGTCCCGAGGTCTCTTCACGCCCTGTTATCCCTTTTTGTAGGGTTTTTTCGGAGGTCCATGTTCCCTCGGTAATTGTTCTCTCCTTCGCCACTTTTTTTTTCTGCGCTCTGGAGAGTTTCTTTTGTTTCGAATTGGAGTCCATGTTTTTTGTCCCCGCATTATAATTTTCTGTGGTCCCTTGGGTGCCCACAGATGTTTCACTATTGTGGTCCGTCACGACCCCCTCGACAATTTTGTCGTGGTCCGTCACGACCTCCATGATAGAGATGTTTGTTGGAGTTCCGCAAGAGGAGAACCCTGAATCCCTCCTCTGCTCCCTCCTTGTGTTTTTATTATCTTTTTCTTTTTGGCCTTGCATAAAGATCCCACGAGTAATGGGGAAAGGTAGTCAGCGCCTGCGATGCCCCTGCCTGTATCCCAGAGGCTCCGTTCACGACACCTCTTGACCTCGGTGCCATCCATCCTTCGGTACGGGTCGCATAACACCACTGCATTGGGGTTTGGATCCTTCTTAGTCTGGTTCCTTATCTTAGACCTTCCCGCTTGGGTGGCCCTATCGGTCTAGCTCTAAGAATCATAAGAACACGCAAGTCCGCTCACCCGGCAAATGCCTTCGTCAAGGTGAGGATCCTTCGAGCGGGAACTTTAAATATTAAATATAACTATGTACTTTTCTTTAGTTAAGCTTTTTCCATTTTAATTGCTTTTTTTAAATTGTTAAAAGAATATATACTTATCATTTAATATACCTATTATTGATATTTTTATTAGGCCGATACTGATATAGGCCCATATTGCACCTTACTTATCGGCCGATACCGACATCGGCCCAGAAGGCTGATATGGCCGATATACCGATACCAGTATCGGTCGATCCCTAAAAAAAGTATTATGGTTTTGCTTGTAAAAGCAGATAAGCATTTAACATTTAACTTACATATCATAGTTCCTGGATGATCTACAACATTTTCAAAAATTGTCAATATTTCTGGACGGGGTGACCTTCTTAAGGTAATACAAAGTTCTGTCAAATGCATAACAGAACCCTGATGAAATTGGTTTAGGGTTAAAGCTCTATAAGCTCGTTCACTTGCTATTGTCAGCAGATTTATTCTTTGAGGTTCATCATCTGGCAACTGCAAGATACCTTTCAAGGTGTCAATCAAAACAAAGGTTGGTTTAATGTTGATAATTCCACATAATTGCTTAAATAGGGAATCCCACAGAAGCCCGTGAATAGTGTCGAACTTTGGAAAATCTGAAGTATTATACACCCCTTTGTTTACCAATATTCTGTTGTATGCATTAAGCAGCTGACCTGCATTCTCTACAAAACAAATCTAAAAAAAAATGTCTTTATATACAGTTTTACTCAAGATTATTATATAAAGTACTTACTTCTGCATAATTTTCGATTATGTAGTCAGTCAAAATATTATACTCCTTGTAATTAACAAATTCTAAAAGTGAATTTAATAACACACAGTGTCCGGGCTCTCTAAAATTTAAATTAGCTATGGTGTGGTAAACATGGTCATATCTAAAACAAATTTTAATATAAAAATTTAATTTTTGTTATGTAGTTAAAATCTTATACTTAATTAGGTATCTACATTTGGTCATAAGTAGGGAGTACTCAAACTCATCAGTAAGTAAAAGGTTAGAGTAACTTTCGGGGCCATATCTCTTTCCATTTGCAGTAGATGAATACACTATAGAGTTGTACAAGTGCTAGAAAAATACAACAATGTAGAATTCAATCTTGTGTTCTGAACAAAATAAGTTAATACCTCTATAAATATTGAGGAAGATGCATCTGAATGCATCGCCATTTTAAAAAATATTCTTAAAATCGCAAGCCTTGCATCCACTTCCAATTTATCAGATAACTGCAAGTATAACTCGTGCAGACTTGGTAATATATGTTTTATGCTAAATGGTGTGCCATCTTTACATATTAAATAAAGAACTTCAGAAGCCAGCTTTCCATCTATTACATTTAATGAAATCAACATCTTTGACAAAATGTGAAGAATATTTTTACTTCTCACTGTATTACCAGCATACTTATCATCCAAAATTTTTACCATGGCTCTCAAAATACTACTTGTTTCCAAAGTCACAAACTTGCCCGTCACATTTACCAACTAAAAAAATAACAATGTTGTTTGTGTTGTATTGTCTACAAAAAAGAAATAGGATATGTATTAATTCTATTTTTTAGGGCGATACCTATCTAAGCACAGCGAGTAGGTATATGGGCACATGACTTGTCAGGTACTCTGTTCTATACAACCTATCTGGGCACAGCAAATAAATAACTATTACATAATATTAGAGGATTTTCCGGTGGTCACTGACCATCTACAAATTGTATTAAACCTTTATAATAAAAAGAAATAGCAAATTATTATTCAAATAATATTTATTACTAAAATTGTATGATAATGCATAAAAAATTACTTAATTCTAGGAGAATCACCCAACTCTGTGTTCACACGTCGTCGCCGTGGTTGAGCCCAGTAGGATCTTTTGGAACATGCGCTAGAGTTGCTGGTTATCGGCAACTCTTTTGGCTAGCGTATGGAACGGAATCCGAAGCTAAGATGAACGCAAGGCTTAACTCAAGGTGTTAGCATACCGTGCTGATGAGTGTATGACATCCTGTGCCTTAAACAGGTGTCTCCAACGGTGACACTCTGAGATACAGGGCGACCTCTCAGAGTATCTAGCCTTACTGCGGTAATGCGAGGCTCTGCCGTGGTGGACTATTACTTCCCTAGCTCCAAACAGAAAGCGGACAGAACCGCTTTCATAGGGAAAAAAGTGACAAAGGTGCGCTGACCGAAACGGATAGATCCGTTTCGAGAGGTGCCACTCAAGGTCACAAGCAGACAAAGGTGCGCCGACCGAAACGGGTGAATCCGTTTCGTAAGGTGCCCCTGAAGTCACCGGCGCGGCGCCTGTTTCACGGGGAAGGGCTAATCCATCCCGAACAAACAGGTGCTTAGGAAGGGTTCCCTGAATCTAAACAGAAGGCGGACAGAACCGCCTTTATAGGAAAAAGGGTTCCCTGGCTTTAAACAGAAAGCGGATAGGACCGTTTTCATAGGGTAAGGCCGGAGATCCGGCCTCAGAAAGAACATCTGGTTCCTGTAACAAGGACCTGGTAGCTACCCACGTCACTAGACCGGGAGAGGAGGGCATGACTGATCTAATCGTCTGCTCGTCATACTCTCCAGGAGACAGGGACACCAGAACACATCAAAACACATTGTGCTTGTGTCCGGAAGCGACACGAGTAAGAGGAGATGTAAGAACTCTCTCCCAATCTGGTATCGGATTCATTGGAAGTCCGATCCTATTGGAAGAGATATAAAAAGGTGTGAGCCACAATAGACCAAGCGGTCGCAGTGGAGGGCGTAAAAATCCACTCACTTTAAACCTACCTACATACCTACCTAGGAGAAACTTAGTAATGATACTTTTCGGTGTTATTATAGGCGTAATAATGTTAACTGTTTTAATTACTTAATTTAATATTTTTATAATATTGTATTTTGCTCGCGATAATTTCCTGCTTTTTTCTTGCTGTATTAAGTCTATACTTGTATTTATTTATACTATTGCAAAAGCGGGTTAGTTCTGGTTAGTTTTACACATAAAATGCTTTAATTATTGACACCTGAAATTAGGTTTTCCAACAGTTTTTACTAATAAAGACGGACGGATACATTGCAGTACATACTTATTAAGAAAATTTATAATGACCCTTTTTACCTGGAGGTTTCTGTAAAAAATACTGGTTTATTCTGTGCTCAGATAGAAACTACCCATTTTTAATGCAGAATAATTAAATTACATTTTAAAATTTTCAAAAAAAGATACCTAAAATTAAAAAAAAATCACCTCAAAAATACCATTGAGCATAGCATTGTCTTGCAATAAACATATTTTTGCCAGTATATCAATTGTTTTTTCTTGAATGTGCCTTTTTTTGTTTAAAAGATGCATAACAACATCTCTAAAGCATACAGCCATTAGGACATCAATTTTCTGAAAATTTCCGGGGTGCGGAGTAATTAAAATTTGGTAAAAAAGTCTCATAAGATTTAAATAGTAATTTTCATGATTTTTCGACTCCAAATAGTTAGGAATTCTTCGTAGCAGCTCCTTATAAAGTTCTTCATCTAGCACATTTATAATATCAACAAAATCCTAAAAAGCAGAAATTTGTGAATGTTGGTCACTTAGTGGAACAATATTAAAAATTGGCGAAGAAAACAAAAAAAGGTTGATGCATTTACCAAAGGAATGAAAAGACGTTACAGCACGCATAAATGTTATAGGTAAAAGAGCTTTACATGTCATGCAAATTTTATTTGCATGAAATATAAAGCTCCTAGGTATATAAATTTACCAAAAGGTTGTACTTTTAAGTAAAACACAAAATACATGTACAATATCATTAAAATACACCAGCAAATAAATGTTAATCAAGTATAGGTAAAGACAGCTCTTTTTACCCCTTTTAAATCCATTATATAACATTATTTTTTATATTGTATAAAAATGTTAGCATTGTCAGTCTCAGTTGTGAGATTAGAATTATTTTAAACTGATTTTATTGGTAGATTTTATTTTAATGTTATACCAATGACAATTTTTATACCTTGAGATCAACATAATATCTTTTATAGATTTTGTAAAACTTTAAACAAAGCATCAAATAATTAAAATGAATTAGCCAAATACCCTAATAAGTGTAGACAATCTGACATACCTCTATGAAATCAAGGTCTGGCATACCCACAATGTCAAACAAAGAATCAATAAAATACTGAAGTTTATTTTTATCATCAATTTCTACCAGCATGGTATTTTTAATAAAATTTTTGGATATATTTACTGCCAGTTTTCTCTGACTCTGTGTTACACCTTCACAAGGTTTATTTCGTAGGCAACGGAGTACGCTCTCCATTATGTATTTTAATTCCTTTGGGTGCTCTTTAATTATTATTAACTCCTTTAGGCATTTTAGGCTGCACATGGCCAAGCAATCATCACCTTAAACAAGAGAAATATTACCTAAACTAGAATTAAACCCTAGGCTACACTCTTACATTGTTTGATGTTGCCTTCAGGAGACCTGTGCTTTACAATATTGGCATAAACATTTGCAGTACCCTGTATAATCGAAAAGGTAACTTCATTTTCTGAAGCATACTTAAAAATTAGCTCTAAAATACTTTGAACTTGATGTTCAGGAAATTTTGGCTTTTTAGATGTACTATTTAGCATTTGTAGAATGGTAATATAAATATTTCTCTCAAAATAAAGCTTTCCAATATCTGAAGGAAGTAAAATGATTTTTAAATACAGCTCAGCTGCATACAAAGATGTTCGTATGGGAATTCTGTCATTAGAACCAAGACAGTAGTATAAAAATGTTTGTAAATAAGCCTTAAGATTTCCTTCAATTGTTCTAAGATCTTCCTTCATAGAGTCATCAAATTTTTGATTTAATTCTTCTAAATATAAATCTGTATCAACAGGATAATGAAAGCTATATTCAATCAAATGATCAGAGGAGACTTCAGATTTCTTTCCTGATATTATTTCCTTCCACAGGTTGGTTACAATGGTCATATTGGGAAGTTTATCATAGTGAAGTTGAAGAGTCTCTATAAAATTCATTTTTCGGTCCGTGTAAACTTTCTAAGCTGAAATGCACAAAATAAAAAAAGAATTACAAATGGGTAAGTTTTTTTCGGTAGGGATTTATTTAACTATTACCTATAATTTCTAGATAAATATTCTAAGTGAGGTTATCCAGAGGGTTATTTATGCAAAATATGCACTTTTAATATTGTTGTCATGTTAATAAACACATAATTTAATATAATTTATTGTTGTTGATAATTATATTCTCTTAGCTATAAAATTAACAGCTATAAGCTATACAAACAACTTAGCACAATTATTTAATTTACTATTTTATGGAGGTTAGAGGTTAGAGCGGTAAATGAGTAATGGCCAAGCAATTGCACCGTTGTGGTTTTCTGTTTTCTTAACTAAGGGACGTTTTGAATGTGACTATTGTCATAATATTTGGCACCGTCTCAATGCAACTTAGGTTAAGAAGGGCTTAAAACTGCTTAAACCACAGTGGTGCAAACCGCCGTAAGGAGTGCTCGATTTTTACTATTTGTCCGCAGATATAGGTTATGTTTGGACGTCATCCGTTTGCCCATTTTGCCCAGAGGGTAGATTTATTTTATAAATTTTCGTTAAATATTCAACTTTTTAAAACTATTTTGGATATGCACTTACCATTAGAACTGTAATGTATAATATTTTAAAAAATTAAGACTTTATATTACTTGTAAACATTACAAACAGGCAAACGGATTACGTCACAAATACGGAATTGACATTTAAATTGGCGTATATGGGCTTAAATGAGATCAAGCACTCCTTGTTAGGTTTATCACCCTTGGTTTTGCTCAAAAAGTTGCCCCAGAACAAGGGTGATAAACCTAACAAGGAGTGCTCTATCCCATTTAAGCCCATATACGCCAATTTAAATGTCAATTCGGTATTTGTGACGTAATCCGTTTGCCTGTTTGTTTTGTTTACAAGTAATATAGTCTTATTTTTTTAAAATATAATACATTACAGTTCTAATAGTAAGTGCATATCCAAAATAGTTTTAAAAAGTCGAATATTTAACAAAAATTTATAAAACAAATCTACCTTCTGGGCAAAATGGGCAAACGGGTGACGTCCAAACATAACCTATATCTGCGGACAAATAGTAAAAATCGAGCACTCCTTGTTAAGTTTACCACCCTTGGCCCCAGAATAGCATTAAATAGGAGGCGCTGGTGTGGCGAAGTGAACTTAGTGAACTAATAAACCAATGACCTTGACCGCCATAGTGAAGTTTAAAACAACGAAGTTGGTTTAGAACGGTTCTTGGGAACACCTAATTTATTGCAATTTAAGCGCCATTTTTGTAACACCGAGATGGTGATTCTGGTCTTCAGAATCCTTGCATTATTTACGCGGGAAATTAGCAATTTCTACCTTAAAACATAAAAGACCAACACCAAATTTTACCTAAGTAACCATTTTTGCTACATCGAATTTTAAGATAATGCGCATTTAACGCTCGTGTAAACTGGGTAAATGACAACCGTGCGAGATAAAGAAAAATCGCCATTCCAATGTGCTGATTAATCGGCCCCTCCCCGTCGACCAATCAAGCACGTGAAGTGTGAGAAAAAGGTTATACTGCTATTTTTCTTTCTCTTTCGCAGACTTGTTCGCACGGCCGAGCGGCCGTGCTAACAAGTCTGTGCCTCTAGAAGGTATATGCTCGCAGGCTACAGTAAAATGTGGTAGATACAAACAAAACAAATGACCTGGCAACACTGAAGGTCCCAAACGATGACAGATCAGAGATCAGTCATATGGGCTATAAAAGAAAATCGAGGCACCAATAATTAAAAACTAAACAATAAACTAAGGTAGAAAACCATTATTACCATCTAAAATACATTGTGTTATTTATAAATTTAAGTTCGTATCGATTTTTGTGATTTTATTATTTGGATAAACTAGATAAAAACGTAACTTTGGTTATGTTTTGATCTTGCCAAGCCAAAGGTAGTATTATGGTTGCCTTTTGCCCTTTTTGTACAAATATTCTCTTTGTTGAAGAAAACGTGTCGGGCCATCTTCAATTTACTTGTAACATTTGCCCTGTGTATTTTCCAGTAAAGAGAAACATTTCTTACAGGAATTATTATAAATTAAAGGTTTGTTTTAATTTTAAGCAGTGACTATTCCTTCTATATTTTCCTAATTTTAGGAAATTGACGACGTTCTAGGAGGAGAAGAAGCTTGGAAAAACGTAGATTCAACAGAAGAACGTTGTCCCAAGTGTAGCCATCCTCGTGCCTACTTTTTACAACTCCAAACAAGATCTGCAGATGAACCTATGACAACTTTTTATCGTTGTTGCAATAACGAGTGTAATCATAATTGGCGCGATTAAAAAATTGTTAAATGTCTGTATTGACTGGTGTAGTTAATTTAGTAAAGTATTCAACAAAACTAAATGTTCATTCTATGGCAGAACATATTCCTATAACGCGAACAGATGCAGTTAATTCCGCCATTAATTTACTGAAATTTGGTGCCGTTATAGCTGTACCCACTGACACAGTGTATGGACTTGCTTGTGACGCTACAGACACTCAAGCAATACATAAACTATATGGCATTAAATGCCGAAACGAAAATAAACCTGTTGCTATTTGCCTTAGTGAAATACGTGATATAAAACATTGGGTATGAGATTTAAATTTCTTTTATAATTTTTGTTACAAAAAAATGAGGATTATACTTTAAGATCTTGGAAACAATAAGACATATAAAGATGGTTAATGGTGGCAAAGTTGTGCATTTGTGACTACAAATATGCCTTTTAGAAAGTTTTAAAATTCTGAGTGTTCACAGAAATATCTGAAAAAAGCCGAAATTTTGGAAAATCGTTTTTATTTTCTTGGCTCCATTTCAAAACGGATTTTAAAATAATTTGCACATTTACTTTGTCACTTTTTTTGTGTTATTTAATTGTGCTTTCAGATTTCACATGCGTTTCGTCACTCGGCCACCATCATCAACTTTATTTTGTCTTATGGGCACCATAGTCGATTTTTAAGTAGATAAATAGTGCTCCGTATTCTGATTTCAACAATGTATATCATGTAATACTTTTAAAGCTGGTAAGTTCATTTATTTCCAAAAATTTGTTATCTTCATGGTTAACTTTGATTTTGGTGACTTTTTTTTTAAGAAAATATCAACACATATTTTTAGTTAAATGGGCAATTTACGTGAAGGAAAGCATTATATAATAATTAAACGTCATTACGAATTTGACAGGAACAGTAAAAAGAATAAATGTTGGAAATATATTTAAAATGAATATGGCGCTTTTTATTAGTCATTAATAAAATTACTTGTCAACGGGATTAGCCTACAGCAAAATAAAACATTGTTTTATAAACATATTAATATTAGTGATTAAAAAAAAACAATTAAAAAGTAAAAACCCCAACCAGATATTTCAAAGAATCAAGTTTACAAAAAATATTATGGCAAGTATTTACCTTCCATTTAGATAAATAAACGCATGTATCTAATTAAGTTATTAACAGCTCTAGAAATTTCCCTTTTTATAAGTGTTCTAAATTGTGCTATGATACTTTTTAAAAACTCGTGTGTGTACACCTTTATCTATGTGACCTATATTTTTAGCCTGTTTATTTTAAAACCTCTAAATTGTGATAACTGTTCAAAATTAATGTGAATGTAACCGCCGTTGCCATTAACACTGCCTGGTGAATCGATGTACGCATAAACTTTTTTATTCCTCACCTGCTATTTCACTCAACAATAGTTTGTAAACCGATTTTCAAACATAACCAAATTTAATCTTATCAGATTTGTTGTTATTATCAGCCTGGCCAAGTGCTAAATATAAAGGAGACCACACACCATCAACTTTATTTATAATTGCACTTTTTGAGTCTTTTTTTAAGGCAATGGCAAATAGGAAGTGTTTTAAATGTAATAACGACTGTGTTTTCAAGGAGGACAGGCAGAGCTCAAATCCCTTTGGTTTTCCCTGTGATCTCTGCAGCAGAGTGATTTGTGAGAAATGTTCTAACGTACAGGCCCAAGAAATTAGAGTAATACCAAGCCAAACAAGAACATTAATCCATTTATGTCCTGACTGTGTCGTAGACTTTCGACAACTTCCGAAGATGTTTAAATTGGTGGATTCCTAAAGGTGAGATCGTGAACCTTAAAAATAAGATCAGCAAATTAGAAACTAAGGTCAAGGAGCCTGATTCTGATCCTAGATTAGCCAAAATAGAAGATGATATCGCTACACTGAATAAGAAACTTGAATCGAAACAAAATCAAAATAAAGTAAACAACAATCTAGCACAGGACACTAATTCCAACAACACTGTACCAGGGGATATTGACTTTATTATACCAACCATCAAGCGACATTTGCAGGATCAAAATGAACAGTTAGCTATAAGACTGGACTCAGTTGTGGATGCTATTAAAAGTACCAACACTGAGCTTGTTAGGTTTTTTACGGACAACAATTTAGAAAATCAAATGAAGCATCAGCCTCAGAAAAATAAACTGTTGACTGAAGCAGCTGCAACACCTACTGGTGGCCCAGCTAAGAAGTCAACTGCTTCTGATGTTATTAGAGGAACCTCAAACATCAAAACTAAACTGGCCGCTGCAGAAGAACGAAAATGGTACCATGTTGGAAACCTCAATGGAAACACCACTGAACAAGATGTAAAAGATCATCTAGCAGCAAATGGCATAGAACCTCTCTCCTGTGAAAAGCTTTCCGGCAAACAAACTTATCAAGCATCATTCAAAATATCTATTAAACCCGATCAATGTGATCTCTTTATGGACAGAGGTCTGTGGCCGGCAAATGTTGTTGTTGGTCTATTTAAACTTAATTGGAGCAGATCTCCAAAAAACAGTGCTGGAAATTTTCGGGGAAGAGCCATGCAGAAAAGAAATCATTAATATCAGATAGGTTAATTGACCAAAATGTACACACCAATAAAGCTCAACAGGAGGTTTTGCCTAATATCAAAAATAAGCCAGTAAGTGTTCTTAAAAAAATAAATATATTTTATGTCAATATACAATGTTTGTCTAATAAGATTGAGCAATTATCTCTATTTCTTCATAAAAATGCATTTAATATTGTTTGTCTGGCTGAGCACTGGCTGATGGAAGACCAGTTAAAATTAGTAAAGCTTCCTGGATATGGTGTTTTGTCAAGTTTCTGTAGATGTTTTGGTAAACACGGTGGTGTGGTCATGTATGTAAGGGAGGATATTTTAAAATTTTGTAATCCCGTAGATTTAAACGACTACTGTAGAGAATTTACTGCTGAATTTTGTGGGGTGGAGATTTCTAAAGGGCATGTGATTATTACAGTTTACAGATCCTGTACCGCTAACTTTGGTGAGTTTCTGGTTCTGCTTGAGTCTCTGCTTGATGATTTATCTCAAAAATATAACAAAATAACACTGCTCGGAGATTTTAATGTGAATTTTTTGAGCACTTGTCCTTCCTTTGAAGAGCTTGCATGTCTTCTTTCATCTTTTAACCTTGAAGCCCTAATAAATAAACCTACTCGTGTCTCTGTCAGTACTCAAACATGCATAGACAACATTTTAACAAACATTACGGAGGAGCCCGTCGATGTGGGTAGCATGGATCCTTGCCTGTCTGATCACTATGGTATCAGGTTTACCTTTCAAAATTCTCTGGATACGAAGGATAAATTTAGCTACAGAAGATTTATTACTGAACATGGCCTTGAAGAAATGTGTGAATCCCTTTATGAAATTAATTGGGCAGAGTTTCATAGTCAAGATTCTATTGATTGGTTATCTGAATCTCTTATAAATATATATAAAGATCTGGTCACCTTCCACTTTCCTTTAAAGAAAATATATTGTGGTACAAAAAAGAATCCTGTTACTTGGTTTGCCCAAGAACTTTATGAAATGAGAAATACATTAAGTGCGGTGAAAACTGTTGCCGATCATTTTAAAGATGAATTCTCCTTGAGTGCTTATAGAGCCATGAAAAAGAATTATGCAAGAGTCATAGAGGAAACAAAAAGAAAGGCATGCGATAATTTTATTCAAAACTCTAATAATAAAGTAAAAGATACTTGGAAATTAATTAATTTTGAAACCAATAAAAATAATGCTATGGTGAGCGGACATATCAGATCTGACAGATTTAATGAATACTTTGTCTCTGTGGCAGAAGACTTGATAAAAGATCTTCCTCTAATGGATCAGTCCACGCTAGGGTTCATGATTTCTCGAGCTTATCAATTTCTCGGGTCTCGAGAATTCTCGAGGCTAATTTCTCGGGTCTTCTCGGGTTGTCGAGAAATTTACAAATTGCGTGTACTACACTTAACCCGAGAGCTGGCAGCAATTTTTCGGTAGGTATTTGAGGCAAGCTGAAAACTTGTCATATACTTCTCCTATTAAACCCCAACGCGGAACTGCAGACCTGGCTGGTGAGTAGCGGGGCTAAATCAACCCCTAAATTAAAAAAAAAATTCAAAAATTTATTTGAGGCAATATGCAATTTTTATATGTTGTAGTTGAATGGTTTAAAGATTTTAAAAAAATCCGTCAGATGATATTGTCGGGGTTTTAACCTTGCCAGGCGCGTGCAAAAATGTTTTGCAAAAAATATAAAAAATGTATTTGAGGCAACTTGAAATTTTAATAGGGTATCATTTTTAACTAAAAAATAAGATTCTTAAAAAGACAGATCATTTTGGTGGGACTTTCCATATGCCTGGTGATCTAAAAAATGATGTATAGTGTAAGAGAAAACGTTTATCGGCAGCTGTTTGCGTTCTTACTTGCCGCGTTACTATTAACTATAGCCATGAGGTTTCTAGTCGGAATTTCGGAGTAAAAAAAAAAAATTGTGAATTTCTGCTAAAAATGGTTTAAGTAAAAATCAACAATCAGACTACAACATATAAAATTGCATATTGCCTCAAATATATTTTTGGAAAAAAAAAATATTTTTAAAAATCAAGGGGCTGATTTAGCCTCGCTACTCACCAGCCAGGTCTGCAGTTTCGTGTTGGGGTTTAATAGGAGAAGTATACGACAAGTTTTCAGCTTGCCTCAAATACCTACCCAAAAATTGGTGCCAGCTCTCAGGATAACTTTGCAAACCGTCTGAACTCAGCTAGAGTAGAAACACGAATGAACGTGTGTGTATTACCTACTGTATTGTATCATGTATAAAACGACGCCGCCAGAGCGCTTGCCGCGCGTGAGCGTCGAGATCAAAGGGTACCACTGCGCTTTGGCCCGTGCCGCCCCGCTGCCGCGCGTTTAAAACAAACGGCAAACGCAAATAGTTTTATTTTATAATTTCATAGACTCAAATATGATTTCTCGAGTTTTCTCGAGCTTGATTTCCCGGGACCAAAGCCCAACGATTTCCCGGGAATTCTCGAGCCGAGAATTCCCGGGAATGAACCCTAGTCCACGCCTACCATTAATATGCCCACCTGTCAAAGTTCCTTTTTTCTAGAGCCGGTAACACCAATGGAGGTCTCTGAGGCAATAAATGATTTAAAACATTCCAATGTCACCGACATTTATGGACTTAATAGTAAGATAATTAAAAAAAACTGTCTATTTTTTGATAATGCCACTAACTTTTCTGTTTAACTTACGTATTGAACAAGGTGTGTTTCCAGATAAATTTAAGGTTAGTAAAGTGATCCCCATTTTTAAAAAGGGTGAAAGGGAAGATCCAGCAAATCATCGTCCCATTTCTATAATACCGATCTTTGGAAAAATATTTGAAATTATCCTTAAGCTCAGACTTGTAAAATATTTGAGTAAGCATAAAATTATTAACCCCGGTCAGTATGGTTTCACAACTGGCAAATCTACCATTCAGGCCGTTTTTGAAGTGATTAGTAATGCGGTTGGGGGCTTTGAGGAGGGAAAACTTACGGGGGTGACACTGTGTGACCTCAGCAAAGCCTTCGATTGTGTCGATCATGAGAGATTGCTTAACAAGATGGAAAGCTACTACGGTATTAGGGGTGTTGTGCTTGATCTCTTTGGATCATATCTTTCAAACCGAACTCAGTATGTCGAACAGGAGAATGATGTGTCTACTATTACAAGGGTGAAGTATGGAGTACCACAGGGATCAATCTTGGGACCCATCCTGTTTAACTTGTACATTAACGATCTGTACTATTATCTTATGCCACATCGATGTCTGCTGTATGCTGACGATACAAGTTTGATTGCGTCAGCTGACGATGCCCAGACGCTACAGAATAGCATGTCTTCTCTTGAGCAAAAGACGAAGGGTTGGTTTGATTTAAATAAGTTAAGTATGAACAGGGAAAAAACCCAAAGAATTTTCATTTCAAGCAATCCAAGGTGCACTTCGGGTGACTGTGTCAGGTTATTGGGCATAACATTGGATGATGGCCTTACATGGCGGGGACATGTTGATCGGGTGTGTCGCAGGCTTTCGTCGTCTCTTTTTCTTCTGAGGAGGCTGGGAAGATTTGTAAGCACCGCCTGTCTGATGAGTACTTTGCTTTTTTTTATTCCCACAAATCCTATGGAACTCTCCTATGGGGAAATAGTAGCCAAGCACTTAGAGTGTTTATTTTACAAAAGAAAGCTGTTCGCATATTGGCTAATGTGGGTTTTAGAGATCATTGTCGACCATTATTCATTCGTCTAAAACTACTGACGGTCCCCTGCATCTATATTTTTCAAAGCCTACTTGAGACTCACAAGAAAAGACATATACTTGAGCAGAATTCAGATGTACATAATTATAATACTAGAAGTGCAGATCACCTGCGATTGCAGAGGTTTAAATTGCAAAGGTCAATAAACAATTCTCTTAATGTTAGACTATATAATAAACTTAATCCAGAAACAAGAAACCTGCCTATGAAAAAATTTGAATTCACTACCAAACAGTATTTGATACAACACGCATTTTATAGCGTTGAGGAATACATGACAACACCACTAAACATTTAATTACTAAACATTTAATTACTATTTTATTATGTAATTGTCATGTTGGTTTAAAGTGTGTTATTGTTACTATTATCATTATCTTTAGTATATTATTTCGGGAACACTATGTTTTCTATGTAAATTGTTCTGGTTTATATTATTACTCTGATCTGTTTAATTAAACTTATTTTTATTCAATTGACATATGTAAAACCTTTGGTTAACACAATAAAATTTATTCTATTCTATTCTATTCTATTCTAAAGGTCTTTTACAGAAGCATATTCTTGATCCTCAGATACTCTGTTTTTCAAAGTTCCCTCCTCCACAAAAATGTATTAAAAACTGTAAGGTCAGAGTGCCTTGGCGGCCATCTAATAGATCCCGCATTACTTATCTTCCTATGCGGAAATCTACCATTTAAATATTTATAGATTGCTCTAGTATTGTGTGCAGCGCCTCCGTCATTTCGGAACCAAAATCCATTATAATTTGCAAGGAGTGAATTATTGAGATATCTCCAAATTCGGCTCTGAAAAATTGAAGGTATATTTCTGTTCGTTTGTAGCCTTCCCAGATATACATGCTTCTAAATACATTTCTGTCAAATTGTAGGACAGTTTTAACATATCTTTTTTTCTCTTTGATTTTAAACATTGTTAAAATCAGAATAAGAAGCACTATTTACCTACGTGAAAATCTGATATGGCGCCCATAAGAAAAATATGGTTAATGATGGTCGCCAAGTGCCGAAACGTCGGATGTGATATCTAAAAGCACTATTAAATAGCGCAGAAAAAGTGACAATGTAAATGTGCAAATTTTTTACATCGGATATACTTGAAATTTTAAAAGTTTCTAAATGGCATATTGTTAGTCACCTAAATGCAACCCTGTAGATATATATTTGTTTTTATTAATTTTAGGCAAGTATAAAACATCTTCCAAATAATTTACTAAGTTACTTACTACCAGGACCTGTAACGCTTATTTTAAATAGTATTAACAAACTAGACCACTCACTTTGCTATAACGGAAAAATAGGCATAAGAATACCTGACTATAACTTTATCAGAGACCTTGCCTGTGGTTTAGGAAAACCATTAGCTCTCACTAGCGCAAATTTAAGTAACCAGCCTAGTGCGATAACTACAGTAGAATTTAAGGAAGTCTGGGATAAAATACCTGCTATTTTTGACGGAGGCATAACCAATATAAACCGAAGTGGATCTACAATAATAGATTTATCAGAACAAGGGACATATCTTATTATTAGGGAAGGTGTAGCCTATAAAGAGACTATAAGCATTTTAGAAAAATTTGGATTAAAAAGACAACATGAATAAGCTATTAAAAAGTGTACGTGCATCTTCAAATAAAAAGGACGATCTAATTAAACAGTCGATTACAAAAAACCTTTCAGACACAGTTAAAGAAATTCAATATGCCGGGGTTGAAGAAAGTAAAGGAAACAAAGTTATTGATATTTCAGAAGCCGCTAACCAGCTCTGCACAACCATTGAAGCCATGTTTTTGCATGGATTAAAAGACTCTTTATCACACAGATTTAAGAGAGCTATAGCTGATGTTGATGAAAGACCTGCTCCAAACTTTTGGGCGCCACTTTTGGTTATCTCGCATAGACAAATTATGGATCAGGTATGAAAACATTTTTTTACAATTAAAATAAAAATTTAAACAAAAAATGGGTGTTGGAATTTAAAGTCATTTTAGATAAAAATATTGTAAAATGATGGAATTTGCACAATTTTTTTATACTTTTTTTTTGTAAATTTGATATTAATATGAAAAATTTAATTTTTAAGTACCTATTATTTAAAAACCAAAAGACTTTGGTTTTAATATTTTTATAAAGTAGTATTTTTTAAGAAAAACCCAACTAGTTATAAACTTTAATTAAAATGTTTTTTTTTTTAACAAATATACTCTAAAATACTTATTACAATTTAAACTTTACTGAAAATTCTGTTTCTAATAAACAAAAATTATATAATGAGGCATTTTATCTAAAATTATGAATTCGTATAAAAACTGTTATTAATAAATTAAAATTTTTCCTGCCTTACAAAATAGTTGACCTTTCGGCAGCTAAGAAGAGGGTTGTTAACTTGGTCCTTCTTAAACAAGACAAATATAATTGTTGTGGTACAAAGGTGTAAAAAGAAAACATCAAATTATACCTACTGAAATATAAACCTTCTAATATAATACATATTGAGAAATTTAAAAAGCTTACCTGGCAACATTTTTTTATCCCATGTTAAAAGGGTGTCATAAGCTAGGTTTTTCCTAAAGTATTGGGAGGTTTAGGTTTAAGTTTCTGCCTAGCCTTCTCATTCAATCTGAAACACATAGTATGATAAAAATAACTATTTGCATCTTACTGCTATCCAGCCTAATTTGATGAAAAATTTTCAAAATCTTTTAACCTCTGAAAAATATTATTTATCCTATGTTTATATATTTATTTAATATACACTATAGGATTGAAGGCCTATGCAAGGATACATATTGCACCACCGCAAAAACACTGCCACATTTTAAAAATTAACTTTTTTCAGGAGAAACAGAAATGCGAGTTTTTAAATTAAACTTTTTTCAGTTTTAAATAGAAATTTGTCATATGTCAATTATGGTCAAATTAGTTTTTTTTTTTTTTTTTTTGAAAAAATTGAGGTATGACTTTGTATCTGACAAAAAACAAATGGAATCTGAAAGTTAGTAAGGCTTTTTTAAGTTAAAGCATTTATTTTTATTGTACAGGGTAAGTCAACCATAGAGTAAAGTTCATTACCTCATTTGTTTTGAGAATTGCAAAAAAAAACGTTAAATACAAAAGCCTTAGAAAATGTTAAGATGCATAGTTTAAACTATTTTTAAGTATACCGGGTGGTTCAAAAAGGCGTGGCAAAAGTAACACAAGTTTAAATAGAACACCCTGTTTTTAAATTTATTTTTAGATTCAACATGAAATTCTTTAATTCTTGTTAATAATGTTATATACCTTGACCTAGTAGTTTTTCTAAGATTTTAATTTTTTAGAAAAATATTAGTTTTTACCCTTATAAAAAATTGACAGTACCGCCATTGTCTCTGAAGGTGGAATACTCATATTGGAGACAAACCTTTTATAGAGATGACAAAAAAGATATATGTGAAGAAATTTAACTTAGATGCTACAGGGCATTCAAAATAAATTTATACATTTCGACTAATTAAATTTAAAAAATGTCGACTTTTTCAAATTGCATGCAATGTGTAAGTATGTTATAAGAATATTTTTAATAGTTTGCAGTTTATTTTGATTTTTTTACCCTTCTTTTTATTGCACTAACGCTATAAAATGAGTTCGTTATGACAAAACAAAAATGTAGGCGTTGTCAAATTTTAACATATCAATAAAGCAAATAAAAATAATTTAATTTATTGTCGTGAGTCACGTATAAAAATCAAACACTTAAGGATTTTACTAAAAATGATTTAATTGATATGATTTATATAGTGGCTGAGACAGAAAAAAAATTTTTGGCAATAAGGCTTTACGGAGCGAAGTACTCTAATAGACGCATACCATCTAAACAATCTTTTCAATGCTTAATGGAACGTTTTAATGCTAGTGGTAGCGTTGAATATAAGAAATGTCAAGTGATAAACTGGAATGCTACCAATGAGGGAAAAAATGGAGGTTTAACTTCATGTTAAAGATAATCCCTAAGTCAGTATCTCTCAATTAGCTAATTTATGTGACACATCCCAATCTACGCCCAATAGTCACACGAGAAAATACAAATATCATCCTTTTCATATGGAACTGCATCAAGAACTTCTAGACCATGGTTTTAAACAACGAGTAAACTTCTGTATATCAGCCTCTATGGCTTCATAAATGAAGCCATAGAGGCCGATCAGAATTTTTTGTCCCAAAATAATGTTTCCCGATGAAGTTACTTTTTGCAGTAATGGAGCGGTTAACCGCCATAATATGCACTATTATTCTATAGTAAATCCTTTCTGAGTTTGAGCAGTTCAAAACCAAAACCATTGGTCGCTTAATGTATGGAATGGTATGGTGTGGAATCAAAAATCTTCGAGTTATTGGTGCTTATTTTTTCCGCGAAACACTTAACGGGCCTAGATATTTAAACTTTTTGCAAAATAAATTACCCCAGCTTCTTAAAGAAGTTGAGAACATTGAAAGGAACAAATGTGGATTCAACAAGACGGAGCTCTTGCTCATTACCATCGAAAACTTCGGGAATTTTTAAACAATCATTTCCCCACAAAAATAGATCGGTATATGACCTAACACCTTTAGATTTCTTTTTGTGGGGCTACATTAAAGATCCTGTTTATGTGAATTCCCCTTTAATACCGGAAGACCTAGAAAATAGGATAAGGGATGCCTGAAAGACTAAACACGTGTTTCTAAGTAGACGGGCATATTTTTGAACATAAATTACTTCATAACAATTAAAAATTAGTTAAGTTAATTAGTAGAGAAGTTATTATTTATATTTTTTTATGTTTCCACAACAGCGGAAATATAAAAATAAAAAAAAAAAACAAAATAAATTGGAAACTATTAAAAATAGATATATGACATACCAAATAAAAATTGTGTGTTATTGTAAAATCTATCTGATAGAATAATATACAGGGCGTGCCATTTAAAAACGTCGAAATTTATTATATTTTTAAGTTTAATTAGTCGAAATGTATAAATTTATTTTGAACTAGAAAAACTACTAGGTTAAGGTATATAACAATATTAACAAAAAAATATAGAAATGTAGAAAAATTATTTTGGACAAAAAAATCTGATCGGCCTCTATGACTTCATTTATGAAACAGTATTAAATAATCACAAACTACAAATATAATACGGTTTTTGACTGATTAACTCTTACTAAATGGAACGAATGCGGATTAGCTACAAGGGTTTATTGATCTAAATATTATTTAGTAAAGTGTTATTAAAAGATATTTCCTAAAGTGAGCCGTAAAAATGAGGAATGTAATTATGTTTTAAAACATCTAACATTTTTTTTTTGTTTTCTTTAATTATTCATTACATATAGGAACCTAAGGTGGTAGGGAATTCCTTATTAATTTTGATGACCCGCTAAAGTCTAAAGTGATACTGTTTGGGAACAGAGGCATTGCAAATTGCTTAAGCACTACAAAGACGCAACTCCATCTAGCGGACGGTTGGTTAACTTTCGTAATATGTTGCTTTTATAGCGGCTGGCATAAACCAAGATGAATCCTTTTTAATTAATTTAATTTTTTTTTAATCCAGTTTATTTACCTGCTATTTTCAATTTTACAGATTATGAATTTATCACAAATAACAACAGAAGTGGGTTTATGCAGAGCATGGGTAAGACTGGCCCTAAATGACTGTCTTTTGTCTTCATACCTAATGACAATTCGTCAAGATTCTTCAGCTTTAAAGTCATTTTACAGCACCAATGCCTACATTCGCGACAGTGACCTTCTTGATGTGGCCCAAAGACTTATTGAAGGTGTAGAAGCTTTTAAAACATTTACCTTACCCAGTAACTCAAGTCTTCTAAACACGTGGCCTTTGCAGAGTCTTTTGTTGGCGGGTATTTGGGCTCCAACACTTAAAAATTGTCCTGTGGCACCATGTGATGATGTAGCTATGATTATAGATGAACATTCACGACAACAACAAAGACATGAAGAAAGTTCTGACACTACTTCCTTATGTTCTGCCATGTCTTTTGGTTCGCAAGCTTCTGGTTTAAAACAAGTAGTAGCATTATCTGAAGATGAAGTTTTAAAAATAATCTTATCGAAAGACAGAGATGAGCAAGGATCCAGTTCAGAAATTCCCTGTTCATCTTCTTACGGTAGCTCTGAGATGGAGCCCAACAAAAGTACTGTTGAGGACAATATAAATCGTAATGTAGGTAACTCTCTTAATAGAACAGGATGGTCTTTTGATGAAAGTCATGAAGAAGAGCAGAGACAAATATATGAAGTCGGTAGAAAAGAGGAAGGACAAAATAATAAAGAACCAAAGTCTATGGAAGCCAGTTTTACAGCCCTTATTGAAAGCTATAATATGTTAAGTGGCGGCTATATAAGAACTCCTGATATCAGAGAAGTATGGCAAAAGTTTGAAGATGAAAGAAATGAAGGCACAAGTCCACCTGTGAGCACAGTAAGTGTCACACGTATATATATATATATATATATATATATATATATATATATATATATATATATATATATATATATATATATATATATAAATATCTTGAATTAATAATTCAAGAAAAACTAAATTACATCCCTTAATGGAATAGCATATTTTTATAGAGTCTTAAAACAAAGGTAATATTTACATACAACTATCTTCTGAATTTTAAGTAAATTTTCAAGTAAAATGCTTTTCAAATTTAACTTTGTTGAAGAGTCTGCACACAAATAGTAAATGGGGCGGATGACGAAATAAAATTACATCACTAATGGTCCTAAACTAATATTTGCTTGTTTATTTTCTCCTAGGATGAACCAACAACTGTTATAAGATCAGTAACAAATTCTAGTTTAGTGAAAACTGAGTCAATGTCTCTGGCAGTTCAAGTTGGAAAAATTGCCACGGAAAAAGGCCTCGATGTCCAGAATTTTGAGTGTGTTAGCTGCCAACTTCCCTTAAGTGTAACACAAAAACCAAAGTAAGAATGTCTAAAATGTTTGCTGCATGCGGTTATTTACCAATTGTAAATTAATTATAAATTTTCAATAACCACAAAGTAACATACAGTATGTTTAAAAGGTTTGTATGTAAAGACACACTTAGTTTGGTTGAGTGCAATCATAAGTGGGCCATAAAGGCATCCCAAAACTATAAAAGTGATGGTGTGCAAAATTAGTTATTTATTTAATAAACCATATTATATTATGTACAGAAAACCAACAGCTAAGTTAAGTCTTTTTTGTATGAAATATAGTTATTGAGAAAAGATAAATCAATAGTGAAAAAGTTTCTTATATCTGTGGTATTTTTTTCGTAAAAACTCTATACTACTTTTTATTTATTTTCTAAAATGTTTCAAACTTATTTTTTAAATTAATACACTATTGACTATTCGGAAATAAAATGAGTAATAAGAAACAAACTCAAAAGAGCAGTTTAATGATTGATTATGGTTTTTGGGTGCCTAAATATTGTTACAGAGTGGTTGAATTGTCCGACCCACATATGGAAAGTTGGTAAATCGTAACAGTATGAATGCTATTAAATTAAGGCTGACGTTTTTAAGTTATGATAAAAGAAAATCGGCAAAAGTTGTAAAATTAAAAAATCACATCTTTGACAAATTTTTATGAAAATACTTTTAGCAAAGCTTATTTTTAAAGTTCTAAGCTTTATTTTTTTGTAAAGCAATACCTAGCTCAAAAAAAATTGTGGAGAAAAATCTAAAAAAATGCGTTTTTTTTAATTCGTTTCTTGCAGTTTTTTTTTTTAGCTTTAGATTTCATTTTGATATAAAATTTTATTCTTTCCAAAAAAGCTCTCTACATATTTTGGCTAAATGCATGGATTTTGAGATATGTTAGAATTTTTAAAATAAAATCATATAAATCATATAGGCTAAAGGACCTCGGTCAATGGCCTTTTGGGTAATGCCAATAAAGTACTTATAAATAAATAATTTAAAATAATTAAAAATTTACCTCGTTCTTATAAACTTAAGCCTAAAGTTAATAGCACTTAGTAATATTTTCATGTCTAGGCACCCAAAAACCATAATCAATCATAAAATTGTTTTTTTTTGAATTTGTTCCTCATTCAATGTGATACTCAACACTCATATAATTAGATTTTATTATACTGTGTTAATATTAAACAAAATACTAATTTTAGTGTGTGCCATTATACTGGTGAATATTTTTGCAAAGGATGCATGAGTACTGAAGATATTAGTATACCAGCTCGAATCATACACAACTGGGACTTCAAGCTGTATCCTGTATCTCAAAAAAGTTTTAATTACATAAATGAAATCAAGGACCATCCTGTCATAGATTTTAAAGTAAGTTTCTGTTTAAGATTTACCAGTCTTGGGACAGAGTTCAGAGTTGTCAGTCCTTCACTTTGTTAGATTTTCCTTTACTACCTATCAACATTTTTAAAAAGTTAAACGTTTAATTATTAAATTACTAAACAAACACCTTTTTCACGGTCTGCCACCTAATTTTTTTTGTTTTCCCTTACTACCTATTAACATTATTGAAAATGTTTTGCAATTAAATTGCTAAACGAACTCCCCTCCTCCCTTCCATCTAAACTTACTCTTTGCTCTCCAGTTTTCTGTTTAATTGACGAGTATCAGTTCTTCTAGAGGGTCACTGTTTTATCTTTCACCAAATTAATGGGTGTCAACTCTATTTCTACTTCATATTAATAATCTTTTTTTTTTCCACGATTAACCCAATTCATAGTTATGCTGACGTTAGTACTTTTCATTCTTAGCTAGTTTTTTAGCCTGATTTAAAAAGCAACGGCATGTTAAATAGATATCTCTTTGACATGACCTTCAATTAATTTTAAATTGGGGCACCAAAAATCTTATCCAATTTAACGGCTCAAAAATACAGTCATGTTCGTGGTCGTGAGAAAAATCTACCAATCCTAGCCTCTACTTATGGGCAGCCAAGTTCTGCTAGGAATTTATAAACTACTCAAATTGTGATTTTGTTAATTGATATTTTTTATTGTGATTTTATTAATGTTGTTTTATTAAAGTCAAGAAATTTTGTTTTTTAAATTATTTTAAAAAACAGTAAAAGTAAAGAACTAGTTGATTTTAACTGTTATTTTTAATTTGTAATGTGATTATCATATTAAGGCTAGAGTAATGTTTTTATAATTTATTGTCTATATCATGGTAAATATACCATAATAGTTTTTAGGGTTTTCTCAAGAACTGACCAAATGAACTAACACAAAGTGACACTTTCACGGTCTAACTAAACAAGCCCCGAACTTCTCACTTTTTTCCTTCATCCATATAGGGCTGTGGAGATTTTTTTGATCTGATAACCCCAATACCTAATTACAGACCCTCATTACACGGTTACCTAATTTGGAAAAACAAATTGAAAAAAATAATTAAAAAAAACTTTTGGTATCTCAGGTAGGACACACAATTCCTAAGTACCATTTTGGATTTACAGACAAGTCATCAATAAGTCTCCCCTTAACTATTATGGCATAAATATCCAAACTACACGTTTACAAAAAATCATAGTGTAGCATTATTTGTGGATATCAACAAAGCAGTTAAAATGTAAAGGCTATTAATTTTCCAATAAAAAATTATATAGAAAAACGGACAATACAATTTAAAAATGTTACTTTTACAAAAATTTTAATAAAAGAGGGAGCGCCACAGGTTTCTCCCTTATCGCCTATACTTTACAACATCTACTGTCATGATATATTATATAACTATGGCATGATAAACAAGAATGAAATCAGCCCAACATCTTATATTCTCCAGTTTGCTGACGACACTGCTTTAATTGTTTATCAAAAACCTTTAAAAAAGGCTGTTCAAAACTATAAAATTTAATAAATAAAACAACAGTATAGTTTAAAAAATTTATATTTTACCACCAAATTAAAAATTATTTTTCCACATTAATGATTGATAAGTACCCTATGTTTTCGAAGCAGTTTGCCAAATACCTGAGAATGACCAGTGACCATAAATTTAAGTTCAATGATCACACAAAAATAGGTAAGAAAAGTATTATATCAAGAGCTAAGCACTTTAGAAGTCTAACCTATAAAGACCATTGTACAGCATCCACCACATATCATATAGTCACTACGTTATGCTTAACTTAAATAATAATGCCAGAAAAATTTATGAAGTGGCAGAAACAACATCCTTACGTGCAATTACAAGAATGAGATACCCCAGAAATATATTACATAACCCTCCAAATAGACTAGATACTTTATGAAATGACGAAAATACAACTTATTTTGAAACACCTACAGTATCTCACTACGAATTTCATATCAAAAGAACACAATTTGGATATAATACAAGAATTTTTCCTAAAACGAACAGACAAACAAAAAAGACAACAAACACAAATACATCCTATACAAATTATATATGAAGAACTTAAATATCTAATTTGGAGACCACAAGTCTGAAAATGTTTAAAATAATCTTTTTATCTTTGATTATGTTAACTCGTTTAAAGGCATTTGATTTAGTATACAGTTTTTGCTTATGTCAATAAAGAACATTTAAATAAATCAATAATCAACCCATTTTAAATTTAAAATATCCTTATTCCCAAAAAAACAATAATCAGTTATTTAGTATTGTCGAAATTACCTACCGCTATACCTATTGCTTTACCTAAAATATAAAAGTATTTATTACCTATGTGCTTTTTTTTTTTAAATTTTGAGTAATATCTGAGTACTGAATTTCTGCTACTCGAGTATGTGAGTACCTAGTATGTAATCAAGTCAGCCTGACTGCCTGTTACTAGTGAATTTTTTATTATGAATAAAATTTATTAAAAAATGATTCATATTAAAAAAATTAAATTAAATCGCTAAATTAAAAGGTTTAGTAAGTTTTGATTAGGAGAAAAGATTATAGTATGGAACATTTAATTAAAATTTAAATAAACGTTTGTGAAAACATGCTTACATACATCAATTTTGTAAGTTGTTCATGCTCTATAAAAATAAATATATTTGTTTAGGGTTACTGATTTCTTAAATTGTATTATTTTTGTTTACAGATTCTAAATCCCTATATTTATGGAGCAGTTGAAGAAATGGCACAATTACTAATTCTAAGAAACCAACTAAATTTTTTAAGAGCCTACCTTTATACTTGTCGAGAGCCAGTTATAGAGCAATTACAAAAACAAATGTGGCCTAGGGAATATATGTATGAACATATTCATCAATATTCAATATCAGTAAGTTTAAGTGAAAGTACCACACATTCATTAGTCCTAAAAACTCTTACTAGCCAGAATGATATTAATAATAATAATAATAATAATACTCTTTATTTTAAAAGAACAAAGGGAAATAACGTCATTTTATATAATATAGAATAAAAAAATACAATTTAAATTCTTAACAACTATATACTTAGTATACCAAAACTGGAGAAAAGACTAATAATTCCTTACATTTTTTTTTTAAATTGTCACCTCCATTTTCCACTCTGTAGTAGTAATATGACAAAACCAATCTAAAAATAAATTTATCCTCCTAGTGGTTGATTATAATAATAAAACACATAGAAGTATAATTTTCTGTCAGGTTCTATTTTTATTTTTTCTTTGAAAATGTCATCCTTCCTTTTTGTTTTTTAAGATGTGCTTATGTTTTGCAAAAATATTCACTATTTTTTATCCTCAAACCATTTTTATTAAGATGCATTTAAGTCAGAAAAAGATAAAAAAAAATTCCGAGGGCGTGCACGAAAAATTTAAAGCTCAAAACTAAATAACAACGATTAGGTCATAAAAATTAACATTAAGTATCAATAACTTACTAATTAATTATTGCCTAAAACTCAAGCAGCACAAGCAATCTTTCATATATGATATTTCCATCTTTATCTTCTTTATCCAATGAAGATAGGTGTAATAATTGAGGTTTAAATAATTAAAATTTCCACAATGTAGGTAAGCTGACTAGCATATGTAGGTTTTTTTAATTTCTTGATTATGTACTCAGAGTGGATTCCATTAAAACTTTTTTTTTAGGATTTAAATGAAATTCAAAGCAGTGTGTTAGCCCAACAACTGGAAAAGGTGGTACAGTTTGGAAAAGATCATGTGTTCAACTGTTGGTTGTGTAGTCAGAAAGGTTTTGTTTGTGAAGTTTGTACAAAACCAAAGGCCTTGTTTCCATTTGATGTGGACAATGTATATAGAGTAAGTTTCTTATATATATATATATATATATATATATATATATATATATATATATATATATATATATATATATATATATATATATATATATATATATATACACAATATACATTTAATAAAATTAGAATTTAAAAATATCAGTTAACAAAATCACAACAATTGGAGGGGTATTAGGCGGTATTTTTCAATTACGGCACGAAAGCGCATTATGCGGCACAGTGCTTAGCACTTTTTGTACGAAGTGCTCTTATCAAGGCATAATCGGGCTTCGGGTATCTTTTTTGTTCTTTCAGAGAAAAAGTTATTCAAAGCCCGATTATGCCTTGATAAGATCACTTACATACAAAAAGTCCTGAGCATTGTGCCGCATAATGTGCTTTTGTGCCGTAATTGAAAAACACCCATAAAGTCCTTAATTAAGCATTTTATTTTAATATGATGCCCATTAACAAAATGGCGTCAAAACGACAATTACGGAACTGGCCCACTAGGGATGAGTAAACAACTTAACACAAACCATAATTTAAAAATTATATTTGGTGTCAGAAACCTACTTTTTTGTCTATGTAAATTAACTTTTGTGCTGCACAACTGATGGCCTTTGTGGGTCCATAAGAAGGTCAGTGGCATTTACTAAATTATATGTATTGTTTCAGTGTGACATATGTAATGCCGTGTTCCACAAAAATTGCCTTAGCTCATCAAAACCCTGTCCAAAATGTAAAAGAAGAAAGGAAAGAGAAGAACTGCCCCTTCTTGGTGCTATTAGAGTTGAATAAATAAGTGATTTTTCCAGCTGGATTTTTATTATTAATTACTAAATTTTGTTAATTAGTTGTACATCCATAACGTTATTGTTGATTGATTTTAAGGATGCCCTTTCTCTGGTTAAAATTTCTCAATTTGAATCGCGTTTGCCTACGAAAATCAATATGTAAAAAAATACATATGCTTGTCTTGTAACTGTAACTTGTAAAATAAATACAATAAGTGGGAATGTAAATGGACTACCCAAGTCGTGACGTCACGCTTGAGGGCGAAGCTTACAACCTTTCCAAACAAATGGATAATAACATGTGCTTACGTTTTGATTGGGTTAAAGTGTCATTAGACAAAGAGTTTTGTATAAAATTTTATGCTTGAAGTCAGACTTAGACTATCTTTACATAACGTAAATATGTAATAAATTTATATTTTAATCAAATATTACGAATTACTAAAATAACCATCAAGAAACCCTCACTCTTCAAGGCACAAAAGTAATAAGTTGGCAAATATTAATACCTTAAGTCTTTATCCCAGGTTTAACTTTTTGATTTTGAGGAAATTTTGTTATAAAAGCGACTAGTTTTTTTGTTATTGACCTTTAGCTAAACGTCTGCAAGAATCTATGAAATTTTGCAGTACTATTGCAGGGCCCTCATTCCCGAACCAATGAACAATCGTATTACGAAAATACTGCGAACTTTGATGCAATTTATGTCTTTTTAAGAACGCACTTTTATCCTATGAAAGCGCATCCTATACTTTAAATTAAATTTTAAATAAATTTTTATTGACTATGGGTATCATTTAGTTGTATTTATTACTTATGTTTTTGATCACTAAACGCAAAATCTAATTAAAAGTTTAAAATATTAGTGTAGTCAGTCCAAAAGTCAAGGTATAATTAACAAATATATGGTTGCCTAGTTAGCAATTGATTAACATAATAGTGACAAAACAATATAAACATAAAAAATTCAAACATAAGTAATTATCAATCTAATGAGCGTATATTTCTGCTAACGCTGTTTAGTGAGCCTCCAGAAGTATCAAGAGATGGATTTTCGTTTAGATTTTTTAAGGTTCTGCTCATATTTATAGCATGAAATTTAATTTTAAATGAGTCATTTCTTCTTAACCGGCTATCCATATTTCCATTTATCCATTATTTGCATATATCCATTTATTCCTTTTTTTAAGTTTATAAAAGGCTTAAAACATGTAGATTAAAATCACATTATTTATATAAAACGTCATAAATAAATGTGGAAAAGTGATTTAAAATAAAAATCAACTTCTTCAGTACCTGCGAAAAAGAAGTAAGGGGATTTTATTCCCAAATTTGAAACAACCGCAAATACTTATAAAATACAATGCAACAGATAGACTCACTCAAATGTATTGGTAATAAAAGAACTTTCTTAGTTAGTAGTAGGTTTAAAGTGAGTGGGTATAACATCCTTCCACCGCGACCGATCGGTCTATTGTGGCTCACACCCTTTTTATATTTCTCCCACCAGGTCCAGACTTCTAATAAATCTGATAATCCTCTTGGGAGAGAGATCTTTCACCTTCCCCGGCAACAAGGTGTCATTGCCGAGGATTGCGAACCAGAGTCGTGCCATTGCTGGGCACGAAAACAGTATGTGTTGTGCCGATTCATCCCCCTCCATGCACATGCGGCACTCGGCGTCTTCCGCTAGGCCGATCTTGTGCATGTGGTATTTCAATCTGCAGTCTCCCGTGTACAGTCCCACTGGAGTTGGTGTTCCCTTGATTGCTCCAGTCGTTTGACGGTACATTGTAGGTTCGGTGGGCTTATAAAGGCCTTCGAGTGTCTGAGACCCGGAAGTCCATGCCAGTACCGAAGATTTTCTCTTTGTGTCCAAGCTAATATGAACTGCTTGGCCATTCTATAAGATATACCGATGACCGGTTCCGGCCCTGTGAATTTTGTCTCCGTCCCCCTTTTGGTAAGAAGGTCTGCAGATACATTACCCTCTAGGCCAGTATGTCCAGGTATCCACAGTAGGGTAACCTTGTTGCTTTGACCCAGTTTGGTCAGCGCATCCTTGTAATTCCAGACGGTTTTCGAATTGCACCGGCTGGATTCAAGAGCCTTGAGAGCTGCTTGACTGTCTGAGAATATTTTAATAGTTTTACGTGTGCAGTACCGATCAACCAGCGTTCTAGCACACATCTCAATAGCAAATATCTCCACTTGAAATATGGTTGCAAGAGTGCCAGGCTGAAGGAAAACTCTGCCCTCGGCCTCTGTCCATATATTTCAGCTCCTACACCGTCCTTGGTTTTGGAGCCGTCGGTGTACCAACAGATGTCGGCCCAGGGCAGGTCGGTCATTTTCCGACTCCAGTCCTCCCTTTGTGGGTAGACTACACTGTAGGGCCGGTTGTAATTGGTTGCTGTAGGCCATTATGTCTGAGAGCATTTCCAGTCTGTCACAGGTCAAGACACTCCTGAGGAGACTGGTACTCTCCATATGACACGCCTGCGGTTTGTTACTAACCACTTGATAGAGTCTGTAGGTTGCCCACCTTGCCTCTCTCTCCAACTAAATATGCAGAGGAGGCAGTCCCAGGAGGGCTTCCATGGCCGCCGTTGGTGTCGAGCGCAGGGCGCCTGTGATCATTAGGCAGGCCTGTCCCCTTGCGCCACCATGCCACAGAGCCATACATGATCATTGGTCTTAATGACTCATGTATAGCCAGTACATCTGTTTTGGTTGCATGCCCCAGGATTTACCACAAATCCTGCGGCATGTCCAGAAAGATAGGCTCGCCTTACAGGTGACCTTTTCTAGATGCGAATTCCAGCTGAGAGTGCTATCTAGGATCAGCCCCAGATATTTTGCTTCTTTTGCAAATAATATTGTTTCACCCTGCAGAGTTGGTGGTCTCAAGTTATCCAGGTTTCTCTTTCGGGTGAAGGGGACAATAACCATTTTATGAGGGTTTATTGTCATTTTTTCCCTTTGACACCAGCTTTGTGTGGTGTTTAGTACTTCTTGAAGGATGTTCGAAATCATATCATCAGAGTTTCCTTTAATTAGGATGACTAGATCATCTGCATATGCCTGCAGATCGATCTCCCAGAGAGAGAGTATGGCCAGCAGGTCATCCACCAGGAGCGACCACAGCAGGGGGGATAGAACCCTTCCCTGCGGGCACCCCCTGGCGACCCTAAATCTGATCATCTCCCCCTGCATGTGGGTGGTTATGTTTCTGTTTTCCAACATGGTCTTGATCCAGTCACATATGACCGGACTGATCCCTCTAGAAGCTGCAGCCTCATACAGGGAGTCAGGTAACGCATTGTTAAAAGCTTCTTCAATATCTAGAAATGCAGCCACCACCATCTCCCTTTGTTCCAGGGAGCTGGCAATATTTGCCACCAGGTTGTTGAGGGCTAATTCTGTTGATTTACCCGTCTCATATGCATACTGGTGTGCGAGTGAGTGGACCATCCCTAATGTGAACATCCAGTATTTTTTCCAGACTTTTCAACAGAAAGGAGGTTAGACTTATTGGTCTTAGCAGCTTGGGGGTCGATCCATTCCGACCCACCTTTGGTATATATAGAGGAAAGTGCCCTAATATCGCACACTTTTTTTCAGGAACCTGTATCTTGCAAGAAAAATAATTTTAAGCTGCGATTATAACTAAAAATGTAGCCAAATTATTAATAAAAAAACATCAGGTATTAAAAATATATTCAGAAAATAACATTTCCTATTACTTTAAAAAAGACAAAAATATTACAGTTTTTTTACATTTTAAAACGGTAACCTAATATCGCATATGCGATATTGGGAAACTTTTCAGTAGACGGTATTAGAATCCTTATCCGGACAAACAGAAGTCACAAACAAAACTCTTGTTTTTGTCCGAATTTGCACATTCTTCATGGCCCCATTTAAGACACTGACAGCATCTGATCCATTTTTCGCCTCTGTTATCCTCTGAATACAGTCTTAAACAAAACATACATTCTGCGTCATTATCTTCATTTTCGGAACTGCAATCCATGTCAGAATCATCGTCCAATTCCATATTTATATCCGACTCACTCGACTCGTTATCATATTCCTCTTTTCGGCTTCTATAATTTTTCTTCAAATTTGTGTTGTTCGAAGTAGCAGGTTTCTCTTCTCTTTTTTTTTTTTTGTTTGTCGGTTTCTTCGTCTTACCGCCCTTAACTCTTGCAATATTTATTTCATTTTTATGTGTTACAAGCTCTTTATTGGATGGACCAGCTTTACCTTCTAAAGATAGTACATTCTTTTTTACACCTTTTTTTTATTAGTTTCTGCCACATTTTTTTCTAAATCCTCCTTATATGGTGTACTGGTTATTCATTTTGCTGACCCAGTTCTGAGCTTATTATTTAAGACAGTTTTACATGCTCCACTGATAGATGGTAGTGGAGTTATGTTTCAGGGCTTATGTAGACGTTATGTGGTGGAGTAGCTTGTCCAGGATGAGGAGTGTTATCATTCTCCGTTGAAGGTGGAGGTGTTGCTTCACGTTGTCTGTAAATTGTAAAGTCGTAATCATGAAAAATAAATCGGTTGAAGGGAAGAATGCCGCTTTTCCTGAACCCATTAGCAGATACTTTCGTGGTGGCAGCTTTTAAGTAAGCTCTACCCAATAATTCGCCTATCTGATAAACAGAAATAGTTCTACCAACATGATTTTTAAGCCAGGTCTCAATCTCTTGAGAATAGTACGTTTTAAATGGACTCATAAATGCCAGATCCAGTGGTTGCATTTTATGGGTCGAATGGGGCGGTAGAATGATAATTATCACACCATGTGTTCTAGCAAGCTCAATGAGATCCAGGTTTCGCGTATGGGAGTAGTGTCCGTTAAGAATTAGTACGACTGGGTCATCAACTGATGGTTTTGTATGTTTAATAAAATGACGTAACCAGTCAGTAAATAAACCTTGTTGAATCCACCCCGATGGATGGCATCCTGCTATGGTTTCCGGTGGCGCACCGTCGACAAGCTCTGCCTTCATGTTCTTTCTTGGAAAAATTAGCATCGGAGGTACAAACCCACCAGCAGCATTCATGCAAGTAACCATGGTTACAAGTGAACCCCTCAGCCGCAGTGATTGAACCAACCTGCCTTTTTCCTTTCAGCGAGATTACCTTGGAATGCTTGGATTGTACGTTTGTTATTCCGGTCTCGTCAACGTTATATATTTATTTATTCATTTATTAAGACATTTATTGACACAATACAATAAACTATACTATGCCAATGGGCTATTGACCTAGGTCCTGCTGCCAGTATTTTATATAAATAATGTTGCTTAATTAATGTTATGGTAACAGTATGGAAATTAAAAAAAAAAAAAAATCACATCATGCGCCACTGATTGTTCATTTCTTGTAAATGTTCTATAATTGTAGTAGTTGGAAATGCAAATGGTGGATTCTGTTGCTGGTAGTCAGTTCTTTGGATACATAATGGCCGGAGTAGGTCGATGTTGTGCTGCTTCGAGGCGAATTTCTTTGATAATTGTATTAGTCTGCTGGAAATTGGTTGGATCTGGGTAGTATTGTACAGTAGCTGGTTTGATGGATTATGTAAAGGGTTCCTGGGATGTCGTGCTTTTGTTATAATGCGAAGGGGTGTAGTTTCAGCAACTTCAAGGTTTTTTAATGCCGTTTTTCTTATATTAAGAAACATTGTATGACCATATTCAAGGAGAGGTCTGCATATGGATTTGTATATTCGGCTGGCAGTTGTTTTGCTTATTCCTTGGTCCTTGTATGTCAAAGTTCTGAAATGTTTGGCCCTGGCTATTGTCTTCTTTTTGATAGTGGATGTGTGTTGATTAAAGTTTAGTTTATTATCAATTATTAATCCTAGGTATTTCACTGACGCTTTTGGCTTTATTTCCAGATTGGCTATCTTGACTGTAGGGGAATTATCTTTAATATTGTGGTGAAAGATAATAAACTGCGATTTTGCAGGGTTAGGATGTAATCTCCATTGGTAAAACCATGTTAGTGTTTTGTTCATTAAATATTGCAGATTTTTAATAGTACGTGATAAGGACTTAGCATGTGCTATCAGTGCAGTATCATCAGCAAATTGTAGCATGTATGTATGTAGATTAATCCCTTGATTTGTGCTGTATATATCATAGCAGTATATATTATATAATAATGGCGATAGTGGTGATTCTTGGGGGAGTCCTTGTTCTGGTGTGAAGCTATTTGAAAAGGAATTATTAATTCTGATTCGTATTTGTCGCTTTTCCAAAAACTCTTTAATAATAAAAATTAGTTTGCGAGGACATTTTAGTTGGTGTAACTTATAAAGAAGACCCTTGTGCCACACATTATCGAAAGCTTTGTTAATATCTAGAAATATTGCTGCAGTATGGTGTTTGAGTAGTCGAGTGGTTTGGATATTAGAAGTCAGTATGGCTGCAGGGTGTTTGTTGAGCATTTTTCTTTGAATCCAAATTGGTATAGTGGAATTTTTTGATCAAGAGCTTTTTCTGTGTTAATCTTAATAAAGATTTCAAGATTTTTTCCTAGTACACAGTAAAGTTATTGGACGGTAGTTTATAGGTTTTGTGTGGTCTGTGTTAGGTTTTGGTAGTGTTATCATTATTCCTGTCTTCCATTCAATGGGAAAGTAATGGTTGTTTAAGCAGTATTCGTACATTTTGGCAATATGCCTATGTATTCGGAGGTTTAAATGGCGGATAAAGTTTTTAGTGATATTGTCATGTCCCGGAGAAGTGCTTTTGACACGATTTATTATGTCCATGTAGTCTTCCTCTGTAATTTCATATCTAGTGTTCTCGATGTGATTGTTAGGCTGGTTAAAATACTCGTTGTAATTGTTTACATCATATTCAGGGTATGTTTTTTCTTTGAATGCTTCGCTAAAATGTTGTGCCATGACTTCAACCTTTTCTTTATCTTCTGAATATTCTATTCCATTCTGACTGATTGTTGGGATGCTTGCTCTGGTTTTGTATTTTGTTAGTTTTTTTATTTCTTGCCAGTAGTTACGTCCTTGTTGTTGATCGATATTTTTGCGAGCATCCAGCCATGTTTGTGTTCTATACTGATATATGAGGTTTTGAATATTTTTGTTGTAATCGTTTATATTTCTCTTATGTTCAGGTGTAGGATTACTTCTATATTCCCTATACATACGTCTCTTAGTTTTGATAAGCCTTATAATAAATGGTGGCAGAGTGTGGGAGTAGTATCGGATTTTTTGGGTTGGAGAATTGTCTAGTATGGTTTGGGTTAATTTTTGATTAAATTTGGTTATTTGTAAAGGGCTGTATCGTTTCTGTTCTGGCTCTTCTATAAACCTCGTCATGACCTCATTAACAGCTTCTATGTTGCATTTATTAAAATTCACTTTTATATGGTCTTTTGTTGGAGTCCGTTGGTGCTAAATGTAATTTCCATTGACAGGTGGTCTGATCCAATATCTGGGTGGACCTCAATATTTAGGATATTATTGTGAAGATTTCTAGTGTATAAAAGTCCATCTGGGGTGGAGTATGGGTTATTTGCCATTAAAAAAGTAGGTGGGATTGGAACTTCTAAGAAAGTTGTATTATTTAAAAAGTTGTTTAATTGTTGTTTTTTTGCCGAGTTAAAATTAAAATCTCCTATAATCATTGCATACTTGTACTGTGTTGCCATAGTAAATACTTGTTTCTTCAATACGAGAAGTTGGATGGACATAAATTAAAAATATATGTATTTTGTCGTCTTGGAATGGAAGAGTAAAGTGTGTCGCCTCGTTTAGTGGATTATTTATAGTTGGTCTGTTGGCTTTGCCCATTTTAAGAAAGGGTTCAACTAGAACTAGAATTCCTCCTCTTACATTGTTGTTAACAATATTACCACAGCTGATCTTCTTTCCTTTGTCCCACACAACTGGAACAAGTCCCTTCAGTTTCTTGGTGAATCCCAGGTCGTTGCTCTTGACATATCCAAAGCTTTCGATCAGGTCTGGCATGATGGGCTTCTTAACAAACTTCCTTCGTACGGTCTTCCACCTAAGCTTTGCTCTTGGCTTTCCAGTTTCCTTTCTAATCGACGTATATCAGTTAGTGTAGATGGTCATTCCTCCAGCTTCTACCAAATTAATGCTGGGGTGCCCCAGGGCTCAGTGCTGGCACCCACGCTGTTTCTTCTACACATTAACGATCTTCTCTCTTCCACAATCAATCCCATTCATAGTTTTGCTGACGATAGTACCCTCCACTCTAGTATTCAATTTATTAAGCCACCGTGTAATCCTGATTTCGAAAACAAGCGCAGGTCAATGCAGATATCTCTTTCACAGGACCTCAAACTTATCTTGGATTGGGGCGCCAAAAATCTTGTTCAGTTTAATGCCTCGAAAACACAGTCATGTTTCCTGTCGCGAAAAAAGTCTGCAAATGCTCATCCCTTACATATGAGCGGCCAAGTTCTGCAGAACAAAGAGTCGTTTAATCTTGTCGGCGTTACTTTTGAGAATAATCTCAACTGGCACAAACACATTTTATCCATAACTTCGGCAGCTTCAAAAAAGATTGGATTTCTCTTCCGAGCCAGAAAATATTTCTCTTCTTCCAATTTGTACACTCTGTATGTATCCCAAATCAGACCCTCTTTGGAATATTGTTCTCATGTCTGGGGAATGGCGTCCCCTACAACACTTAGCATCCTGGACTCCATTCAAAGAAGAGCCGTTCGTCTTATTAATGATCCAACGCTCACAGAAAGGCTTCCTCCTCTTGCCCACCGTCGAGCTGTAGGGGATCTGTCGCTCTTCTATAGGTATTTTCACGGCTTCTGCTCAGAGGAGTTGGCCAGTATAATTCCTTCTCTGGCAGCTCCCAACAGAGCAACACGTAGTGCAACTTTTATGCATCCTTTTACAGTTCAGTTAGAGAGGCCCCGAACTTCCCGCTTTCTTCGTTCCTTTATCCCTAGAGTGTCAAGACTATGGAACCAGCTGCCCGCAGAAGTTTTTCCTTCTCCTCCCAATCTCCAAAAATTTAAGTCCCGTGTGAACAAACTACCTCTCACCACACTGAAGACACCACTGAAGCCTTCGTGGACTGTCCCAAGATAAAAAAAAAACCATTAAACTGAATGGTATCCCAATTTTTGTATTTTACATTAGTAAAATTCGATGTTTTTGTTTCTACAAACAGAGCACAGTTAATTTTATGATTTTGCAGATGGTTTTCAATTGTGAGTTTTTTTTTGGCATAGCTATTTACGTTGGTATATAAGATTTTTATGTTAGACATTGAATTGTGAGTTATTAGTACTTTCGATGGGTTGGGTGGGTGACTCAGCCTCTGGATTTTCCAAGTCAAACATCAAAATATATAGTCTATTTCCTGACCAAACTGCTGTAGTGTCAATTTTAAATTCTGTTATAAATCTGTCTCTGAGTTTTTTAATTAGTTCCTCCCTGTTTGTGTTGTTTTCTTTGTTTAGTTTGCGAATATATGTGTTAACTATGTTACACATATAACGTTATATATTTTAGCCAGATTATTAGAAATTTTTTGCAAAGCAGGTTCGAGAATATCAAAAAATACCTTCACGTTTTCTGAAGTAAATCCTTTAATCCTTACAGAAGAAATGCCTTGTGGTTTTCTGAATGTCAAATTGGGATGTCGGCTAAGAAATGTTCTAAGCCATTTTTTTCCAGCTACACCTTTCTCACGTGAAAATGGATTAGGTAAATTATTTCTCAAGGCAAGTTGAAACGCCATTCTTCGTATGTCTGAAGAAGTCAAACCATAGAAACGTTTGTCCATATCCAAACAGTATGTTACCAGCTGAGTTTCCAATTTTTCTGGCAGTGTCGTCTTTCTGCCCATGCTCATATTAATTAAATCTTCCAGATTTTTATTTTTATTTTTTATATAATCCTTTAATGTACTTTTGGGGACATTAAATAGTTTGGATGCTTTCAGATAGCCCATTTAATTATTTTTAACAGCGTTTACTGCAGCCAACATTGATTCTTTATCCCATTTTTTCCGTTTATTTTGAGAATTCATTTTATCTGGAACAAAATTAAATAGTTTTTTTTGTTCTTTCAAGGTCCCTAATATCGTACAGTGCGATATTAGGACCCCTTGGTGTGCGATATTGGGCCATACGATACTTTTAGGTTAGTGTAATAAAAAATAATATTTTAAATAAGGTAAATTATATTCTGGATGATGTAAATTAAAGAAGAGATTTTATAAATAATAGATACAGAGAAATTGGAATTTTTCACCTACCGCTTATATAAAAAAAATCCACAAATATCGGCGACTGTTAAAAACTGGTATTTTACCAAATCACGTTTTTCAACACTACTGCCATCTACTTGTTTTTAGAGCAACTAGATTTACCGTTACATCTTTTATGGGTAGCGCAAAACTAAAACTTCAGGAAACTATGGTCTTATCTTATTAATATAAAAACGCGCACTGTGCGTTATTGGGCACCTATGCGATATTCGGGCCTCTATTACCTTAGTCGCCGACCAGCTAGTCGTTATGTAGTTCCACACTAGGCTAACTCTAAAAAGTCTTATTAGAAAGGGTAGCATCACTTCCAGACCGACCTGTAACAGAGCTGGAAAGATGCCATCTTCACCCGGCGATTTATAGGGGAGGTATGAGCCCACTGCACCCCGTATCGCTTGTGCTGTTATTGTATTGTTAGAAGTCAGCAAGTCGCTCTTCTAAGGCCGTTTTAATCGGCCAACAGGGAGATTTTCTGGCTGCCTATCTAGTATTAGACTTCCTGGGAAGTGAGTATTTGCTAGAAGCTCCAACGTCTCTCTTCTAGATTGGGTAAAGGAGCCGTCTGGTCTTTCCAGTGATCCCAACTCCTGAACCGGTTCTCTAGAGAAAATCCTATGAATTCTAGTGCTGCTCGGTATGTTCGAGATACCTTCACAGAACTTTTCCCAGGATTCTCTTTTTGCCTTCCTGATTTGCTGGTTGTAGTGTGTTAGGACGGTTTTATATTCCTCCCATTCGCCCACTACTTTTGCCTGATTGAATAACCGACGGACTTCTTTTCTCAGGGTATTCAGGTTTTTGTTCCACCAGGGAGTGTTTCTATTGTCTTTTTTCCTTTTAAGTGGACAGTTATGGTGATAGGATGAGATAATTGCGGTTCTCAACTGTTCCGCAGCCACCTCTATCTGATCGCAATTGTTTATTGTGGTAAGACAGGACTGAAGGTGGTTTACTAGGGATAGTTTATACCCGTCCCTATCCATGCTCCTTGAGTCTCTATATTGTATCACAGGTCTGGGCCTCGTTTCGATGTCAAACCAAATATTTCTATGATCCGAACAAGATGGTTCAGAAGATACCTTCCAGTTTGTTATTTTATTACTTAGAAAGGTTGAGCTAATTGTTAAGTCTAGTACTTTCCTATTACGAGTTACAAAAGTTGGTTCGGTCCCTACATTATTAACTATAAGTTTCTCCCCTAACAAGTAATTGAAAAGATACTAACCTAATTAGTTAATGTTGGTGCTTCCCCATGCAACGAGGTACGCATTCGCATCACAACCAATCACCAAATGGGTGTTGTTCCTCCTGCAGTAGGTGATCAGGTCCCGGACTGCGGTTGGAAGAGGCTTTTCCACATCCCTGTTTCTGAGCCAGCAGACATAAGTCAGCCCTCTCCCTGGAAGTACTGGAGCGACTTAGAGTCCTTCATGCGAAACCTGAAAGTACAATAAGTATATTATTTCTGACAAGGATGAGCTCTGGGTTTTTTCCGACGCTGGTACACCTACAGATATTCCACTGAGGCGGATATCGCTCTGGGTTTGATATCCAGGGCTCCTGGATGAGTGCCAGATCAAAAAAAAACGGAAAGTAAGAATAAATGGTTTTCTAAGCGAATAGGTCACAGCGAATTGTGCTGGGATCGATTCTCTTTTTAGTATATAATAATAAAATTCGTGGTTTACTAAGGGACTGTAGCGTTGCATCATATGTAGATGATACTGCTCTTTTGTGTAACTATTTTCTATATTTGGTGATGGAGAGGTGCAGCACACAAGTTGTATTTATACGATTTAGGCAAAATCTTTTTATCCAGGTTTATGGAAATTCTGCCCTTGCATATAAATAAATGAGTATGATGAATGCTGCACTTAATATATATAAAACGAAAGCTGGGAAGAAAAATGGTCTCGCCAGCAGTGTCTAATTAAGAAAGATGTTGGGCGGATCAAAGAAAGGAGGTAAATGTAAATATACACATTTGTCACATAAAATCGGGACGTTAGTATTTGAAAATCAGACTTTTTCTTAAAAAGACAAGCAATTAATCCCTAAAAAGATTATAAAAAATATATAAACATGCGAATTTGTTTCTTTTTTTTTTTAAGTGGCTTTAACAGAACAACGCTTTATTTATTATTCTAAGAGATCTAGTTAAGCTTTTTAGTTCATTATAAAAGAATATTAAGAAATCATTGGAGTCAATATGATCCTATACTTATGCATTAAAAATATTTTCCTTTTTAGTTTTTTGTAAAGACTTCTTTCTGAAACATTGCTGACAATTGGATAAAAATGTTTCAGAGAGGGATTTGTTCTTGACCATAGGTTTATTCTTTCCTGACACAAAAGTAAAATACTTAAACAACCTTAACTATGGTAAAATTCAGTGGCTTATATTGACTACAAAAAGGGGGGGCAAATATTCAATTTAAAAATTAAATGAAATAAGGTAGATAAAAAAATAAATTACCTCTTAAAATTATTTAATGTGTTTCAAATAGTGTGGGGGCATAGATATTCCTGTCTTCAAAGTATATGCCACAGGTAAAATTGTAAAAAGCACCATCTAAATATGTTAATTCATCGGGAAGTATTTCATACTTGATCCACTGTGCAATGAACATCTACAAATGTAATGTTCAAAAAATTACAATGCAAATGGTATAAACAAGAGTATTTCTTATGGTTAAAATAAATTATTACTTTTTGATAAAGCAGCTTCTTTATTTACATTTTTTTAATCCATGGGATTTGTCCTATTATACTTAGGTAAACAAGTAAATCGCTTTTTGCTTACAAAACTTCTTTGCTGTTAAAATTTTGTTTAGTTAAAGCATTTAAAATTTAATAAACCGGCGAATTAAGTTTGTTACCCTTATTCTCCTTTAAAAAGACAGTATGTATTTGGCAATACTGCGGTATTGGTAAGGCCTACATCCGCCCTTAAACGACGCTTCGATTCAGTCTGTCTCAAGAAATAATGTGGTCAGTATCAAAATAATCTGCAAAGTTGGCATTTACCATATAGTAAGTAGCCCTGTGGAAAAAGCCTGATAGATCCAAATAAAATATGATGTTTGTTTGCAAGTTATGATGTTACAGATTGACGAAAAAAATAATGGAATCACATGTTTTTTGTATAGTTTTTTATGGGTTTATGATTAGAAAAATAAAAAAAAAGCAAAATAAAGTAACGGCAGTTCCGACTTATTGTTTTGCTGAAGAGATTACTGATGAATTCATAATGTTTTTTATGAGAATTTATCAGTTTTGTTATGATAAAGTTTCTATCTGGATATTTTTCGATCCAGATAGACCTTTTTTACGATTCTTTTTGGAACCTAACATTTTCTATCAGGCTTTTTCCACCGGGAGCATACAGATGGTTATTTTGCCTAAGATAGTATTATTTGAACGAAATAACAAGCAGAAAAAAGTGAACCACAGACTCTAGGGCAAACTTAAAAAATTAGATTTTTAAAATAATAAATTATACAGTCTGATTTATAACTTAAAACTTAGTTGCTGACATATTCTGCTCAATATGTTACTAGAAGCACTTTTTTATCTCTCTGACAGCCCAGCTTGTATGAAGCTTAAGTATTAAGTACCGTGGGTGCTGGATTTCTAGGTGTTTAACCCAATTTTCCCTAGCTCCGTCAATGTTGTCCAAGTACCGAAACATGCCGATATTGCATTTCACGGCATCCTTTAGACAATGCTGTAGTGGTACAATGGACCTTATACAAATAACTACTTTCTCACTTAAAAACTGAAGAAAAAGTTGTTTAAATCATATTAAAAATATCTTTCTGAGTGACACTAATATTTAAGCAACCACTCACTGGCATGACATTTTAATTTTCTGATAAAAGATAATATTATGCGTATGAAGCATAACTTTACTTGCTGAACTAAGTTCAATAGACTTGTAAAAAATATTCCTTTATGTATCAAGATATTAAAAAAATATATATATTTTAAAATTTATTTTTGTTTCTGTTTACATAGTTGCTCACAGCCAATTTTTAAGGAGTTTTTAATAGCTTGTATATATTTCTGGATCTATATTTAGTACCACTATCAGATCTAGTGCAGGTAGTTTCTTTACAACATGAAGACAGAAATAATGAAAAATCAACCCTACAAGTGATAACTGTTTAGATTATAAACATATCTGATTATAACCCGATAAAAGTAAGCTGTCAAAAATTAAGATATTACTTAACTGATATGCCAAATTTACAGAAATTTAATTAAAACTACTGTAAGAGAAAGTGGAGCAACTATCTTGGGTATCCATCCAAAGTTATAATTTTGCTACTGTATAGTAACAGACTAGATACTTTGGTAATTGTCTCGAAAGTTGCCTCCTCTTCCGGGTTGTTGAATCCAAATTTGTATACGGCAAGTTTTTCGGATATTCATCATCAAATTGAAAACCAAACTAACTTTTTGCAACGTTTCTTTTCGACAGAATTCTGATTTTACACCAAAGTTGAGACCAAATATTTTCACAAACACCTCCTTAAAACTTGTTTTTATATTGAATTTTATTTTTCCCATTTGAATTCAAACCTACTTTCACACAACATGTAACAAACTTTTTTTTATATTAGAAAAACACTAGCCTTTTTGTAAACAAATGTGGTTGCTGCCTTTGAACTTGAAAGTTCGCAATTTAATGGAAAAAAGGTGTAAAATAAATAAAAATACAAGGTTTTAAAAGGTGTTTATAAAATATTGTGTGCCACTTTAGTGTAACAATCAAGAATTCTGTACAAAAGAAGGGGAATATAGTGAAAATTAGGTTAGTTTGATTTTTAACTTTGATGATGAATATCTCGTAAACAAACGTTGCCGAAAATTTTTTGCAGATTCGTAATCAGCGTCCCAAAACCCCGTATACAATTTGGTCAAAATCGAGAGAAACTTTCGAGACAATTACGATACTTTCTATTACATAAAGTTTAGTTATATTTTATCCCAACATTTTTTTATTTTATTACTAATTTGCAAACCATACTCCACGAAAAAAACCGATTTTGCTACTTTTTTTAAAAAACGGTTTTACTAAAATCATATAACAACAGTATTTAATTGCCTCTAAATAACATGGTATTTTGGAAATATGACGTTTGCAAATTAGGGCAATAATATAGAAATGCAGATTAATAAGAAGTAAATAGCGTTCTTGTTGTTGTTTACTTATATAAAATAGAGAAAAAGAAAACGAAACGACTCACCGGTGATAACTGTCCTTTTATGACTTTTCTTAACAGAATAAGGAAATGTTTAAGACTAATTTATATCTTTTGATAAACAAGGTTTGTCCTTTGCGTATTTTGTAACTTTTTTTATAAATCACTTAATAGTTTTACTAAAAATCAAAAGTATTTTGCAAATTACTTTTTAACAACTTAAAAACTCAACCATGTTTGGATTAACTGACGTCTATGCTAGAGCCCTCTATTTAACTAAAATGGTATACATGGTTGCCTAAGATCCTGACGCATTATATTGAACCTTATGGCCACGTTTATAAGGCAAATTTCAAAATCATATTGAGCGCTTTCTGAAATCTATAAATTGACAAACTATCTAAATCCAGATATAAAATGTTTGGCTTGTTTTACTCTACCCACTAAATGTGCAGTTGCAAATAATTATAATAGACACATTAAAATTAAAACGGTAGCTGTGGGGTAAAAGAAATGTTTTAAATAAGCCAATCAAATTTCTCCAAATTTAAACGAACTTTTACAATGAAGAGATTTATGACAATATTATTTTTTAAATTTGAAGAGCTTGTTTCTATAACTTAAAATCTAAATTTTTAGAAATTTGATCAGGTTTTTTTCATCTTTAATATTGAAATAATTCATTATTTAATAATTTTTAATATCTTATGAATACAATTCATCAATTGGTTCCTACGGCCATTTTGACGAAACCAATCAAGGGCGTCGTAATTTCCTTGAAAAAAATCTTATAGCGGACATTGTATCGCGTCTCCTCGGAAAAGTGTAATCTAATGTGAAATAAAAGTGATTAAAAATAATTTATATCGTCAATATGGATAATAAAGAGGTGGATCCCAACGATTCGGACAAAGAAATTCTTTTAACCTGGCAAGAAGTCGACCAGGCATTAAAAAAATGCTTTTCAAGGAAACAGTGGCACGAGTTAACGTTCGCTGAACGACATAACTTTCGAATGAAATATTCAATATATGCAAGCGATTCTTCTTTTGGTAAGCATAATTTAAAAAATAATTTTGTAACGATCCGTGCATCGATTAATTGATATGATATAATATAAGACATATCCAGGACGGGAAAAGGGATTGGATACTCCTTATTAGGTCTGATATCTTTTCATTTTTATCGCTTTGCAGAAGGAAGGCTACAGAAAGTGAAAAAGAGTCCAGCTTAAGATATCAAGATGTCTTTATCCATGTGTTTAGTTGTTTAGCGCATTAACGTTTATTAATTTTAAATGTATATATGTGCCTTCACCAAATTGTCACTGTAATTTTTCTTTAATTTCCTATAATATCCTTATTTTATATCAGCCATATTTAAAACATTTTGGTTTTATACAGTGTGTCTCAAAAATTTGCCTAGGGGTATTCGAATAGTTCGAAATATTAGAATAGTTTGAACTATTTGAATAATTCGAACTATTTGAATGATTCGAATCTTAATTGAAAAACCCAAATTAAAAACTTTTCTGATTATTCAGAAATAGGAATTGATTTTGGTGGCAATTTTAAAAGGTTTGTGATAATTTGAAATTCCCAGTGTATTTGAATGCAACTCATTAATATTGAATTCACAATATTGGAAAGTTGTTGTGATGGTTACTTATAACATACTAAAATATATTAAATTCGTTTTGCCAACTGTTTTTTTCTTTGATTATTAACCTTTAAGATAATTGTAAAAAGGAGTTTTATAGAAAAGACTTTTTTTACTCACATTTCATAGACAGTATTCGTAGTTTCTATTTTGCTCGTGTTTAGTACCTTATAGGGTTGCCATACGTCCGTTTTGTAACGGACAGTCCGTTATTTTGAAACCGTCCGTTTGTCCGGTCCGTTTCAGTCCCTTATCCGTTATTTTTTATTATCCAATTATATTGATACTTACTGATCCATACAAAATAAATAAAAATAATAATAAATTAACTTCTGACTTTCTGTAGATAATATCACAGCTTATACAGTTTATATGTATAAGCCATAGGTATGCTTTATAATATCTTAATATTATATTCTATAGGTGGGTCATCTATGAGTATAAAGATGCGCTCTACTGCTTTAGATCACCTCAGTCTGACACAGATTTAGTGCGAATTAAGCAACGGCGCACTCCTTAGTCAGATAGAAAACGTCGGACGCACCATAAATAAAAAGATGACGTCAAAGCGTTTTGCCAAATTTGACCTGCCCGTCGTTATTTTCTAAAAAATATGGCAACCTAACCTTATAAGTTATGGGCTTCTGTTTTGGGGATCTTCCACGCATGCAGTCCATAGCTTTAGAACTCAAAAGCGTATTATCAGATGCATACTTAAAATTCATCCTCGATCCCCTTGTCAACCGCATTTTAATAGTCTAGGTTTTTTAACTGTTTCTAGTCTTTATTTCTTAGCCTTAGTAATGTTTGTTACAAAAAAATCCTTATTTATTCAGTAACTCTGATTTAACTCCAACTCCATGACAATTGTCACTAGAGGCAGGGGTGGTCTTAGTATTCCTTCTCATAACTCAATGTTTTTTGAGAGGGGACCTTATTATTGTGCAGTCAAGGCTTATAAATCTTTGCCATCTAACTTAAGTGAAATAGAGAACAAGGATAAATTTCGAAAGGCTGTGATGCAGCTTTTGCACAGTAAATGTTTCTACTCGTTTTACTTTGATTATTAATTTAATTATTTTTATGTACCTACATGTAAGAGTGTTTCATTTTAATTGTAATTGTGCATACAGATTTAATTGGTTTTAATTAATTGTATTTATACTTTTTATGGTTTTAATATCAGGGTTGGAAAAAACCCGGGTTTTTTATATAAAACCCACCCACTGGGTTTTTGGGTTTACTGGGTTTTTTTTATATTTAACAGTTTAAAAAACATTTAAAAAAATATTGTTCATAAGAAAAATTGAAGTATATTTTCGCGATCGTTTTATCACAGGTTTTATCAACTATAAAATACGAACTTGCAAAATGCAAATAGGTGAAATACAGACATCGACAGGGGAACCCCTGAACTTTATATACAATTATGTTTTGTTTTATCCTCCCTAAATCAAAGCAGTTTTACTTTGATTAGGTCTTTATGTATGCGGATGCAATATTCTTTTAATCTTTTGGGATTAAAAAAAGCTTTGCAACTCGTAAAAGTTTATCGAATCTTACGATCAGATTCAAACGAATGTACGTTTATTAATGTAGTTTTCTTATTTTCTTGTTTTCTTATCTTTTGTAATTTTGTGTTAGTTTGTTAGATAAAATGTATGCTATTCTACTCTTATTATCAAGGACTTTTCTATACTTATGTTTCTTATGTGTTGTATACTTTTTAGTTTAAATTTTTACAAACTACAAGAATATAAAATAAATACCAAAAGTTTTATTAAAAAGAATAAAAAAACTATTCGAAAAATCATCCAAAAAAGAACTTTAAAAACTGCTATTTAAAAAACCCACTTTTAAAAAAATCCTGTGTGTTTTTAAGGCCCCACTGGGCAGCCAACCCTGTTTAATATGTTTAAGCAATTATATGTATTTTAAATATATTTTGTACGTTTCCTTGTCATTGTTAATGATTTTATGGGAAATAAAGGATATTATTATTATTATTATTATTATAATGATTGAAGACGTAATTTTAAATCCAAAGTTTAAGCGTTTTGTTCGCATTATTATTTTTAAATTGCTACTACGACTCTTATAATTAGCTTATCAATTATTTAAACAAATAATAAATTCAAATTGTTCAAACTTTAAATAGTTTGAATTATTCGAATCGTTCGAATTATTCAAATAGTTCGAATTATTCGAATAGTTCGAATAATTTGAATAGTTCGAATCATTCGAATAGTTTAAATCAATCGAAACAGTTTAAACTGATTCGATTTGACAACTATTCGCACACCCCTGATTTTGGCTTTATCACTTATGGGTATGGTATTCTGGGACTATACAGCAGGGGTGGCCAACCGGTCGATCGCGATCAACCGGTCGATTGCGGTTATTAGTTCAATAGATCTTAGCAAAGGAAAAAAACAACATAAAACAATTTAATATACCTAATAATCATGTTTTAAAAAAATTGAGAGTCGGTAAAATTAATTGATTATAACCAGAGACATTTATGAAAAGGCAAAAAAGATCTTGAGTCTAATCAAATTGGCCACCCCTGCTATGCAGTGTGCCCCAAATTCGGTCTACATGTATTGCTATTTTGTTTACAATACAAGATAGAGAAATGTTTAAATCAAAATAGTTTTAGAGGATTTAATGCTGATTTTGACTTAAATTTTTTCTTGAAGATTTAGATCTGAAGATATATTTGCGAAAAAGTGAAAATCGTCCATTTTAATTTTTGCTTGTAATTTTGACATTTTTTAAACTATTTCATTATTAAGATGGAGATTAGGACTTTTTTTGGTGACGAAAATTTTGCCACCAATTTTTTCTCCGATCGTCTTTTAATTTTCAGTTACTAACCAAAACTTTTGATTTTTATATGGCGCGCATATATATTTTTTAAAAATAATTTTTAACAATACATTTGACAACTTCGACCCGTAGCCTCATCAATGCGCTTCGTGTCAATTTCCCTTATAATGGTATGACATGAATGTGTTTTTTTAAAGAAAAGCGAAAGTATTTTAAAAATAATATTTGTGTTTTGGTAATTTTTTTTGACAAAACCGTATCAAAGCAATCTTCAAGAAAACAAAAGATAGCAGTTCGATAATATGAAGATTATGCATATGCATAGTAACAAAAATGTTTGTTCTAGTTCTTACAAACTTTTGTTTTGGTAATTAGTAATTCATCAACTGAATGAACCGTCGGTTTAAGCCTTGATTTTTTGGTATTTATTGTGTCTCTTGTGACATTTATTTACAGCAGGTATTTTTTTTCCATATTGTGGAATATTAACAAATATAGTTTTATCTCCGCAATGATCTTTTTCTTTTTAAAAACTGTTGATCTAATGAAACATGTTGTTAAAATAATTGGGATAAGAAACTGCCATATATGAAAAGGAGTACTTACCGCCTTTAAAGTAAGTCAACAAACTCTATTTTTTAAATTTCTAATAATGTCATAATTTAAGACATGTCAAAATTAAAACAACTGAATCACCAGCAAAAAATTAAAATAGACGATTTTCACTTTTTTACTAGAAAACTTTTAAGAAAAAATTTAACTGCACAATCAAAATCAGTATAAAATCCTCTAAAGCTTTCCCCATTTAAACATTTTTTTTTATCTTGTATAGCAAACAAGATAGCAATACAGTCAGGGGTGAAAACGGCCCCAATTTTAAGATACGTACATGATGTGAAAAAAAAAATTAAACGTTGAAATTTTTCTTTTTCATTCGATTTGTATTAAACTTTGTATAAGTTAAAACATTGACCCAAATACACCTTCTGATGATAAACTTTTGTCACTATTATGGGCCAGTGGCATAGCTTTAGGCACTTTTATTCGTTTTTGTGCCATTATTACGTTATTATTTTTTTTTTATTGATAATTTGATACAGGATACTTATTTTCTGCTTACTTTTAAATAAAAAAGGTACTCTTGGATTAACTTGATAATGCTAACTGCTTTGGGGATATTTTTTAATTTAAACTTGAGTCATACAAAAAGGGTAACATTTAAAATTAATAACAATGCTAATTTTTACAAGAAATCCATAAAAAGAGGAATAAATAATGATCTTAAAATTTCCGGAAATTTAAGATCGTTCGCGAATATTCGTAAACTTATTTTTACACTACCAAAATTTACACTTATACGTTTTCTGGCATTGGGACCAGTAGTTGTGAAATAATACCCTATAGCTCCTTTATATTTAGGCATATTTTGCAATGAAATACAGTGTGTCCTAAATTGGGCCTACATGTATTGGTAACTCGGGAACCATTAGAGCTACAGTGTTGGTTAAATTAGGAAAATTTTAGACAATTTAATTGGAAAGTTAAATCTGATTTTAGATTTTATTTATCTTTTATGGTTTTTGAGATAATTAAGAAAAACCAAAATGGTGCATTTTTAACTTTTGCCTGTAGCTCGCAAACTACCAATTTTCAAATTATTTATTTCATTTGCCGGAACTGTATTTCTAATGGCCGGTAAAATCTGTTCTTGCAGGAGTAGCAAATACCTACCTCCATTCAGAGTTTCTTCAAAAATAAATGGTCCAATTAAAATAAATGTTTTATCTAATTGTGAGACGTAAATTAAAGGTGCATTTTAAATTACCTATGATGTCACACCAGACATTAAAGACAAACCTTGTTTGTAGCCGTCTTTCTTCTAAATTATGTTGATTTTCTGTATCCCAGCAGTGATAATTGCGCCTATTAAAAATTCCACAATTTGTAAACCGGCTTTCGTCTGTCCAGAGAACTTTGGATTGGAAATTGGGTATCTGATGACATTTACTAATAAACCATTGACTAACGGTGATTCGTCTATTGAAATCATTCCCCTGAAGACCCTGGACAATACGTGGTTTGTATGGATGAAAACGGTGTTTTTTTAAAGACCGATGCACAGATGACTTAGGAATTGTTGTCTGTTCTACTTTTCTAACCGATGTTGTGGGATCATCTCTAACGTTTTCCATTATAATCGCCTCTCTTGCTTCAATATTTTTTGTATAAGTTTTGGGATTCGGTTCCATAGGCTAACAAGTTCGTAACTAAGAATCTAAAATGTCTTTGGTTAGGTTGTTGCCGCTCCGGAAATTGTTCTTCGTATACAAGTGCTGCAGCTTCTGTATTTCTGTTAGATTTAAAATAAATTTCTAGCATATCCACCTTTTCATCATTGGAATAATTAAGAGCCATTATTGTAAATACTTAAAATAATCAAAACTTGAATTTTTGTTAAAGGCGTTTCTAAACGAGAAATAAGATGCACGCTAATTTTGACATTTACATTATTTATATTATAAGATGAGTATCATATGTTTTTTTAGGAAACGGGGCGGCCCTTATGCACTCTAGTCTAAGCCTACTATCAAATAAACAAAAATTATCGTTTTTAGAGCTTAAACAATCTGAAAACCTAGACTAGTGATACATCAATAAAATGCTCTTGAAGAGCTCTTTTCAAAAATGTAAAAATCCAATATGGCGTCCGTATGAAAATCCAAAATTTAGGTAAATATCTCAAAAACAAATAAAGTTAGAAAAATATTTTTACTTAAATTAAATTCTTCTTAAAAAGTGTTCTAATAATGCAATAATCTTAAAACCGTAAAATTGGTAGTTTGCGAGCTAAAAGGTAAAAATGCACCATTTTGGTTTTCTTGATTATCAAAACCATAAAGATAAATAAAATCTAAACAGATTTAATTTTGCAATTAAATTGTCTAAAACTTTCCTAATTTAACAACACTGTAGCTCTAATGGTTCCCGAGTTACCAATACATGTAGCCCAATTTGGGACACACTGTATTATATATATTAAAATATATATATATATATTTTATATATATATATATATATATATATATATATATATATATATATATATATATATATATATATATATATATATAAAATATATAAAAATATATATATATATATATTAAAAAAATAAAATATATATATATCGGTTCCCCAAATAATGGATCCAAAAGGGCCCGCAGATTCCTTTGGTCAAATAATGAAGGTTTTGTTTTTTTTTTGGGAAAAATTTCAATAAATGACATCGGTAAAAAATTGGAAATTTGGGGCTTTGAGGAAAAATTCAAAATTTCCAATTTTTTTTATTGGGGCCCCTAAACCCCCCTTTTTTTTTTGGGCCTTTTTGGGTTTATATTTATTTTTTAAAAAAAAAGGTTCCTTTCCACCCAAAAATTATAAAGTCTCTAAAAAACCGTTTTCGAAAAGGACCCCCTTTTTCCATGGAAAATGGGTTTTGTCTTTTTCAAACCTTTCAAAGTTGTTCCCAAACGTGATCAAAATTTTTTGGGCAAAAAAACCCCTCAAACCCCCAAAATCACCCCCAAAAATATTAAAAACCCCCCTGACTTTAAAGGGTGTTTTTGGGGGGGGTTGGAGGGGGTTTTGGGACAAAATTTATCAGCGTTTAAAATACTTTCAAAGTTACAAAACCCTTTTTCCAAGGAAAAAAAGGGGTTTTCTCAAAAAATTGCCCCAAACCAAAAATTCTTTTGAGAAGAAAAAACCCAATAAAAAGGTCCATATCCCCCAAAGCTAAGCCCTAAAAAAAGTGGGTAGGGCTGGGCCCCCTTTAAAATCAAAAATTTGGGCAATTTTAATTTTCTCAAAAAAACCCCCCAATTTTTCCCATTTAATTAAGTTTTTACGAAAAACGAAAACCCAAAATTAAAAGGCACCCTGTATCTTATTATTATCAACTTTTGGGTGGCGTTTACGTTAATTGCATTTTTGATTAAGGAAACTGCTGTTTCTGGTCCATTACTTCCGGGGCACCCTTATATATATATATATATATATATATATATATATATATATATATATATATATATATATATATATATATATATATATATATATATATATATATATATATATATATATATATATATATATATATATATATATATATATATATATATATATACAGGGTCCTGCAGCTCACCTCCCGTCTTAGTGCTCATTTATTATTCACAGTAAAATTTTCATATTTTGCAGACGTTACGTTTAACCTACGGTGCATTTCAGAAAAATAATTTTGGTTATAGGTGTCGCAAAAAGTGTGACGTCACGGTAGTGCATTTTTTAAAGTGGAACACTGTGTATTTTTTTATATATTTAGGTACCTCTTGTAGTCAACTATCTTCCTCTAAAATTTTGTTACCATTGGTTCAGTAATTTCAGAGAAAAAAATAAAATATAAAAAAAACTGTTTGCACCATTGTATTTAAAATGAATAAAAATACCCATAGGCTTGATTAATAGAATTAAACAATGAACGTATTAAGTAGGGTTATATCAATCGCTTTGTCATGTTTGGTTAATTCAAACTGTACAGGGTGTCCAAAATTTAGTGTCAAACTCTTCAAATTTGAAAGCACTTTATTTTCCTTATTTTAAATACGAGCCCCTGTATATTTTTAGGTCGTTAGATGTAGAATTAAAAACAAACATTTTTCTAATTATAACCCTATCGAAATCCCTGACACATAAAAGTTTTTCGTTGAAAACTCATTTTTGCATCTATTTTAATAGCAATAATATTGAATAAAAATGATAGGTGGCTATAAAAAACAATTTTTTGATATTGACTTTATTTAACTTACAAAATCTTTGATATCCTATTATAAAAATTTGAGTAAATTAATATTATTTATTAATTGAATTAAATTAATTAAAAAAACCTCTAAATGTTAAATAAACCTAATTTTTAATTATTAATACTTTCGGCTAACATTTATGTAACTTTAACCAATTTCAAGGTAATAATTAGCGTTATTAGGAAACTCTAATGTCAATAAATTGTTTTTCATAGCCACCTATCATTTTTATTCAATGGTATTACTATTAAAGTACATGCAAAAATGAGTTTTCAACGAATAACTTTTAATGTGTTAGGAATTTCGACAGGGTTATAATTAGATAAATGTTTGTTTTTTAATTCTATATCTAACGACCTAAAAATATACAGGGGCTCGTATTTAAAATAAGAAAAATAAAGTGTTTTCAAATTTGAAGAGTTTGACACTAAATTTTGGACACCCTGTACAGTTCGAATTAACCAAACATGACATAAGCGACTGATATAACCCTACTTAATAAGTTTCTTGTTTAATTCTATTAATCAGGCCCTATGGGTATTTTTATTCATTTTTAAATACAATGGTGCAAAACAGTTTTTTTTTATATTTTATTTTTTTTCTCTGAAATTACTGAACCGATGTTGACAAAATTTTAGAGGAAGATAGTTGACTACAAGAGGTACCTTAATATATAAATAAATACACAGTGTTCCATTTAAAAAAATGCACCATCGTGACGTCACATTTTTTTGCGACACCCTGTATAACCAAAATTATTTTTCTGAAATGCACCGTAGGTTAAAGGTAACGTCTGCAAAATATAAAAATTTTACAGTGAATAATAAATGAGCTACATAAGACGGGAGGTGAGCTGCAGGACCCTGTATATATTAGTTGGAGATTTCAAAAAAAGAAAACATTGGCCCGCACGTTATTTTTGATAATGTTTGGTGGTAATATTTAACAGATGTTGACGTTGTGATAATAAATGATAATTAAAGAAGGATGATCAATTTGTGCGGTAGCAGAGTTATATCATAGAAATAGGAAAACTATCTTGAAAACAAAACAACGTTTCGAGCAAGAAAATTCAGTAAAAAGAAGAATTGGTTCTGGAGGTCCCAAACTTTCCACCCCTGAATAAGATGCTGCTTTGTTGGAAAAATCATAGGTTCTGAACTAAAAAACCGTTCAGTTGAAAAAAAATGTTCCTCACCAAGAACGGCGACAATCCAGGGTAATTTTCGCTTTAAGCTCTGTAAGCTCTGCGACTGTCAATTTTGGAACAGAGTTGTTTTTACTAATTAAAAGACATTTAAGCCGACTTATAACGGGACTATTCTTGTGTCCCGTCCAAGCAATACCAGCTTTGAGAAACGATATACCAGCTTCCTGCCTTTTAGCTCTGGATGTTTTTTTTTTAAATGTTCGGGGTTGGATATATATATATATATATATATATATATATATATATATATATATATATATATATATATATATATATATATATATATATATATATATATATATTAAAATAAATATATATATATAATATATATATATTATATTATATATATATTTATATATATATATATATATATATATATATATTATATATATATTTTATATATATATATATATATATATATATTATATATATATATATATATATATATATATATAATATATATATATATAATATATATATAATATATATATATATATTTATATATATAATATATAAATATATTATATTATAAATATATATTATTAATATGTACTAAAATATATGCCAGAATTTCTAAACATGGAAAACGTAAAATTCCATCCACTGAATAAAATCCCAACGATACTTTTATATATTAACAAGGTAGTACACACAGCCTTTGCAGTACGGAAATGGTTTCAAAATTATAACGGGGAATTTTTGCCAGGGCCCAGTTTAGTCCTAATATTAATCCAAGCAAAAACACTTGGAGTGTAATTATAAACAAAACTTACAAACGAGTTATAGGAAATAATCTATCAGTGCTTGGAAAAGCTCGATCCAAATATTATATCCAATTTAATTTAGTTAATATAAAGTAGACTGGCCCAATTAATAAAAAAACAGGGTTATATGACCAAATATTTGATTTAATTTTAACCTTATTTTTGCTTTTTTGTTTTTTATATAAGTGTGTTAATAAATTAAATATTTATTAGAAATATTTATTTGTATATTTACGCCCGATGCTTTGAATTTTTAATATATGTATAATATGTGATCCAAATACAAAAATAAGAAAAGTTATGTTTTTTTTTAAACGTGTACGCATTTTTTTATAAATATAACTGTATTTCGAGAGTATGTCATCAAAAGTCTCCTGATGGCACCAAACAACACAGTGAAGAAGAAAACCCACCGTCCATCCCATGCACCACGTTGCCGAAGCTAATCGGTTCTGTCACCGAAAAAAACATTTTGTACATTTATTGGTTTTCCGCATTTCTATTTGTTTAAAGTAAAAGCAGGAAGTCAGTTCAAAGATAAAATATTGCTGCACATCTTTCTTCGATCTCTTATTGGTAGTCATTCTTTAAAAAATCAGTGAGGGGTAGGCGACCATGATCTCGTATTTTTACGGAGGAGTAGCACCCTCTTCTTCGGTATAAGTTAAGTTAAGTTCCTATCGTCAATAACTTTTGTTGACGATGTGCAGACATTATCTGCTTTAAAATAATTTAAAATTATGTCTTCCTGTATTCTTGTGCTGATGAAAATAATCCCTTGGTATTTTAAAATGGATTTTGCTAGGATGGACAATTTACAAATGTCGACAAGTAGTTCTGTAGTGAATAAAAGACATAAAACTTTTTAATTTTCTCCGACACTTCTGCAAGGGTAGAGCGGTAGGTAACAATCCATTTGTCAATAGGAGGTTAGCGGTTCCTTGGCCATGCGTCAGTGCTTGATCGAGTATCATATAGATAGTACATCCCATTTACAGAAACGAGAAGACTGTTGCCTCCACTTGTCGCCCTGCTTTTCTCACTTGCCACGCCGTTCTTGGATTCAGCTTGGATTCAGCTAGTATGGACACACCCACTAAATGGGTAACGGGGTAAGCAAATGGCCACACTACTAATCTTTCATGGAAATATATAAACTAAAATCACTGACTATAGGTTTGCTCCAGTCTTATAAATTTGCTTCACTTCACGTAGGAGTTACTCCTAAAGTATTCGCCTGACAAGAGAGACAATTGAAATTGTTTTTGTAAAGAATTAGGTCAGTTTTAATTTAAGATATGATTTTTTTGCCGTACAAATAAAACTAAACAAGTAATTGGCTGACAACAGTCATTTTGCACCTTCTTCTCGCCGCCATTACTAACGCTTATCTCGGTAAAGGGTAAAATATTTAATACACTTTTATAACACGAAATGAAACCACTTAAATGAATACATTTTATTTAAGGCATGTCTATTTTTAGTTTAGGAAAAAACAATTTAAAAAAATAAGAACATGTAATTAATAAAAAAAGTATTTATTCAAACACCGGTTTTTATTTGAACCTTTTGTTAAAAATAACAACCCATTGTAACAGACTATAATTTTTAAAAAATCGTTTAATTACACGTTTTATTTATAACCGTTGCGTTATGACTTTTTTAACTAACTATTTTTAGTATTTGAGGTACGTTATAAAACTTATAACACAACTAATGGTGTTATGAATCTATAATACAACTAGTTATTGCAATATGTAAAATATATTAATTTTTGATAAAAATTCCTACTACTATTTATTGTAAATAATAATAACACATTTCTTGTAAAAGATCTTGGTTTATTAAGATGGTAGGACTTAGATCTTCTTTTAAGAGAATTAATGACGTGGACGAATTTACTTAAATTGACGTTTTCTTCAAGGTAATTGTGGTTCGCAACATAGATTAAAACCTCCATAAACTTGATGCGCTGTATTTTCGTGAAAGATTTTTAAAATATGCTAAAATCATTTTTTCATTGCAATGATTTTTTACCTTTCTGCCATCACGCCATGTCAAAAATGGTTGTATGTTTTTTCATGTTTTGATCACGATTTTTTCTGGGTCGTCTGAACTGAGACTCTCAAAATCGCTTACCGTAATTTTTAAATAGATTTTCTGTGCGAAAAGTTTTCACGTTACACTCTCGTGTAATTAGAGCGACTCGGTTCACTGCCCCATCATCGTTCCAATTAGCTTTAAACATGGGCACACTTCAACATCAAAAAAAAATCTTGTACGAAATAAATTAACAATGTCACTATGAATTATATACATTCTGTAACGTGGATGTATATTGTATGTCTACTTAGCAAAAAATCTCGAAATGCACAAAAAATATTATTGAAATACCATGTCGCTACATAAAATTCAATTTTAAATTAATTTAAAACATGACTCAGGTTTCAGTCCTCTTCAAACACCTTACCATCCTCTTTACATCTTCGTCAATGATGAGTATTTCTCTTTTAACACATCCCAGGCCTGAGCAGCTGCAGCACATGCTTAAACAATGCAAACTACTCTTCCTGCACTTATAGTTCCGTACGCATTCATCTTAACGTGCGCAAACGTAAGAAAAGTAGTTCTTGTGGAGCAGCGAGACACGATGTAACATATTCTCTCAGGTATTACCTGATCTTCTTTCACTCCCACCTAAGAGTATTCATCTTCTTATTGGGTCACTGCTTGTTAGATAGTAAAAATTATAAACAACGACGCACAGGTATAGAAAAATTACGCATTGATCTTTTGCTAAGAATTGCTTTCTCCCTTCTTTATTTTGTGTTTGTTTTTTGTTAAATATAATTTATTGCTTAATACTTTTAGACCAAATTAGCCATACGCTTTAAAAACATCAATCATGTATTAAAGCACCGAATTCCGCAAATTAAAAATATGTCATATTTTTATTTATTTAGTAATATTATTACCTTTTTTATTAGAAAAAAACATTTGATTCTTGTATAATGCTTAAAAGTAGAAAGTTTAATAAATAAATGGCTTTATTGTTTGGGAAAAAATACATATTTGCAAAAACAAAAAAAAACGTAAGTATGACTTTAAACTAACATAAAACTACCTAAATCAATAAGTCATAAGAAACAAAAACATTTTAATAAAAGATATAAATATAACCAAAGGCATTGCTTAACTAGCAATGTTTAATATATTTTCGTTTATACAAGAAATTTAACTAATTTCAGGGTAATTAAATCAATATTTTTTATTGCTTCCCTATTTTGTTCAAGAAAAGTACGCCTGAGCGTGTTTATATCCAACTTTCAAACACGCACGCGTTTTAAAGGTTACCATGACATATCAATCAACAACACAAGAAATGTGAAGTTTAAGATGACAGTGCCAACCTTTAACTTCGAATTTTGGCACGTCAGGCATTTAAAAGAAAAAAAAATATTGACCAGACATGAGTACTTGATATGGTCAAATAAAGTATAACTATAACAAATGTTCTAAAAGCAATAAAAAATAGCGTTAAGTATTAGTGGATAACTGGTCTTTAAAACACTTGCTCTATTTCGAGAACTCCGGCTACGCCATCCTGCTCAAAAAATCGCGCGTATTTTAAAAACCTTAATATTCACTTATACTTTAATAGATTAAACTTAACATAGAAAATAAATAAATAAAATGTAAAAATTAGCTTGGGTAAGGGTTTTAACCAAAAAATAAAAATTCACTAGCTGCCAAAAATTTAAAAACAGATAATAGCAATTTGTTTAATTTTTACGCATATTATTAAAAAAACATACAAGAGCTCAGTATCAAAAGTTTAATCTAGATAATACATTTTGGAAACTTCTTTTATAAACCAAGCCAATGGGAAACTCTTTAACAATTTAACGTTTCAATATTTAAAATTAAAAAATTAAACGCTCGTGCCAAAATAATAGCGGAGTATTTAAAAACCGCGTGACATCACAGTTCATTAAACAATATATCCAAAAAGTCCATTTGACCATGACGGTGCAGGCAAGATTTCTAAATTTTATTTAGAGAATCTAACGAATATTAAAAAGTTAATCTACTAATAATTTACTACCAAAACTGTTTATTAACTCACGAGGCAAAATATCTACTTTTTACATTTTTTCTGTTCCATAATATTATTGAGATTAATTTTTATGTATTTTCACCACTTTTCCTTTATTGTAAGACATTTCTCATTTTTGTTTTATTTCATAGGCCTTAAAAAAAAGTAATATAATTAAATACATTTTATTTTAATAATATAAGAAAAACTTATAAAAAATAATAAAAAAATTATACTTTACTTTTTTAATTCTCATCAGTGTCATATTCAATAGTTTTGTATAATATTTTTTCCTACATTGATTTTAACATCTGTAAATATGGATAAAATTGGTCTAAATCTTAATATCATTTAAACCTTCTTTGACAAATAAATACCGAGAAAACATTTCTAAATAAAAATTTAGTACTATCGTCAATTTTAATGCGATTAGAACCTGAAAAAATTAATTCACAATTTACATTTGAAACAAGAAAACATAGCACTTTTTTGCAAAACTAGAGATGTTTTGATAATTTAATTTTCTATCCCCATTTCTTACTAAGCTTACTATAGGCTAGAACTTTTTAGTGTGTTCTGAAACATTACATAGCTGCATGAAGCAAGAAAATTTGCTACACTTGGGTCAAAAATTCAACAAATCATCAAAAATGATTTTTCATCAGAATTTAGGAAAAACTAGAGTAAATCTGCCAAAAAAGTGAACATGCAATAAATTTGGAAACGCTAGGCACACGCGCCTACCTCGTGTCGTTAGGTAGGTAAAAAAAAAGAGATTTATCGTGTTTTTGATTTATATAAGATATAATACTAACAATAGTAGTCCTTTATTGTGCACGATATTTTAAATATACTGTGACACACCTTTAAAGTATGTTTACTGATTACAATTGAGAACCTAAATTTACCATAGAATTTATTTTTGTAAATAAAACAAATGCAGATAACATACGTCAAGGAAAGAAAATAATAAATAAAATTATCACTTTACAATAACACACACACATACACACACGCACGCACAGACATGCGTACACACACGCGCGCGCACATACAAATACGAGCACGCACACGCACAGGCACTGGCACACAAATAAGCGCACACGCACGCAGACGCACACACACGCACACACACGCACACACACGCACACACACGCACACACACACGCACACACACACGCACACACACGCACACACACGCACACACACGCACACACACGCACACACACGCACACACACGCACACACCACGCACACACACGCACACACACGCACACACACACACACACACGCACGCACGCACACACACACACACACACACACATACATACACAAATTTTTAATGAATAAACAAATTTGAATAGAATTATTTTTTATCCCTTGATATTTTATACTCTTTGTTATCTTTACAATCTACAAAGGCTTTAAGAACTTCCAAGTATTAAAAATTTAATACCGGGATATTACAATTTGGGAACGGAATTTACAAATTAGAAAAAAGCTTCTCAGTGGTCAATTATGTATCTCTTTCGTCGCCAGCGAATATGCACATTATCATGGTTTCTTATGTAATAGCCAAGAATTTGTTTGAACACAGAAAGAAAAGTAGTCATCACAAAGTATTTAACCAAACCACCAAGAACTTAATAGTGTTTTATTGTATACTAAGCAGTCCAGCCTTTGACAAATATTGTGTAAAATAAATAAAACTAAAATGTAGAAAAGTTGTTTGCCCTTATAATAACCAAAGATACATTGCTTGCCAAGTTTTAAAGTAAACAGAGGCCCTTAGACAACTTAGAGGCTGATCTGTTATGTAGAAATTTTATCTTAGACACGGATTTTTAAAGAATTCAGGAAGCTTGCTCCTAGCAACTTTAAAACTAAAGAAACCAAATTGCCTCATAAATAAAATAATTAAACATACCACAGTCTTAAAGCCTGGCAGTTTTCAGTGTAGTATCAGACACTGTTAAAGTTAGATGATAGTATCTGACAACTTTTCTTACTCAGGATATATATTTCCCATTAGCAGTAACCCTGCCTCCGTATGGTGAGGTAGGGTTGCTGTAAATGGGTAATTGATGGAGGCCGAAGCAGAAATGATGCAAATATATTTTCGTCACACGAATCCGGTTTGCGATAATTTTATAAAATAAAATGTCATAAAACCGTGGAAAAAGGATACGTCAGGAATTTTTAGTGATTAATGGCTACATAAATAAAATGCTAAACCATCAAGTTTAAGTACAGAAAAACCAAATAAAAAATGTTCTTAAAGGGAAATTAAACACTAATGATTTATACACATATTAGGATATAGCAAATAATAAATTTAAACTTAAAAACGAATTTTGTATGATCTTGGAATTTGTTATTTGTGGGTTCTTGAAGCACTTTATATTGATAATATTGCAGAATACCTTTTTGTACTATTTATTATTGACATTCCACAAGTCCTTTTTATTTTCTTCAGTTCCTTTTTTATGCTTTACTTATTAGGTTAGAAAATATGCCCTTGTAAATAAGACAATTAAAGATATATAAACAACTGGTCTATTATATAAATACATGGGTCTTAACTTGCCATAATCAAATAAAAGGTCGACTTTTGTAAAATAAAACTAGTACCTTTAATTGTTTTACTACCATCCCTAAAATATATTATAAAAATGATTTTAAGATGCGTGGTTTAAGGCCATTTGAGACGTAGTTGACTAGGTCTGACATTCTGCCTTCTTAATAAACTTTGGTCTTATGGATTTTTACCTTTTAGGGAAAATAAGGGGAACGCCGACCACCTAAGAATAACATTATTTTTAAGCAAATTTAGTTACAATATGTATTTCTTAGTATGGTTGTAAAAGAAAGCCATCCTTAAGAAAAATAAATTTAAAAAAAATGCCATTCAACACTCCACACCATAAGTTTACACCAAATTTTAAAGTTGGGGGTTTAGAATAATTGAATTTTTAATTCCTGTTCTTCTAAAATTAGACTCGTCCGTCCATAAAATTTCGTTAAAGAAATTAGGGTTTTCTTTATGTCGTCTTAACATTTCCTGACAAAATACTACCCTTAGTGGGTAGTCGTTCGGCTCTAACGCTTGCACCTTTGAACGTGATATGCATGGTATCCGTGAGCACGCAATATTCGTCGAACACTGATTCTAGGAATGCTTAAGGCACGACTTATAGATCTTGTATTTGCTGTTGGTTCTATCTCTACATATTCCAAAACTTGCTCTATGCGATTAGGATCGTTCTTGGAATTCCTTCATGCAATCTTCCTGGTATGTAGCCATTCAAATAGGTGTTATGTGTGTTAATAAAAACTCTTTAGTCGGGATGCCGTTCATGCTGCGGTCCACCTTGGTTTTGGAGATGTTCACAATAAAGTCTGGCCGCCAAGTATCCATTTTCTCGAGCGACCCCATAGAAATAGTGAATTTCTGCATATTTACGTCGTATATAGTTCATAATTCTCGATTTTCTGTTTTAAAACAAAAAATTTTAGTTTTAAAGTTAAATAACAATAAACAGTTTACCTATGTTCTTACTGAAACTTGACCACTAATAAATTATTTTGAAGGCTGAGAAAAATTAAAAAAAACACACAAAAAATACGGCCTAAATGCAAAAAAAGAAAAACAGATAAGGCCGTCACAAATACTTTGCAGAGATAAATGTTTAAAAAGATTAACGAAGGTAAAAGGTTGCAAAAAGTTAGTAGTGAACTGATAAAAATTTGTTTTTTTTATTGAGTCATAAAAAAAGTAGGTGATATTTTTATGCTCTTTGAAAGCCCAAGGAATACGCAAGTTTTTAAATGACATAGGATATACAAGGACCGTAATTAAAAAAACCAAACATTTTTTTATTTTGTAGTTACCTTTAAGCAATATTTAATTTCTTGCCAATAAACCCTGATAATCATTAAAGTTAAATTAAAGTAAATACTATTTTTGGTTTTAAGTACTAATTTAGATACTTGGTTAACGAATAAACTACTTAAAATTTATTAACCAGCTGTAAATATAAAAATAAATACGACTTAAGCTTGAGCATACACGAAACCTCAAAAATATCACAAAAAATAAATAAATATATATATATATATATATATATATATATATATATATATATATATATATATATATATATATATATATATATATATATATATATATATATATATATATATATATATATATATATATATATATAAAAAAATTTTATATATATATAATACATTAGCGATAGGGTCGACAAGAAGAGTTAAATTACTTAAACATATTACATTTTTTTGATCTCCACTTATTTTCCCCCATATAACCGCATAATGTGTGGTAATTTGGACATTTTTAATCACCAATTTCTTAAAAACCAATAACTATAGATAAAGGCTATAATTGAAGATTTATATCAGGAATTTCTTATAGAAATAGAATCTTGAAAAAAACGAGGTACTTTATTTAAAATGTCAAAATTTTCTCCATCTACGGATAAAAACTGAAAATGATATGCAGATGTTATTATATTCAAAATCGGCATCCGATGACACAATATAGCATCCAAAAACTTAAAGAACATAAAAGGCTTGGTAGTGATTTCATTGTCACCTGGTATATGTTAATGTGAATTGATACTTTTCTGGCTTTCATCAAACTAATGCTGGGTATCTCAGGGCTTAATATTCATACCAACTTACTTTCTATTTATTGCACTTATCTATTTTGCAGATAATAGTATCCGTCATCCTATATTTAGTTTATAAATCTATTTTCTAAATTTAATTTTAAGAACAACGACAAAGTAACGCACATATTCATTCATATTGTTTTGGGACACCAAAAATCTTGTCTTATTTCATATCTCAAACACACAATGTTTACTGCCAACGGAATGTCTGCCGGTATTCATTCCTTACCTATGGATGGTGATATTCTGCAGAACAAAAAAATCATTTAATTTTGTGGCCGTTACCTTTAGGCATTACCTTAACTGGCATGAACACATAATACAGCACCTCTAAGAAAGCTTTGATTTATCTCTAGGGCTAAAGATATTTGCCGATTTTTAATTTGCATACTCAATATGCATCCCAAATCAAACTGTACTTTGAATATTGTTTCCATTTATGGAAAATGACATCTTCCTCGACTCTTTAACGTCTTGAGTTTAAGCCCTAAATTTTCCACGACAGTATCTTTACCGTAGGACATGCTGCATGTACAGATCTTTTTTTTTACCCCCAAAAGTTCAATCTTTAAGTCTCATGTTAATGGAGTTTCTTTTACTTACCTTAAGACGCCAACGGCACGTTAGTACTTAGGCTTGGAGCCTGTGTGGACATCTTAAAATGAAAAACGAAATATGGCGGGTTCCAGAGGTGTTGTTTTTGGTGTTATTTTAAAGCTCACATTCCAATGCAATTTTTTTAATTTACTATTAGATAAGATCATGGCGTAGAAATTACTTTTTGGTTAAGAGTTTTAATGTTTATTTTTATTGTACTTATTGCAGTATTTTTAAACTAACTTTTAGTTGTGGTTAGTTGTGGTTATCATCATCATTTCTAAATACTTTAATTAAACTAGGCTAAATATTACTTAATTGTTATGTTAGGAAACTTATTATGTAACTGAAATTTTAAGTTTAAGTAGGATTTAGTTTTTCGTTTCATTTATTTGTAGTAACATAATATGCATATATATACCGGGTGACAACGAAATCCCTACCCAGCCCTTTATTTTCTTAAATAAAAACATATAACTTTAAAATTTTGAGATGACTAATTATATCATAAGATGCCCATTTTGAATATTATAACATGTCTCTATCACTTCCGGTTTAACCGGAAACGACATCAACTTTGATTTTTTCAATGGAATGCCCTGTATACTTTTTTAAAATTTGGATTCTATAGATCATTTCTGATATGAAATGTATATTATGTCCTATACCTATCTCTGCTAGTTTTTGAAAAAATGGCGATTAAAAATGTCCAAACTATCGCATATTATGCAGATTTATGGGAAAACAAATAAATGTTATAAAAATGTATTATGTTTAATGTAATTCTTCCTGAAGACTCTATCTATGGAGGTCATAATAAAACTACTTCCGGCTTTACCGGAAGTGCTGCGAAAATTGACTTTTCTGATAATGTTAATGCAACACCCTGTATATTTTTTAAAAGTGGGATTCTACGGGTTATTTCTGATATAAAATCCGTATTATATCCTATACCTATCTTTGATAGTTTTTGAGAAAATGGCGATTGATGATGTCCAAACGACCGCATATTAGGGAGTTCAAATAAATTTTAGAAATATTTATTATGTTTTAATTTAATTCTTCTTAAAAACTTTATTTGCGAAGATCATAATAAAACTACTTAAATAAAAAAGTAATATTAAAATAACAAAACTGCTCCAGTTAATTTTCTAACATTTATTTGTTTTCCCCTATAACTGCATAATCTGCGGTCGTTGGGACATCTTCAATCGCATTTTCTCAAAAACTAACAAGGATAGGTATAGAATATTATACAGATTTTATATTATAAATAACCCGTAGAATCCAAATTTAAAAAAATATACAAGGTGTTGCATTAAAATTTTTGAAGTAACATTATTAAAAAGTCAATTTTCGCAGCACTTCCGGTAAAGCCGGAAGTAGTTTTATTATGACCTCCACAGATAGAGTCTTCGGAAAAAATTAAATTAAACCCAATAAATTTTTATATAATTCATTTGTTTTCCTATAAAACTGTATAGTTTGGACATCTTTAATCGCCATTTTCTTAAAAACTAGCAGATATAGGTATAGGATATAATATAGATTTTATATCAGGAATGATTCGTAGAATTCAAATTTTAAAAAATATAGAGGGTTTTCCATTAAAAAAATCAAAGTTGATAACGTTTCCGGTTAAACGGGAGGTTATAGGCACATCTTATAATATCCGAAATCGGCATCTTATCATGTAATATGTCATTCTAAAATTTGAAAGCCAAATATTTTCATTCAAGAAAATAAAGAGCTGGGTAGTAATTTCGTTGTCACCCGGTATATATATACAGGGTGGCCCACCACATTCGCCTCGATTTTTCTACGAGAAATGAAAAGAGTTTTAAAAAAACTTTTAGCACAGTCATATGTAGGTCTGTGGGGAGCATATTTTAAAATTATTTTGAAATATACAGGGTGACCCAAAAAAGAAGTACATATCAAAGTTATATTTTTTCTTATGGAACACCACATATTTTTTTTATTTTTTAAATACTATAGACCAAATAAAGGTAAGTTATTGTTATAATTCCTATACCTAATACTGACCGTGTCTGAGAAATTTAGAGAAATTAAAAAATACAGACCATATTTTAAAAATTGTTTACACCCTGTAACATATAAGGAGCTGCTCGTAATTAAATTTACTGCTCAGCATAAGGGTTTAAGTTAACTATTCCATAAAAGTTTTACCTCAATATTATACAGAGTGGTGAAAAAAATTGCCTCAAAGTTTGTACATACATATTATTAAATAACTTGCTAAAGTTAAATGGAACACCCTATATTTAGTGGCCTATTTTGACGCAGAACTAGATTTCCTTTAAAACTATCCTATACCTTTCTCTCTTACTTTTTATGCAAAAGACGTTTTTATATTTGTTTTATGAATAATTTATTTATCTTAAAAATGGAACACCCTGTACTGTAATTAAAAAACCTTTTTATTAAGGGCCACGTAGATTCGCTAAAATCACAAGTTAACATTTTTAAAAATCAGATGTATCTGAAGCAAAATGCAGGCAAAAGTAAAAACTCCAATTTATTGCCATTTCTAAAATATTAAAGCATTCTTTAAAATAAGGAGCAAAATATAGTAAAAGGTACACCTATCTTAATTATTGTTAAAACGAAATATGTTAAAATGCCCTTGTTTCTTAGAAAATGTATTGGACTTTATGGTAAATTAAATCCAAAAATAATTTTATAATGGGGTCAATAAAAACATACATTTCAATATGACTATCACCAAAGGTACGATTATATTTATATTTTTTCAATAATAGTAGGCTTTGACCTAGATGCCGTTAATTATTATTTGCAAACAAAAAATTTGACAGTGACACTTGCTAATCAAACGATTATCATTGATTAAGCTAAGAGTAGTTTAAAATTATAATCGTTTTGAATGATTGTTACATTTTAATTAGTTAAAATAAGGAAGATGGAATGATTTTGGTAATCGGTGAGTGTCAAGAAATATGTTTATTTGCATCAAAAGTATATGCCCAAAGGTATTCTAACTGGCGTCATCCTATACAGTACAGAGTGTTCCATTTTTAAGATAAAGAAATTATTCATAAGTCAAATATAAAAACGTCTTTTGCATAAAAAGCAGAAGAGATAGGTATAGGAAACCCTAATATAGTTTTAAAGGAAATCTAGTTCTGCGTCAAAAAAAGGCCACTAAATATAGGGTGTTCCATTTAACTTTAGCAAGTTATTTAATAAAATGTATGTACAAACTTTGAGGCAATTTTTTTCACCACTCTGTATAATATTGAGGTAAAACTTTTATGTAATAGTTAACTTAAACCCTTAAGCTAAGCAGTAAATTTAATTACGAGCAGCTCCTTATATGTTACAAGGTGTAAAAAATTTTTAAAATATGGTCTGTATTTTTTAATTTCTCTAAATTTCTCAGAAACGGTCAGTTTTAGGTATAGGAATTATAACAATAACTCACCTCTATTTGGTCTATAGTATCTAAAAATAAAAAAAAATATGGGGTGTTCCATAAGAAAAAATATAACTTTGATATGTACTTCTTTTTGGGGTGAACCTGTATATTTCAAAACAAATTTTAAATATGCTCCCCACAGACCAACATATGACTGTGCTAAAAGTTTTTTTCCAACTCTTTTCATTTCTCGTAGAAAAACCGAGGAGAATGTGGTGGGCCACCGTATATATATTATATATATATATATATATATATATATATATATATATATATATATATATATATATATATATATATATATATATATATATATATATATATATATATATATATATATATATATATATATATATATATATATATATATATATATACATATATAATATAAAAATATATATATATATATATATATATATATATATATATATATATATATATATATATATATATATATATATATATATATAATATATATATATATATATATATATACAGTATGTCCACGAAAAGGTGTTGAAAGAAAAACTTTTTATTTTTTATTTTATCGAAAAAGCTTCTTGATAAAAATTTTTCTACTTCTAAGAGTAAGATTGAGATAGAAACATTAACATATTTTATACGGGTGTTCAGAAAATTGAAAAATCTTAAAATGGTACAAGAGTAAGGTGCATTATTTATGTTGAAAATAATTAAGGAAAAGTTGTTCAAAATTAAGGTAGTCTCTGACCATTTTTGAAAATCCATTTTATTTATTTGTGATTAAAATTTATTTTAATATCAATTTATAATCAAATTTTTGCTGTTAGGTAAGCATTTAAAGCTGACGATACTGCGGCTAATGAATTATAAAGCCAAGTGTCAATAAAGCTTGTCACTATCAACGCCTACTAGTACAAAATTTTAAATTAGTTAATTGATAATAATATTTTAATTACAATAATATAGGCCAATTTTTTAAAAAATTGGTATTAGAGACTACCTTTTACGTTTGAACAACTTTTTCTAGTAAGTTATTTCCATACCTTGCAAATAAAATGCACTTTACTCTTTACCATTTTAAGTTTTTCAATTTTCTATACACCGCGTATAAAATATGTTAAATGTTTTTATCCCAATCTTACTCTCAAGAAGTAGCAAAATTTTTATCTAAGTAACTTTTTTCGATAAAATTAAAAATAAAGAAGATTTTCTTACTCAACCCCTTTTCCGTGGACACACCAGTACGTCCACGGAAAAGGTGTTGAATAGTAAAAAACTTCTTTATTTTTAATTTTATCAAAAAAAACAATTTTTAAAAAAAATTTGCTACTTTTTAAAGTAAGAGTGGGATAAAAACATTTAACAAATTTTATACGCGGTACTCAGAAGATTGAAAAAACTTTAAATGGTTCAAGACTAAAGTGCATTTATTTGAGAAGATATGGAAATAAGATACTAGGAAAAGTTGTTCAAAAGTAAAAGATAGTTTCTTATATCAATTTTCAAAAAAATTGGCCTACTTTTATTAACTTGTGATAAAAATTATTTTAATATTAATTAACTAATTCCAAATTAACAACTCATTATTGCTAGTAGGCGTTGAAAGTGACAAGCTTTATTACACTTTGTTTTATAATTCATTAGCCCAGTAACGTCAGCTTTAAATGCTTACTTAACAGCAAAAATTTGACAAAATTGATATTAAAAATTTTAATTGATATTAAAATAAATTTAATTACAAATAAATAAAAGTAGGTCGATTTTTTCAAAAATTGGTATAAGAGACTACCTTTAATTTTGAACAACTTTTCCTTGTAACTTATTTCCATATCTTATCAAATAAATGCACTTTACTCTTGTACCATTTTAAGTTTTTTCAATTTTCTGAACACCCCGTATAAAATATGTTAAATATTTTTATCCCAATCTTACTCTTAGAAGTAGCAAAATTTTTTATCAAGAGTAGCTTTTTTCGATAAAATCAAAAATAGAAAAGTTTTTTCTCTTCAACACCTTTTCCGTGGACATATATATATATATATATATATATATATATATATATATATATATATATATATATATATATATATATATATATATATATATATATATATATATATATATATATATATATATATATATATATATATATATATATATTTTATTTTAAATATATATATAATAAAAATATATAAATATATATATATATATATATATATATATATATATATATATATATTTATTACTACTTTTTTAATCTGTGTCATTTATATTTCATAAAATGTACATCCTGTATATTTAATTAATTTAAAGATTTTAACACTTTATCTCTGTCCTACAATTGATTTATGTTCTTCTTATAAAATTTGGTTGCGACTATCTAATTGTGGATTTTTTGCCCGAAGGCAAAATGTTGCTTGATGTCATACATACCTTATAATTAATTTAATAGAATTCACATAATTCTCTTAAATCGGCAAATTTACACTAACATTTAGGAAGGCTTAGAGAGTTTTTTTTAATGTAATTATTTTTCCAATATGCTGTGTATAAACTTTATACTCGTATATTTAAGGGATGTATAATGGTCAAACCCTTTTTTTTCTAAATAAATTTAATATTTACATTATCAAAAAATAATACAATGTTTTTACAGTATAGCTTATCGTTTATTTAGGTACTTTCTTTAAGCCATAGAGGCAAAAAAACTTAAAAACTATGTCTTTTTAATACCTTTATGCTGGTACCAACTAACAATATTGACTGTCAATTATAAGTTTATAAAAGTTTTAGCACTACGTAGCAACACGTGGTCGCGTCGTCTTAAATTATATCAAACGGCATAGTGCTTTCAACCTTCCGTCGCGGCGCAAACTGAAAATTGCTCGACGATAACGCGTGCTTTTATTAGGGTAAGTAGTCATGCGCTAGGTTTAGCGCCTGTTAGATTAAAGAGACAGGATGGGGTAAAAGTGTGTCCCTAAATAAAAACTTTTGAAAATAAGGAAAAAAGACCTTATTTCTCGAAAATATTTCTTCTCTTAAACTTTTTTCCACGGTTTTCCAACTATACTTTGTGCTTTGATCTCCAGTTTTCTTTCTATCGACGTAAATCTGTTATGGTAGATGGTGACATTTTCATCAAATTAAGCGATTTTTTTTTCTTTACTTTTACTGTCCTCTTTTACAATTTATTAATTTATTATTAAACTCATTCATAGTTTGGCTGACGATAGTATACTTTACTCTAGTACTTAGTTTCTTAAGCCAGGCCCTAAGCCACGTTTGGAAAATAAGTGCAGGGTTTTGCTGATCTTGGAAATTATACGTTTTCTACAAATCGGGGCAGCCAATGCCTATTTCCCAAATGTAAACGGTCAAGTTATACAAAACAAACAATCTTTTAATCGTGTAACCACCCAAAAACATATTAGCTGCCAAAAAGCTTTAATTTTACTCTGTATGTATCCCAAATCGGACTCAACTTGAAATACTATTTTTCTACTACTGTATAAATAAGAAACTTTGTGGTCCTAGCAACGCGAATGATAACGAAAGAGAACCTTCGTGTTACCTGGTTGCTAAGCGTTGCTAGCTACGAAAGTAATATTTTCAGCGCCTGGACAAAAAAGTAAGAGTAAAAAAAGAAAATATGCTTGTATGAAATATTAGGATTTATTTATAAAAAGTAACTAATTTATGACAAAATATTTTAAAAAACTAGGTTAAGTTAAAGTAATTGTGCAATTTGAGCAATTAGCAAAAGAAATTGGAGGAATAATACTTGAATTAACAGTTTTTAAATTTGTTGTTGGGGTATCGTTATCACATTTAACTACGTTAATATTCATATTTTTCACTGTTACTTAATTAGAGGAAATATTGGTAGGAATTTCGTGTAAAATCTTCTTTGAAATTTCCACCTTATTACTATAGGATTCAGCAATATATCCCTCCGCAACAGAAGAAGACTTCCAACCTCCATGCCTTTTTAAGTCCAAAATATCGACATCCGAAGCATTGGCAAGGAACGTAGTTGACGTTCTTCTAAAGAATTGCCAGTGTATCTACTGATGTTTTTAAGCTTCAAAAACTTCGCAATTTCTTTAGGTACATTTGAAATAGTGTCCCTTTCCAATTACTTGATTAACACATTTACCTCTTTTATAACGATACAATAAACGCTCATCTAGAGCTTTCCCTTTTATCTCAGCTTAATATATTCCTGTAGAAATCTGACATAAGGAACTGAGCCTTCATCGTTGGTTACTACAAAGTTTCTTTAACTTTATTTTTAACTCCACTATTTTTACTATAGCCACGTCATTTCTTATTTCTACATCACTAGCTTCACTCGTATATTTCGTCTGTCCGGCATGCCCCAGCCACTCCCATAATGGCTATTACTTTCATTGCTAAGTAACTCGCATCCAGGCGCGTTAAGTAAAAACTTTATGATTTCTTCTTTTAAAAATTTTTGACTTTTTTGCCTCATAACCATCGTTTTTTCTTTAATAAAAGCAACTAAGTTTCTTGAACTCCGAAATATCTTGATTTTTGTTTACGGAAATTGTTAACTTGAGCATGGAATATACAGACCAGAGGGTTGGTGGTGATAAAGACTCGATTTTTCTTGAAAATACGCCAACATACATTCTCGTCAACCCGCCCCACATTTTTTGTAGCAAGCCATTCAGAAAACGATTTATATGTTTGATGGACCTCTCTTTAGATTTGTCTGGCAGAGTGAGGCACCCCGCAAGGTCAGCTGCCTTTTGGATGCCATTTTCATATTCTTTTAACATTTTAAAATGGGAAGGGATTTATACTAAATTAACAATAATTAAAAATTTCGACAAGTGCTGATGACAGACAATGTCAACAATAAATGTGTTGCTATGGATTAATTTTTAACAGGTAAAATTTCAAAATCTCTGATATTTCTATTAAAACATGATGTTAATGATTATTAAATTATGCGATACATAGAACAGTAGCAGAAAAATATAATACATTACACGATGCGAGGCTAAGTAGTTCGGAGGTTTTAATAGCTCAGGCTTCGCCTCGGCCATTTAAAAACCACCTCACATCAAAAAGTAAACTTTCGCATCTTGTAATGTAAATAACTATTTCATATTCAGGAAATGGTTTCTTCCATAACTTTAGGTATTCTTGATTTTACCCAAAGAGGAACCATTCGCGTTAATAATGACACTAATTTGTCGACGTTTGAAGAAAAAACAACATATTTTATTTAAGGAAAAAGTTACTTTATATGACTTGCACTCTGTTACCAGCCTCACTCCGTTCGGGTGTTAAAAATGAGCGCGCCGTAAAAAGTATCACTGTTCCTCCATATAAAATAACATACTATTGTTGGACCCTATTTACCTTTTATTGCTCTGTATGACTAACTATTCCATTAACTTCAATATGCTGCCGGTAGTTTATTTTATCCCAAATATTTTTACGATTGTTATATATTTCTTCTTAACATTTATTACAATTAGGTGTCAAATAAGTCGAGTTACTTTATCTTCGAGGAAGTTATGTTCGAAACGGTTTTTGTATTGTAATGCGTTCCATTAAAATATTACAATGATTTTATGTCTGTAAGCGTTACTTGCGGCCGTAAACGTAATAATTTATAGATGGTTTCGATTTATGGTTTGATTACGTTTGAATTAAAGATAATATAATGCGATTAATGTAATGTAACGGGTAATCATTGGAAGGCTATAAAAGAGGTTTGGCTTTTAATTGCAGGTATACATTAAGTATATCACATATAATAGGCATTACAAAAAATGGAAAGCTTTTATTACCGATAAAGTCTCTATGATCCTGTACATTCATTTATATGCACATTTTTTAGTGCTTATTCTTGACATGATATTAAACGCAAGAAGTTTTTTTAAACATGGAAATGGATGTAGATACCGTTTTATTTTCTTTTAAACTGCTTTGCAAAAATTGAGTAAATGTTGAAATTTTAAGAAATTTAAAAACTTACTTATTGGTAAATACTTAAGTATAAAAATCTAGCTGTATTAGTTAGCAGGGATACCTAAATTAGCAAAACTCGATAAAAAAAATGCACAGCAACAAAATTACAGCCGTTGATAACGTGGTAAAAAATGAAGTTCAAGGTAGCATGTTAAAAAAAAAATTCTAATATTTTCGTATTGCTAATTTATAGCAACAAATTAGCAACAAAATCGTGTGATACAGCCGACAGATATTAACGATCTATTAAAAATTCCTGCTATCTTTATATCAATATAGCAGTAATTTCAATTTTTCGAAATCGCAACAAAAACAGCATTTTAGCGACTAATTAGCTACAAATTTCAGTGATTTTTTTTATCAAGTTTTTCTAATTTACCCCTGCTAGCCTGACAGACCTTAATAATCTAGTAATGGAAAGACTAAAAATTAATTCGGTAATTGTTTAGATGTGTGGCTCCACCTATGTTTAGTCATGAAAAATCGAAAAATAGGGATATTGGCAGGTTTTTTTTTTCATTTTGTTATATTTTACGGCGTATTTACGAATCTTTTAAGTAAAATAAAAAAAACGGTGTTAATTTTTATTTTGAAAATAAAAATGGATATTTTCCAGTTTTTCGTCAATAAAATGCATCCATTAAAGTTTAACAATTTGTAGTGATTTATTTCATATTCTACGTGAAAAGAAAATGATTAAAAAAAATAATAAAAAATATCAATTTGATTTTAAATATTTTTTCAATTTTTCTTTAATCGAAAAAATTCTGAATTTTTGATTTATTTAGTTATTCTCTATTTTTAATGAATCCCCTAAGAATAAAACATTCGACAACTAAAAAAAATATTCTTGTTGATTTTACATCCCAAAAAAGTGGAGCTACACATCTATAAAACAATTACCATTATTCCCACCAAAATACTTTATAAATAAGTGCCAAGTTTTTATCTTATCTACAAATATTGTTTTTATTAGGTTTCGAATATTCCTTATGTCTCGGACTAAATTTTTCCATCCGTTACGATAAAATTTTAACGTGAAAAATATAAGGACGAAAAGGAAATTTAAGGAATTTTCTCCGATTTTTTCGTCATCATATTGAGTGTGGTGTCGTTAAAACGACCCCCAAAGTATAATAAAGTTAAAATGGAACTTTTTTTATTGAGAAGGGATAAAAGTTGTCAAGGAGCTCTCTTTTGACTAACTTTGAAGCTGATTGGTTAGAAAATGTAAACAAAATAAGATATAGCAAAATAATAGCAATACGTGTAACTGAACGAAGTACAATGATGATTACGTATTGCTGTTTTTTCTTGAATCCGGAGTGCTTGGTATCATCTTGCCAGCTACTACGAAATGATCCCTTGCTAAAGATCCACGTCTCGTCAATGAAAACTTCAGTAAAACCTTCCGGAACCTAAATTTTATTTTTATATACTCCCTTAAAAAAATGTATTCTTTTATGAACAATATCTGGCAAGTCCATTAAATAATTTCTATTATTAGATTTTTTCCACCGGAAGCCTATACTTTTGATCCATCTTCTTAAGGAGTCGATGGAAAATTCAAAATATTCAAATTCTTCCCTAAACTTTGTTTTATTGTTTAAACGTAACATATTCTTTTCTGGCGTACATAGCATAAATTGTGTCCCGAATAAAATTTTTCAAATATGTTGTAATTTTGGTTTTTGCGGTGCGGTGCTTGGAAGACATATTGGAAGCGTAATCCTGGTCTAATTTTATCCCATTCTTCCTTATATTTGCTATCGTCGTTGGGCTCAATTTCGTAGCATCTGCCACTCGCTGTATTACATTCTCAGTTTGAAGGGCGATTCCGTTTCGGACTTGTTCCTTTTCCAGTTGAAAAAAAGCCAATATATTTAAAATTATTCGCTGCGTTTGTTCATTATACCTATTATATCTTTTTCTCGGCATTTTTTATGCTTTTCGAAATAACAAGTTGACACACCAATGTTTTTGATTGACAGTGACGGATACTTTACATAACCAAAAATATAAAAAATGAATAATGATCAGACACCCCATTTTTTTCCAAAATTTGTTGTCACCGCTGTTTGGAATATACTAAACAAAGATAAACAAAAATGACGTCATTACAAATGAGTATAATTTGGACTATACCTACAAACTTTCCAGCGTAATGCAAATTTAAACCGAAAATAATTACTATCTAAACCTAATGAAAACCAATAATCCTAAAGATATGATAATTTCAAATAATTTCCTTAGTAGCATTTTGTTAAAACTTTGAAATAAGGGTACTTTATTCGTGTAAAAATATTTTTTTAATTTTTGGGACACCCTGTATACATTTTTTACTTTTTCCATCGACAATCGTATTTCAGCAAGCAAAACTTTTTATAAAGAATGACTTTTCCTCGAAAAATTTAATTTTTGGTCCGTTTACTATCTTGTCTACCCCATCGCCGGACATACTGTATAATTGTATATTTTTTTAATTAAAAAAAAAAAACTCAAACAACTTAACAAGTTTTTTTGGTTCTTTGTACTGTGTTTTTTAAAAAAATAATTTATTTTTAAAAGATGCAAAAAATTAAAAGTAAGGAAAGAATTTTAAAATATTTCCTTTCATTCTGTAGAACTTCGAGTAAAATTCAGTTGCCGTCCACTGTCGTACAGTTTGAACGAAACGCGGCGTTTTCCGGTAGCCATTTTTCTGACCTGTCATCCCGTTCGACGTAAACAAATTGATTTATTTTGAAATATTTTTATTTCAGGCCTCGACCGTTTGAATTTTTATTGAACTGTCACGAAGTTTTAGAGTTATTGCTACTTTAATTTATTTGGTAAATCGGTGCCTTCTATCCGCCAGTGGCAATATTGCGCCTGACGTCGAAGCGTGAAGGAGTTACAGGGTGAATCTAGGTATTTAATATTTATTATTATTGCGGGATATTACAGCCACATACAGTATGTCCGCGAATACTGTTCACAAAAGAACAAGTAAACCAGATTGTAATAGACACGAGAAAACGTCACTCTTTATAAAAGTTACCAGTACTTACAGAGACTGAATTTACTTTATTAAATTATTATATTTGTAGCCAATAAATAAAAGGTTAACACTAGAAAGAAACCTTTTTTTTGCACTTGAGGAACCAAATACATATTTAACAGAACACAAAGTGCAAGGAAGCGTTAATTGTTTTCTGGTTGGCGTTTATTCTAAATATGGGCTTAACTGTTCACTACAACATAAATTTAACAAAATAAACATGTAAGCTTGGTATTTGATTTATAACCGTTTTAAACGATTTGATATAAACGCTCTAATATTTTTTAAAATTGAAATTAAAGGGTTTTTTTGGCAATGTATGCTAAAATATTCTGCTTTAGGTGGAAAATGTATACTAGTACTCCACCACTTGTAAAACATTATTCGGGAGGGGAAGTAGAACACCCTAGACGGAGTGGGCAGCTCCGATACCTGTGGCACTTTTAATCAGAGACATTGTGAACAATAGAAGGACTTCAATATTTGCAACCCCGGATCCCTGACTTTCGGTACGGCTATCTACTTATATTTCTTTTTGTTAATTGTTATCTAAAGGTAATCATAAGATTTTGTTACATTTCTGGGATAATATTAATTTTAAAATTAAAATTTGATGAATATAATTTAAATAAAAAAATTGGCATCTGCTTCTTATGTCGTAAAAAAGGGGTCAAGAGTAATTTGGGACAAGCTGTGGCTCTTTGGTAGACTCCAAACAAGGTATGAAATATATTTAGTAATCAGCAGCTGGTACAGTCCCTTCTTGTTCTTCAAAAGCGAGCTTCTAGATACCTCACAAATTAAAACCCAGAGACCATTATTGTAGACCGTTTCAAAATAAATATTATTTTCTAACAAATATTCCTGGATTTCAGTTTTTTTAAATTGATGAAGCTGGTGCTTTGTGTGGGAGAGCCGTAGTAACTTGCGTTATCCATGACAATAACACTGTTATTTGGAATATTTTTTAAAGATAATTTTAAAACCAGTTTTCAAAAATTCTGCACTTGTATCCTCGATAATCCAAGCTAGAATCCTTAATATTCTTTGCAGACAACAGGGAAGCAGTTTGGGACAAATCCGTCTTCTGAACCAGCGTGTATTATGGTAATGCGTTTTCCTTTATTTGAAGGTGCTTTCGTCTGACAGTTTTGACTGGAATCAATCCATCCCTTGGATACTGTGTCGTGTGTATCGAACCATGTTTCATCAAGGTAAATTATGGATCTGTTTTCTAACCTATACCCCTTTTTAAATTTCTTAAAGGTAATTAAATCTCCAAGTGTTTAATATGTGCGATTCCATTACTACTTGTCTTTTTTTTCTATTTTCGGTATTTAAATTCCATTTTACAAACAACTCTATAGAGGGTGGCACGGCTAATATTTATATTGGTTTCGTCTTAGTCTAATTTCTTTTTAGTTTATCCAAGGTAGGAATAAACCCCCTTTCATAAAGATATATATTTTCCTTTTTTTTAGATTCTGATCACTATTGTCTATACGTTGGGATTAAAAATCACTACGTTTTTTTCTTTTTCTCAATTCTTCACTAATAATAATATCCCTTATTGATGATTGAGTTTTTGTTTACCCAACATTTTTCATTAGATGCACAACAGGTTGTGCATCTAATGACAAATGATTTCGATGCGACATAGTTATATTCTTGTAAAACAACTTTTTCGAAACGCAAAGTAAAAACGGTTATTCAACACTGCCACTGAAATATCAGCCAAATATTTATATGCCTAATGGTTAATACTCAAGAAATACCTGTCCCACCCCTGCCCTTATAAACAAATGGGTTTACCCCATAACAATAGGTAATAAAATCGTTAAAGGTTAAAATTGGGGTGGTCCCCTCAAAAAAACCATAACGATATACTTTGAGACAGACTATACAGAAATATTAAAAGTAATAAATGTTTTAAACACAAAATTGTTTTTGCAGAGTAAAGTATATTATTCTTTAAGAAAAAATTTATAATTATCATTTTTACCTGTATTATTTAAAATTACAATTATCTGTTTATTTATTTAATTACTTTGTTTATTATCTTTTTGGGTTGGTTTTAGCCAAGAGTTATAAATAGGTGTTATGTATTTATTGGCATTCACAATGTTAGGCAGTGAAACTAATTTGAGGTAGCATGCTTTGATTCTGATTTATAGCATTACAATTTTGTTATATAGTTTAGTGGTCTTAGTTGTATATTTATATATTGAGGTTATACTTGTTTCAAAAAAAGTACATCTTCTTTAAATTTGATTTGCAGCTTTGTAAACAAATACTTGTTTTTTTACCCAATAAAGCATATTTTTATTTTTATAAATAGTTATGGTAAACCTTTTTTTTAATCGTTAAAAACCCAAAAAAATCATTGGTTATATTATGTTGTAAGATAGAGGGAGCATCAAAAAGACGCTCCCAAAAGTTGATTTGATATATTAGGGAAGATGTTTTTTAACCAACCAGAACAGAAATTGGTGTAAATTATTTGACGCTAAATTAGGTTGATAATTTTTATAAAACACACCCATTACTTTTTTTGTTATTGTAAATATTTTGAATGAAATTCAAGCTCAGTCGTGAATTAAGTAACAGAGGTTTCATTTTCGTACTAAAATATCACCTACAGAAAAGATATTATTAAGAATTTAAATTATGATAAAGGCAAGTAGGGCTTTTTTAAAAGGTTGATAGACTGGTCAGCGGCAAAAGTATGAAGTACTCTACCTTGGGGAGGCATTTTTTTATGGTTTTTTTACAATTTTTCTTCTGATGCACAATTTAGGCACAAATTTGGGTGGTTTGGGATACAGCAGCAGCAGATCTTGTAAAAAAGGCTAGGTAGCAGATATACAGACCGCAATTTCAGGCCACCCATTTATAGAACCTCCTTCAGGTTGGCTGTCTCCTTCCTATAAAACATATTTAAACTTGCAACACTAAATTCATTACCAATTTAAACTAGTAATATATATTTTTTACAAATCCAGGAAATATCCCAACAAACATTTTTAGTCAAAATGGGGAAAAAAATTTTACTTTGAACTTGTCTAGGACCAATCCTTTACAGGTAAAAATTTTCCCCGACAATTTCCTGCCTTTTTCCCCAAAATGGAGAATAATCTGAAGGTAATTTGGAAGGTAAAAAGTGGTCCTAAGGTTATTTTTCCCAAGAGGTTAAAAGAACATCTAAAGAGATTGTGGGATACTTGTGGAAAACTTGTCCACATTTTGTCCACATTTATTCATCAAGATGTACTTTTTGTCCAACCCTATATTACTCTCTTTTTTTTTACTCACACAGAAATTTATATTTTAAATAAAACCTAATAAATCACACGGCTAACGCTACCTGTTGGCTTGTGCATCCATCAGAGAAGTTGATTTTTAAGAAAACTATGTGCCAAACTAGGTACTTGTACTTATGACTTATAGAAATATTACCTGTCTCAAAAGCACACTTTTCTGGAAGTTTGATGAGTCAAAATTACCTGCGGAGCAAATTTTGTCGGATAACTGGGGGAGATACCCTAGAAATTTGACGCGCCCTTAAAATATTACATTTTATAAAACTTTAGAAATTCGTAGAAATTTTAGGTTAGGAAAAAATTTTTACTAATTTTTAATATAATCCATCACCAAATATCGCCGGTACGTCTTATTTAAATATATATATTCTCTGTAATATGTTTTTTAACATAAATAACTCCATAATGTGAAAAAACTTTTTGGGATAAAATTTTCTTTCAGTTTCAGTGTAAATAAAAAAAGGCCGTTGCCGATGATTTTATTATCAATCTGTATCAAAGTATTCAAAGTCTATTTTCCTGCTATTTGTCATCATTTTAATACCTTGAAGCAAAAAAGAGGTTGAACAAGGATTTAAAAGGCAAAACTTTTTAAGGTTTCGCCCTAATTTAACCCTAGACCATGAGGGAAATTTTAGGTTCAAAGTTCCATGTTTTGACCTGTTAAAAATCCTTCTATGTTAAGGGAAAAATTATAGGTTAAATTGAAGACATTTAGTATTGTTTTTTGCTAAAATTTGACTTTTTACCTGGGGAACATTTTTGGAGTAATTATTTAGTTTGAACCAAGGAAAATGGCAGTAAAGTCATATTACCTCATAGACATAAACTTTCAATTAAATGTTCACATTTTTACCAATTTTTAAAACTTCTTGAAATTAATGTATTTGAGGACATTTTTTAGGGCAAAAAGAAGTACATTTTTCCAAAATTAGAAAAATGTTCCACAGTGCTGGTTTACTTGACTAGAAATGTTTGTTGGGATCCTATATATAACAAACATTATCCAATTTTTAATTAAAATTTAACACTTAGAAAAGCAAGAATGAAGTAAAACTTCTTAACAAAGCGTGTAATTTAATATCCTATGTAACCATTTGCTTTAATTTAGCGATGGAAAAGAGAAATTACTTTATCAATTTTCCTTATAAATTTCGGCTGCAGGATTTGTGAGCCAAAGGAGCCCTTTTATGGCAATAAAAGAAATTAATCACCTCCTGAACACATTAATAAGGATTTCGATAGAAAACCAGCGAAAATCAATATCCATAGGATAAAAACAAAGAACAAAAGCTTGCGGTAGCTGGCTTTTTTTGGATCATCGTTTTATGATATAGGTTAAGGAACTCAGTGT
>JAHBCN010000684.1:0-159279 GCA_019359885.1 Listronotus oregonensis
TATACCTACATATTATATATAATATTTTATTTAGGACTAAAAATTCTTTATAAAAAGTTATATTTAAAAGAATCATATCTTTTAAATCTCCCTTATTATTGCTTAGGAAAAAATATTTTATTTTTTATTAAGGAATGCCCTTTTCTGTGTAATATTTCTATATTAAAATGCGTTGGCTTTTAGAAATCAATAACCTAAAAAATTCATCACATAGTCTAACTTTTAAAATATAACCCATAACTAAAAATGTTAATTTCGATTATAAAACTTCACTTAAAGGTCATTATGTAGATTGACTGAAAGATGTATCTTGGACTTTCATTATCTTAGTTTATTTAAAAAACACAACATTTTAAGTAGTATGTCAATCATATTTTTGCTGGAATCACTTCGGAAAGATGTATATACCAAGAATCAAAATATAAATCCTGGCCAAAACACATAGTATGTAAGGCCAAATAGCCCAGATTAAAAAAATATATAAATCCACTCAGAAAAGTCCGGAGTATTTGTTAAATATGCAAAATGTACAAAAATCAAAACAAAAATGTTTTTTACTTTAATCGCTAATATTATTGTAAGTATTAGCTGAGTTGAAGTAAGAAAAAAGTTTCTTTATTTAAACTTTGGATTTTTTTTTGCTGAGAAGCACCATATTTGGGAAAAAGTACATAATACCATGATAAAACATTATGTTAAATTTCATTCAGTTCGGTTGGATAGTTTTTGCATAACAATTTTGCAATACAATTTCGTTTCAAAAAAAAAAATGAAAATTTTGCAAATTAAACAGTCCAGAATATAATACCTAAATATTTGTTTTTGCTGGCATAAACTAGAAATCCTAATCAATTGTTTAAAGATATGAAAAAAATTCCTTATAAATAAATAGACTCTACCCACGAATTTTTAATGAAAAATTTTACTAAAGATATGGTTTGAGTACTCGTAAAGACGTTGCTTTTAATATATTAAAATGGTCAATGGGTCGATTGCAATGGCGGATTCAGAGAGGGGCGAATGGGGCGATCGCCCCTCCCCGTCAGCCAAAAAAAGAGGAAAAATAAAATAAAAACGAGTTAAAAATGGAAGTACGTTACTGTTGTTACGGTACTCAGTTAGTTATTAATTAAAAACTTTTTATGTTGCCTATTGCATTTGGTTAGGCATTAGTTATTTGTAAAAAATAATGCGGTCGCTATAATACGTAGGCCTACCGTAATTTGCAATTTACAAGTACACTTCAGAAATTTACCTGAAATATTTTTGTTTCGTACACTGAATTATTAGTACAGTAGATGGGAAGAAAAAAGGTGTTTGACCTCTGGATTTTTTTGTACAGTTTCAATTTATGAAAATTTGGAATTAATTTGCTTTCACCCTCTTGATGAAATCCGTTACATTCCACACTGGATAGATGTGGTAGTAGTAGTTTCTTACTAAAAAATGCAGATGGGCAAAACAATTTTTTATCAAAACTCAAGAAAGATTGTGAAGGAAATTTTTTGGGATCATTGAACACGTGCTAAGGTCTCATTATAAAAAAAAATTTAATAACAAGCCATTTTTTCCAAAAATATCAATAAATTAATGAGATACTCTCAAAATATTAAGAAAATAAAATTTTGACCGCTTTTTTTATATTCTAAAAAGAAACCCAAAAACAATATAAGGGTTTTCATTGTAACAAAAAAACATTATTCCCGGTAAGAACAAGCCGGCAAAGTGTTGAAGATAAATTTGGGAAAGGGGGACTTTTGGGTCCCGTTATCTCGAAAACTATCGATTTTTCTAAAAAAATCATAAGGGCCATTTTAGTAGATTACAGGGCGATCTTTATTTTTTTTCTAAACAAAAATTTTTTAATTTCATATTTTGGCAGATATTAGCGGAAAACCCATTTTTTGGACCTTGAGGGGCCATTTTCAGCCCTTTCCCAATGTTGATTAACTTTTTTTCGCTCGAAAGCATCCCCGAAGACCTAAGAATTGCGTCACAAGGGAAAACTGTACATATTTATTTACAACTTTGTCCTTCATTTGCTAGACTAAAAGGTTTTTAAGATCTAAATAGTAATCGCACTTAAAACAGCCTCAAAAATGCTGTTAGGTATTAAATTAAAATACCTATCCTTAACACGCTTATGAGCTATAAAATTAATAACTCACTGCGTACCAACAATCATAACCGACACATTCAAAATCAAATCTAACAACCGAGATTAGAAATTTCAATGGCCCATTGAAGGAAGAAGACAATCCAGTGATATGTTATGAAGGGCTGTCACTGGCAACGCACCATGAATAAATAAAGGCAAACCGTCACAACCACTCTGATGTACGACAGCCCAATAATTTGCTGAATACTAAATAGCGAATAGAGTGTGCGGGGCCCGAAAGGGTCATGCTGAATGTTACACGCGGGGCTAAATTGAACAAGCGAGGCCGGACAATGGCGGCCTAGAGGCAGATAAAAGGGTGATTTTATCCGACGATCTTGCAACTTGTAGATTATGGCGGTGAGTCGGTGTTTGAAAAATTGGTGTATTTTAATTTACATAAATAAAGTAGATTCGCAGCAATTACACATTTTTAACTAATCTAGGATCACGTTAAAGCATGGGCGTGGCGAGGTACGGGCAGTAAACTGTAATTCTGTCGAGCTTCATAACTTGCGACGCTTCTTATAGGACCCAAGAAACTAACAGGCTTAAAGGCTGGCTTGTGAAATCCAACTATACGTGATGTGATCTTTAATATAATTTTTGTTTACATTAGTTCTTACTCTAAAAAATGTCACTTATAACGACAAGGGTAGCGTAGTTTTTTTGTTATAGAAAAATGAACCATACCCAGAAGAACTTTAAAAAAGTAGTTAAGAACCCTAAGTAAAATAGGAGCTGAGCGGGTGGGCGAAATGCGGGGTGCGGAGGCAACTGAATACAATGTTGTGCGCCTTTATCGGTCACCGCTCGCATTCATTCAAGCTATTTCTGATTTTTATATATTTTTTAATCACTACCTCCACTGCTAATGTGAAACTCATTTATGGTAAAAACAAAGATTAAAACAAACAATATAATCTAGGATTTTCTTTTTCTGCCCCCCTCCCCATATACAGGGTGTTCATAAATACTTAATTAAAAAATTCATATTAACAAAAGGTCCATAATGCTTTCAGATGGAGCTACAGCCCTTGAAGATGGTTCATAAAATGGTTTTTTATTTAATTTATTAGGATTATTCAATACAGGAATTAACTTTTACGTTAAGTACTAGAGGTCACTTTTAAAAAATATTGGTGACCCATATTGAAACCAGTGGCGTGGGAACAAAGGGGTGGTTAGTTATTTAGGTCATATTTTTTAAATATGTTTTAAAAAATTATGTTTTTTGAACATTTCTACGTAAAAAAGTTTTTTGGTATATAGTTGTATAGTCGACGGTTTTCGTGAAATTAAAGGACTTAAAAGGACGAATGAGTGGAAATAAGTAAACAGGCTATTGGCAAATTGCTTTCCTAATAATAAAAAAGCTATATAACTATTATATAAAGGTCTCCATAAAACAATTTTATCACTTAGTAGTGCTAGTTACAACAAAAGTATCTCAAAGGCAAAAATGTTTTAATTGTTAATAAAGCTTTCTATAAGCTATTTTAATAGGTATTTATAAAATGTAAGAAAATTAATCTTATAACCTACTATATTACAAATTTTATAAAGACCAGTTATCTCAAGTCTAATTTGTTTTATTGTTAACTTATAACAGTTTTGAAGAAAACTTATAAAATAGTTACAAAATATTTTTGTTGGAGTTTTATTAAATTATCATATAGGTATATTCAATAAAAACGTTAAGTCGTAAACGTATTTAAGTCTAAATTGGCTAAAGAGGGTATCTTATAAAAATGGTTAATGGTTGTTAAGAAAATATGAAAATTGAAACCTAGTCGGAAGAATAACATTTAAAATAACGAACAAATTATATTTATTAAAGATTAGTTGCCATCTGTAATTAACATCTTTGAGTTGTAAAATATAAATACCTGGATTAAAACTCGTAAATTGCACTAAAATGAAGGCGCGTGAAAATTTAGTTAATAAATATACCCATATATTAACAGAAAAATTAAATTGGCAAATAAAATCAAAATATTGAGGCTTTAACATTCCGTATTATTATTATTGCCACTGGTTGTAGCATCCAGTATTCACCACGCCATTATGGTCGCGGCTTATTGTCGCCATTTGCAGATTAGAATCTTTGCAACAATTCTGATTTATTTCTCAGTTAAAAAAGAATGCCATTATTTTTATTGGTAACATCTTTAAGGCAAAATATTTTTATACCTGTATAAAATCTAAATAAAATAGCATTTCAAATAGCACAAATATAGCAATAATAAAATATTTTTATAACCATTTTATTAGTATCCATATAAACGACTTAAGTTTATTTATAAGATACTAATAAGAGTAGCATAAAACTATTTTATAAATGTGTAACTTAAAACAAATTTGTTTTAAAATGTGTAAAAAGTGTCGGTTATAGAACAATCATATTGGTGTTTTATAAACTACTCTCATTAAAGGTCTATAGCAGGAGTAAAGTGGTCTTACAGCTTGTCACCCACGATCATTATAAGCATTTTAATACGATAAATATATTTTATAAAGTGGTCCTTTTTTGTGTTTATAGGTGTATTACAATTGTCTACGAGATATCTATAAAATTTTGTATACAAATAAAATGTCTTACGAAACAGCTATATAGCCGTATATAAAATACTAATAAGCCTATTTGTGTTGGTTGGGCTGTTTATACTGTATTTACGCACTGCAATCCTCCTTTTAAGTCCGTTTATCTTGAAAACCGTCGACTATACGACTTTATACCAAGAAAACATTTTTACATTGAAATGTTCAAAGAAACATAATTTATTTAAAAGATAGCAAAAATACACTCGGCGAAAAAAATATGACCCCAAATAACTAACCACCCTTTTGTTCCCACGCCACTGGTTGCAATATGGGTCACCTGATATTTTTAAAAAGTGACCTCCAATCACTCTAACTTATACGTAGAAGTTAATTCCTGTATTGTAAGTAGATCCAAAAAATTAATAAACCACTTTTATGACACCATCTTCAAGGGCCTGTAGCTCCCTCTAAAAGCATTTCCCCTATGTTAATATGAACTTTTTTTCATATCTTTTTATGTAGAATCGTACCATAAAATTTTTCATCGTCATTTCCGGAAACTCTGTATACAATCCTGGCTACGCCCTTGCGTCAGTACTATACATTCAAATAAGGGTAAACACTATTTATATAAAATACATTTTAATAATTAAGTGCCTAAATTAATGCCCGCAGAAGTTTTCTCTTCTTCAAGTTCCCAAATACTAACATACCTACTAAGTCTGTATACAAATGTGCCAGTAAAAGAATTTTAAACATTATTCGGGCCAAGCTCAACGAAGATGACACATTAGTAGACGCACCACCCTGCCGCTGTATGGGTAATGGAGTTGTTGGAGTTGTGTCTCCGTAGTTCTTACTTTCAGGTGAAAGATAGAGAGCCAAAAAACAATTTTCTCATAATTTTTTGACTGAAGGTGGTCTCTAAGGGTTAAAAAATTGATGGAAATCGTACATCATTCATCATAAAATGCTTGATCCAAAGAAACATTTAATTCCAAGTATTTTTTTTATGCTGTTTTTGTCTTAACTTATCTTTTTAAAATAAAATAACTTTTTATTTCAAAAATTATCAATAATGTATTCCAACAGTTTTTATTATAATTCATTTAACGTAATTGGATTCCGAGCTTTTCGTATTTTAGAGGCTAACGACACTCCATTATTATTTTGATCTTTTAGAACTTTTAACGAATTTTTAAGATTCGGTTATTGTTGAAGTGTGACTGTCAATACTTGTAAAAAAAATAATTTAACTAGTAATATTGGGCTAACGGTTTGTAAAAAAAAATGAAAAATTAAAATGTAAAAAATGTAAAACTGTTTTATACAATCCAAATATTCGTGGATATGACTCGGCTGTTATAAATACATATCCGTATTTCGAATTGTTTGTTTAACGGCCCGTTTTAATTAACGATTTTTTGAAAATACGTTAAAAGAGCCCTTTTCTGGATTTGGCATAATTAAAACTCAGATTAACCGGGACAGTAGGCATAGGTATTATTTAGACTATAAGTATTAAAAGAATATTAATAATTTCTAAAGTAAAGATTTAATTTATATACACCTGCTTGAAGAAGCTAAAATACGAAGTAAGAAAAAATTAAGCGGATTGTCTTTGTGCCTTTTTTATTGGTTTATACAACAAACATGTCAGCTACATATACATTTTTAAACCTTTTATTTATAATTTTTAATAATGCAGATTAGGATGCGACATCGAATCCAAACATCGATGTTAAACATCGATGGCAACATCAAAACCTGACCATCGATGGTAACGATATATCGAACATACAACATCGATGTTACGATGCGATGGTTCGTTCATGGTCTATTATAGGCATGAGCCAAATAGCGATATTTCGATAAAGCCGTTATCGGCGATCGCGATTTTAAATAACGGCGATTTAAAACCGTTATCGCGATCGCGATTTTTCACAATACGCCATACTAGCTTTTTTATTATTTGCACTTTTAGCCCCCTGTGATTCATTTTGCTACTGAAAATTTAAATTTTCCCTTGTCCCTTTATTATACTGGTGTTTTTATAAATATATAATATATTATATGCGATTTTGGTCAACGTTTGCTATCAGCGTTTTTTAAATAACGGCGATTATTTTAAATTCCACAATGCAAAAAAAGATTTCTACTATACTGCTATACTATACTACACCCAAGGGTAGTAAATTTAACAAGGAGTGCTCGATTTTTACTATTTGTCCGCAGATATAGGTTATGTTTGGACGTCCCCCGTTTGCCCATTTTCCCCAGAAGGCAGATTTATTTTATTAATTTTTGTTAAATATTCAATTTTAAAAAAACTATTTTTTTGTACTTACTATTAGAACTGTAATGTATAATTTTTTTAAAAAATTAAGACTTTATATTACTTGTAAACAAAACAAACAGGCAAACAGATTCCCACAAATACCGAATTGACATTTAAATTGGTTTATATGGGTTTAAATGGGATCGAGCACCTTTTAATTACCCTTTGACTCACCTTCCTTTGCATAAATATTATAAAAAACTGTAATTCTGCTATATAGTTCAGTGAGGGGCGTGAAGGTGGAGTCGAGGCCCCTTTGAAATAAAATACTTTTTTTTTTCACTTAACGCGACGGAAAGCGATTAGCTGTGTTGCATGTTGCATATAAGTTGACGCGATTTCGCATATTATAAAAATCGCTGTTTCTGTCAATCGCCGTTATTTGCGATTTTAGTCAACGTTTGCTATCAGCGATTTTTCAATAACGGCGATTAAATCACCGGTGGGATATATCGCTCATCGCTAGTCTATTAGCATTATTATCATCCATTGCATCCATAGCATCCAGAGCCGCGACACTATGATCTTTTAGCGGAGTGCGTTTCGGCTCGGAATTAAAAATATTCATTATCAGGGGTTGCTACTTATTTTTGTCTAATAAATAATAATATGAATTATATTAATTAATTACATAATATATTTCAATAATATTAATTATATTAATTTTGTCTAATAATATTAATTCTAATAATATTGGTCTTAGTTTGTATACAAAATTGCAGGTAGTATGTATAAATAAAATGCGAGATTCAGTTTGCTTAAAGCAGTTTTAAACGTATATTTAAAATTTTTGTACTTTTTTTAAAAAGATTTCTTGAATCCTATATAACGTTTAATTAGTATTTAATTATAAATAAATGGGCAAAACCTTTATGTCTTTACCAAAGTTTAGATAACAAAGAAAGACACATCATAAACACTTTAGTATATCCTTAAGATTATTTGTTTTTAAAACATTGTTACTTTTTTTACCTTTGGAAAAAATATCGATGTTAGAAGGCAACATCGATGTTATTATCGATGTTTTCGATACCCGACCGTCGATGGCAAAACATCGATCATCAATTAACCAACCATCGATATTTTTAGACCATCGATGAACATCGCGCATCCCTAATTCAAATATAGTAAAAAAAGCGTGGGTTGCAATTTACAACATTTAATATCAAGCACCACATGCTTTTTTACAATAATTTAATTATTAATAATTATTTTCGACTTTTTAATTTTAAAGCAAGTAATATTAATCTAAAGCCCTGATTATGGCAAATGCGCAAGGATTGTCATTAAATATATATATATATATATATATATATATATATATATATATATATATATATATATATATATATATATATATAACTACATTTTATGTAGCTTTAGACAATACAAATTGTAAGATCCAGTTTACATATTACTTTGGGCCTTCCTTTCTCGAAAGTCAGTTTATATATGTATTTCTCTGTAACAAACAGACAGGTTGACACAAGAGTGATCTTATAAGATTTCTATTTTTTTGTTTTAAGGTATGATTGAACTGATGCAGTAGATCGGTATTTAAAAAGTAATACTAAATTAAAAAGCGATTTTTGTGTAGAAAACACAATATAGAACTTTATTGACAGTGTTATCCAATTTTCCAAGCTTTCAAAAATTTAGCAGTCTTAAATCTACATGAACAAACGAGATTACAATATAAGAACTTATATAAAGTTTTACTCAATATATATATATATATATATATATATATATATATATATATATATATATATATATATATATATATATATATATATATATATATATATATATAAAAATAGGGGGAAGGGAAGTCTTGGGCCCACCAGTTAAACAACAAAGGATAAATTTTTTGGGGATCGGTCCAGGAGAGGGCTAATTAAAGTAAAACACTTCTTAGTTTAACGAGCTTTGAAAATATTTATTTTCTTCCTCAGGTCTACAATATGGAAAAAAAAAAACATACAATCAAAAAAAAGGGAAATCTTTCTCAATTTTAGGTATACTTACAACTAAATGCATTATTTAGAAGTTTAAGTAACACAACAAAAACTGAGTTTTACAATGTATGGTAACAGGATATTATTTAGTTTTTTAAAAAAGCATATTTAAGTTTTTTAAAAATTGTGGACATTTTTCAAATTTTTAATTTTTGTTAAAAGTGATAACAGAATGGGTGGGTTTCATACCCCATTGTTTTAGGGTTTTTTTTTTTAAATGTTTTTTTTAAATTTTTTTTTTAATGAATAAGGTCCGATATTTAGGGTTAAAATTAAGAAATTTTTAACTTAATAAGTGATTTTCTTTGACTAATGTGCAATAGCAAAATTAAAATTAGTAATTAAAAAATTAAACAGTAAATATGTATGTTTAAGATCACGGAGCTCTTATTTTCCCTAAAGCTGTGTGTATGTGCGTGTATGTCTGTGTGAGGTGCAAAGGATACCCATCTTTACCTAAGTGTTAGTGTTATATAATATATATATATATATATATATATATATATATATATATATATATATATATATAATATATATTATTATTATTATTATATATATATATATATTATTATATTATTTATTTTATTATAATAATATATATATATTATTATATATATATATATATAATATATTATATATATATATATATATATATATAATATATATAATATATATATATATAATATATAATATAATATATAGATATATATATAACGGGTGACAACGAAATACTACCCAGCCCTTTTTTTCTTGAATGAAAAATAGGGCTTTAAATTTTAAGATAATTTATTATATCAAAGATGCCATTTTGAATTATAACATGTGTCTATCCCCTCCGTTTAACTGAAACGACACAATTTTGTTTTTTTCAATAAACACCCTGTATTTTTTAATTTTCAGGATCATTTCTGATATAAAATCTATATTATATCTCTATACTATCTCTTGTTTTTAAGAAAATGCCGATTAAAAATGTTCAAACTACCGCACATTATATAGTTTTATGGAAAACAAATAAATGATATAAAATGTATTATGTTTAATTTAATTTTTCCTAAATACTTCTGTGGAGGTCATAATAAAATACTCCGGCTTTTACTGAAGTACTGTTGATTTTCTAATAATGTTACTTCAAAAATGTTAATGCAACACCCTGTATATTTTTTAAAATTTAAATTCTAAAAGTCATTCCTGATATAAAATCTTCATTATATCCTATATCTTTGTTAGTTTTTGAGAAAAGGTCGATTGAAATGTTCAAACGACCGCACATTATGCAGTTATAGGGGCAAACAATTTTCTCAAAAACTAACAAAGATAGGTATATATTATAATATAGATTTTATATTAGGAATGAGCCGTAAAATCCAAATTTTAAAAAATATACAGGGTGTTGCATTAAAATTTTTGAAGTAACCTTATTAGAAAAGTCAATTTTCGCAGCACGTCCGGTAAAGCCGGAACTGGCTTTATTATGACCTCCACAGATAGGGTCTTTAGAAAGAATTAAATTAAACATATAAAATTTTTATAACATTTATTTGTTTTCCGTTAAAACTGCATAATGTCGGCCGTTTGGACATCTTCAATCCCCCTTTTTCTCAAAAAACAAGCAGAATATATAGGATATAATATAAATTTTATATCAGAAATGATCCGTAGAATCCAAATTCCGAAAAATATACGGGTGTTCATTGAAAAAATAAAAGTTGATGGGGTTTCCGGTTACACCGGAAGTGATAGAAACACGTTATAATATCCAAAATCGGCATCTTATGATATAATACATCATCCTAAAATTTGAAAGCCATATGTTTTCATTCAAGAAAAAATAAAGGGCTGGGTAGTGATTTCGTTGTCACCCGGATATAATATAGTATTATATATATATATATATATTATATATATATATATATATATATATATATATATATATATATATATATATATATATATATATATATATATATATATATATATATATATATATATATATATATATATATTTATTATTTAAACCGTCGTTATATTATATATTTTTTAAATTAGTAGAAACAGGTTCAAGGGGATTTGAAGCGAACTTTCTTAAAAGATTATCTTTTGTAATTATAATTATTACAACAATAACGATGATTATCTATGCTTCTGTGAATAAAAAATATTTCATAACGTCTGGTCTCACCAGTAGATAGCCCGAGGTTACTGCTACAGGTGCAGTTTGCTGGCTTCATTGACCTGTAGTAAATAATAGTAAAAAATAATGGATTTGAACAATTTGCGTATACACTACCTTAGGATTTCGTAGGGACAATGGCATATTAGTTGGTGAGTTGAAGGGATAGTGTTTTCATACCGGATTAACTGCTTAAAATAATAATAGCTTTAAACTTATCCTCTTGACATAAAAGTTACATAATACAGTGTGGTCCAGATAGAAAACTTCTATGTAATATGTAAGAAAATTTTATTGTTTCTAAACTATATTAGCCGCTGTTAGTTGCTGAAAAGTACCTGTAGAGTCAAAAATAAAAACTGCTTGAAAGTAAAGTATCCATATTTAAAAAAATATAAGAAAATGTTAGAAAAAGGTTATTAAAAATCAAAAGTTATGCTATTTGATTTTTTGTATGCACAAGGTGATTCCTAAGTTAAGGCTTTTTTTTTAACTGTGTATAAAACTCGTTAAACTAAGTACCTAAGTTTTTTAATTTTTTTTTTTCAAAAACCCAAAAATAACAAAGCTACATAAATTTAAGACAGGACCGTGTTCGACACACTAAATGAATGTAAGTTCCTTATATTTAAGTATTTGAAAAAAGGTTATTTAAAAAAGTTGTTTTAATGAGTTCCTTATACAGTTAAAAAAAGCGGAAGAAATCGTGGGAGAATACCAGTGTGGTTTCAGGAGAGGCCGTTCCACCACAGACCAAATATTTACCATCCGACAACTAATGGGAAAATGCTGGGAATTTAACCGAGACCTCCATCAACTGTGTGTCGATTTCAGGCAAACCTGTGACACCGTCCGGAAAGTAAAACTCATAAGAATGACCCAACTATGTATCGGTGGATCAAAAAGCAAAGTTAGAGTTGGACAAAACTTCTCAGAGGTGTTTGATATCAACAACGGCCTTGTTGTTGCTTTTATATATTGCTCTTGAATACATTCAGCAACTTTGGAAACATGCTGAAAATATGGAGCTCAAAATTAACGAAGAAAAACATTTTTTTTTATCTTGGGACAGTCCACGAAGGCTGATGCCTAACAGTGGCGTAGTCAACCTTTCAAGGCGGGGCCAACGTTTAAAGGGCGCTCTATTTCTTAAAACATTTTTATTAAAAAACAACAACAATAAACAAACAAATCTATATTTGAAACTTTAGGCCAGAAAGGAAAATAATGACAATATAAAAAAATATTCTACCCAGCGGTTTTTTTGAAAAATCTTGTAATTTTTGGCTGTGTGTTGCGCTAACATCATTTTTTCACGATATTCCTTCCTGAACTCAGCACTTGACTTTTTTCTTTTATCCATTTTTACTCTTAACAAGTTTACCCTTGCATAGACAATAAACGACTAAATAACATCACAAAGAGGAGAATATGAGACCAGAAATAAATAACATACGTTTGAAATCTGCCGATTTGCAATATTAAAAATAAAGTAAACAATTCTGGAATATATCCAATACCGACACAATAAAAGAAATGCCCCCACAAACGGACGCCGCGCTCAGCGGCTTTTCCGCGGTAAAGTGCTTTTGAAGAGAATAACCGCTCCGCTGACACTGTGGAACAAAAAAATTATTAAAAAAAATTTTGGGACAATTATTATTTTTAAATATGACTTCTAAAATTCACCAGCAAGTAAAAATGTTTAAAGCACAGCATAGTATGTTGTAAATAATACCTGTTTTAAAACGGTGATTTGTTTGGCGAAAGGGCGCTGGTCTAGAGGGGGGGGCAGTCGTCCCCTGGCCCCCACCTGGCTACGCCACTGATGCCTAAGTACTAACGTACTGTGGGTGTCTCAGTGTGGTGGGAGGGAGTTTGTTGACACGGGACTTACATTTTGGAGATTGGGAGGGAAGGAAAAATCTGGGGCAGCAGGTTCCATAGTCTTGAAAATTCTGGGGATAAAGGAACGAAAAATCGGGAAGTTCGAAAACTGCAAAAGGATGCCTAAAGTTGCACTACATGTTGCTCTGTTGGGAGCTGCCAGAGAAATAATTAACTGGCCAACCTCTGAGCAAAAGCCGTGAAAATACCTATAGAAGAGCGACAGATCCCTACAGCTCGACGGTGGGTAAGAAGAGAAAGCCTTCTGTGAGCGTTGGATCATTAATAAGACGAAGTGTTGGGGGGGAGCCATTCCCCAGACAGAGAACAATATTCTAAAGAGAGGTCTGATTTGGGATACATACAGAGTGTACAGATGGGAAAAGAGAAATATTTTCTGGCTCGGAAGAGAAATTCAATCTTTTTGAGGCTGCCGAAACTATGGATAAAATGTGTTTGTGCCAGTTGAGGTTATTCTCAAAAGTAACGCCGACAAGATTAAACGACTCTTTGTTCTGCAGAACTTGGCCGCTCATATGTAAGGGATGAGCATTTGCAGACTTTTTCGCGACAGCGAAAAATGACTGCTGTGTTTTCAGGCATTAAACTGAACAAGATTTTGGCCCCCAATCCAAAAAAAATTTGAGGGCTTGTAAAGAGATATCTGCATTGACCTGGGTTGTTTTCGAAATCAGGATTACACGGGGCTTAAGAAATTAAATACTAGAGTGGAGGGTACTATCGTTAGCAAAAATATGAATGGATTGATTGTGGAAGAAGATCGTTAATGTGTAGAAGAAACAGCGTGGGTGCCAGCACTAGGCCCCGGGGCACCCCAACCATGTACATTTCACCAGAAACAACCGGACCAGAGACACAGACAGAATAGAGCACAATATTACAATGGATCACTACAACTTCGAACATTTCAAAAAATTCAAATGCCTTGGAACAACACTATAAGATGACGCTATGTCCCATTAGTGAAGAAGTTAACTATAGAATACAAGCCGGAAACAAATGCCTCTATGCAATTCACAATTTACTAAAATCAAAACAGACATCAAGACATACAAAGATAAACATATAAAAAACAATAATTAGACCAGTTGTGATGTATGGATGTGAAACGTGGACGCTGATCGTGGCAAATGGGGAACGCCTCGAGTCTTTGGCAAAAGTACTCAGGAAAATCTATGGTCCAACCCTAGACGCAACAACGGGATTTCAAAATTTGTACAAACAGGGAGCTAGAAGACCTATACGGAAAGCCTAACATTGTCTGAGAAATAAAAACCAAACGATTACAGTGGGCGGGGACATGTGGGAAGACTACTGGATAATCGCACTGTCAAGCTTGTATGGGAGCAAGCATCAGTTGGTAAAAGACCCCTAGGCCGCTCACGAGACCTAAGGGCAATGAGCATACAAAATCCACTTGATCATGAGTGACGAACCCCGGAGGACTATTAGAAGTCCAAAAAAACCCCCCCTGGTTGTAAGCCATGGAGTGAAGTAAGTAGTATAATTTGACATATGCAGAATATTTTTAGGATTTTTTTTAAGGCTCTGGCAAAAGTGAGAAAATAGGTTAAAAATATGCTGTTTTTGCGATCACTTATTTTTTTTTATCTTGAATACCTTGTCACTGAAACATTAATGGGTTTTTTTGATATTAAAAAGTTTTTTGAGTCTATTTTTTAGGGAATCTAGCACTTTATTAAGGCCCATATCTTTACCCTGGGACCTAAACCGAAGCGGTCCGTTCTTGAATGTCTGGCGAATAGCCTAACGAAAATGTTTTAACAAAATATATAAATTAATGCAAGATATACGTTTTATTTTAAAACGCCGACATTGTATAAAATATAATTTGCAAAAAACATGTCTAAATTGTAATTTTCTTAAAGTTGTGTTAGAAATAAAGACATGAGTACGGGTTTTTGGGACTAAATATACTTGCAGTATTTACAAATCATGAAATAATAACTAAAACCCATCCCCTTCATGGGTTCCCCCCCAAAACCACCAAACGACAACAAACTGAAACATAAGAAAAACCGCTCAAAAACAAAAACCAGCGAAACGGGTCTTTTGTGGGGATGGGCATATTCGGATGATTTCAATATTCGAATATTTTGGGGATTCCGGGAAAATCTTCATATTGGAATATCATTCGAAATAAACCCGGGGCCGATCAACGCCAGTTGATATTCGATATGGCCGGCCGCCGACCCTTCCCCGAATCAAAGTCTTTGAAATAACAGGTATTCGGAAGATGAAATATGAATTATTTTATTTCGGCTTTTGATTTCAGTATTTTTCAGTCGACAGTCGACTATTTTACTTGTTGGGTCGAGTTGTTATGTTAGTTGGTTAATTGTGGTTAGTTAGTTAGTTTGCGTATTCGTGTACGTTTTTAATTTTTTGCTGTTATTATTGGTGGGTGTATAGAATAGTATACAGTGGCCCCCAAAAAAAGTCGACACTTGATGGAAAATTTCTATTCTTGATATTAATTTTTGTGTGTAGTATCTGCATTTTAAATTCAAAACATATTATGGAAATGCAATTATGGTTTTGAGTGGTTTTCAATTTGCTTAAATTTAAATACTTTAAGGAAGTAGATAGGGTGGCGTAATTGGTGCAAAAAATTTTTTAAATTTTATAAAACTAAAATTGTCGTTCGATAGACTAATTAGTTTGTTTTAGGACAAAATTATTATAGGTATTAATGTCTAATTTAATAATTCAGTTTTTTTAAACGTTTTTTCCCCTTGTTTTATTTTAAAATGTTTCATATTTAATACGTTTAAAAATATTACTTGCATTACGTTCTTATTTTAAGTTTTTAAATATAAAATTAATACGATCATATAATTTTTTTTTAAAAAAATTAATCCCTGTATTGACATTTCCATATTAAATAGTTTTGTGGTTGCCTGTTAATAGAACACTTCAAAAGTTTAATTAATTTTCACTAATTATTAGGCACCGTTTACATCAAAACCCGCTAAAAAAAGCAATCGACAGAAATTAAAACAATTGTCTGAAAAAAAAAATATAGTTCAACCGAAATAGGCTATTAAAGAATGTTTTTAAATTTAGATTTAATTGAATTCTATTTTATTATGTTCCAAAAAGTAATATTTTTAAATTTAAACTTTATTCAATAACATAATAATAATAATAATTAAATATAAAATTATGTGTAACGATCACAATGTGGCATCCATTAAATTTTAAAAAAAATGCATTCTTTTGATAGCTCTTCCTGTTTCAGTCGAACAAAGTTGACCTTAAATGAAAAATCGAATTAAACTATCATCCGATAAGTAGCGGTAATATATCCCAGCTGATTAATAGAATATTCGAATATTCGAAAGAAATATTCGAATCATTTGAAACATTTCATTCGAATATCGTTGGAAGATCATTCGGAAGGTCCCATCACTAGTCTTTTGACCCCGATTGTGACTCGGTCGGCTGTTGCATCAGCATTTGCTGCCTACTGAAGTTTTAAACGGACTTTCGATTTTGTTTTTTATACCGACCATGCCGGGTTTAATTGTCTCCAACTGACGAAATACATTCGAGAAATAGGAAAAGTATTGTTGGGTAAAATGTGTTTGTTTTTTACGAACAACGTCTAATTGGATTTATTAAATTTCTACGCATTATCTTATGGTTTTATAGCACATTTAAAAATGATTGCTTTAAAAATTTAAGCCGGCTAAACAAAATGACCGTCCCATTAGCAATATAAAACTAACACTAGTAAAAATAATTAATTTTATCGAATAATTATTTCTTATTTAATTTTATAAAATAAACCAAAGTGGCCAAGAGCAAGTTGGACTCACGCAATCTAGTCCAATCATTAAAGATTTTTTTGGAATTAATTTTAACAGATATCTGACTGCGTCATGTCTTCCGGAATGACCTGTAGATTACTAAAATCAAAAGTCCAACCAATGTTTTTTCAGATAGTTTTTTAAACAATATTTAAAGGGCCTTTTTCGTTTTCTTAAATATAACAAAAAAAACTGGCTATATCACTTTAATTATAAAAAACCGTCTTTGAGAATTCAAAAAAACCCACAAAATGGTTTTTAAAAATCCCGATCCACCATTTTTCACCGAGAAAAGCCGGGAAAACTCTTAAAACAAACCTTTTATCAAAAATTGATTCCGTTAATTTTCAATATTGGTTTTTGAAATGATAGTCAATAACAATCTTTAAGCTGCCGAAAGATGAAAATTGTCACATTAATAGTTTTTATTCAATCGCACTATAAACAAATTAGGCCCATATCTTGCAAGTGCCGTGAATATTAGGCAAAAGGTCGATTTGAATTTAAAACGCTTTTTAAAGTTAATTAATAAAAAACCCAAAATTTTATATCTCATGTTCATAATAGCTATTTATGTATCAAGGGCGTTACTGGACTATAATGCCCTGAGATTTCGACCTGATGGGCATTATAGTCAGTAAAACCCGTGGTGCATAAAAGCTTTATGTTTTACCCAAAAAAACTTTTCAATGACTAATTACATTATTTATTCATTTTAAAAAAAAAGTTGCACCTGTACCTGTATCGTAAGTAGATAATGACTGGGGTTAAGTTTGACTTCGATGTTTTGCAGTTAGTCAGTTGGCATTTTTTTTAACGATTTGCTCAAAATGGAAGAAATTCCACAAAATATAAGAAAAGGCCATAAAAGCGACCGAAAATCTTTTGCCAGTTAAATCAAGGCAACAGTATGATCGGGGTATGGCATATTTGGTATCTGGAATGGCAACGCAATTTTCAAATAACCGAAAACGTTTTAATGGCATATTTCCAGGAACTGGGAAAATTATTGATTTTATTTTAATACATATGTTTAACAAACTTTATTATTTTTAGTCGGAAAAATACAGTCCGAACTCTCTGGACCAAGTATTCCACCCTAGGTCTACGTTGATGGTCTGAAATATAGACATTTCGCAATACCATCGTCTCATATCTTTTTAAAAAGTTAAGTCGAAAGGATACGTCGAAGAAGTCTAAAGTTTGGAAGGAGAACAAATATTAAAATTTATTAAGAAGGCCCCTGATGATATCTACTTGGTACACAAAGTCCTTATGGGTAATGGGTTTTTGGAGGTTTAAGACGAGATGAGTTGGTCAAAATGACCATTGATGACATTGAAGATAGAGGAACAGTCTTGGTTATAAAGGTACCAGAAACTAAAACTTCAACTTCAAAAGTTTTACTATCATTAAAAGAAGATTTAGGCGCTTTAAATTTAATAAAAAAGTACACAACATTAAGACCAGCTGGAATAAAGGAGCGAAGATTCTTTCTTACCTATAAAAAGGGGTCGATGTACAGTACAACCCATTGGAAAAAATACCATAGGAAGCGTCCCAACATTGATCGCAAAATTTTAAAACCCTGGATAATGCAGAAGCTTACACCGGCCACTGTTTGCGTCGCACATCGTCAACTTTACTTGTCGAGGCAGGTGCTTCTTTTGAAACGCTAAAACAACATGGGAAATGGAAAAGCTCTTCAGTAGCTGAAGGATATATAGAAAGTATTTCCTCAAAAACAAAGTAGCCAAAATGATTGCCAATTCAGTTAATTCCGAGGTTAATTCCGTATCGACTATTGAAAATTTATTGGACTGTCCTTCTATACAAAATAGCGTTAGTGCTACCGCTGCAAATGCAAAAAACACCGACCATTCTATGGTGGGGACCCAGCTACATTTTGGGGACATTTCAAAATTCCAGCAATTTTATTTTGGAATAAAGTTTAATTTTTAGTATTGTTTAAAGAAAAAATTATTTTTGTATAAACTTGATTTTTTATTGGGGGAGAAATAAAATTGGATAAGCAATAAAATTTCCATATTAGGATTGGGGCATTATAAGGGGCATTATGAAATCCCGCTTATAGCAAAGTGTGATAGCAGGTATTATTGCTATCATAACAATTCCGTTTCTAAGGTATTATAGACAATAATAGATAGGTAAACAATAAAAGTTTAAAGAACATTGTTAAAAATGCTTTAAAAATGACCCTGTCCAGGGGTATTTTTTTATACTTCTGTTTGGTCTGCCTTACGTTTGATGTTTATTCATTAAAAAGTTTCTGATCTTAAGTCAAACACTTTTATTTTTTCTAGATTCTTCTCTCTATACAGTGGCACTTTAAAGGAGAGGGGGTTTGGGGTTCTTATCAAAAAATTCAGCCTTAATTTGAAATTATCTTGGAAATTTTAGAAAAATTTTATATTATAGAAAAATTGTATGACTTTTTTCATACTCCAAAACGACATGCTGTTATTAAAGAGTGTTTAGCAAATTGAATTTAAATTCTGGTATTCCCAAAAATAATTAAATTATGCGCCAACTAGGTGGACAGAAAGGTATAATTTGTTTCTGTCTTTTAAAAGCTGTATGATTCTATCGTAGTAGCATTGGAAAAAACCTCGGAATGGACCGATAAAAATTCAGCAAATACAGCAAATCAATTAGGAGCATCTCTAAACAAACCCGAATTTGTTATGTCTTTGCAAGTTGTAAATCAGGTTTTTAGCTTTAGTAGTCTTTTATGTAAACCACTTCAGCAACGAATCATTGATTTAAAACGAGCTACAAATTTGGCAGATGACACCATAGCTGAACTTCAAAATTTACGAGAAAATGCTGACATTGAATTTAATAAGCTATTTTTAAACGTAAAACAATTGGGCGGAAAGTTTTAATTTTAAATAAAAAAAAACACGAATTAGTCTACATCAAACAAAACGGTGTAATATTAATGCGGAGAGCACTGAAGATTACTATAAGATTGCAAAAAATAAAATATATATATATATATATATATATATATATATATATATATATATATATATATATATATATATATATATATATATATATATTTTCAAAAATTTCTTAAACCATTTATTCCCAATTAAGCTTGAGTGTTTCTTGGGATGATATCTCCTGAATACAGAGGAATAGCACTAAATAAGGTCAGAGCTGTTCTACAAAATAACAATTTTCCAAGCCCTTAACAAACTAATAAAACAAAGGATACACAAATTTTACAACAAAGGAACCTCTAACAATAAACAAGAAAACGTGGAAGATAAAAATATATTGCTATGCCATATAAAATAATTTATCAGAAAAATTAAACATATTCTAAATAAACATATTTCGGTATGTCACAAAGGACAGAACTTAGTAAATCATTTTGTTTACAAAATTAAAAAGTCAAACACCTCACAAAGAAAAGTCAAATGTTGTTTATGCAATTCCGTGTTCAAATTGTCCAAACCAATATATAGGTATGACAACCCAACATCTTAACAATCGTTTAAATGGTCACAAATCCCAAAAAAATCCGCTTCTACCGCATTACACAAACACGAACACGAAACCAAACATACCTTTAACTTTAGAAACTAAAATACTGGATTTTGACAAAAACTACATAAACTTACTATAAAGGAAATGATTCATATAAAAATAACAATTACGTAAACAAAAAAAAAGACATCGACAACCTAAGCCAAATATATTATAATTTAATTAAATATTTAAAAAGGAAGTCACTTAGGGAAAAAAAAACCTCTTAGTTAAAAAATAAAAAAAAATTAAAACTTGTCCCTACAAATTGAAAATTATCTGAACTACATAGCATAAGCATCTTTAAAATTGTTTTCGTATTTATAAATTTTCTTAAATATTTTTTTACTATAAAAACACAAAATTAAAATACTCATCCTTCCGGCTACCGACAGTGTGCATCTACCTGTTATAAATGATGCCAACAATATGTTTCTTCAGGGTACGTACTTTTTGATTTAAAAAAAAGTGAACAATAAATAAATTGTTTAAGTTTTAAAATGTATGTCTTATCATGTAATTATTAGTATTTAATTGTTATTGCACGTAAATATAATGAAATAATTTAGACTGCATAATTTTTACAAATGTAAATTGTCCTATATCTCTATATTATTATTTTAAGTTGTATGCCTGATGATATATTTTTTTGTAGATGACATTTTTAAAATAATGAAAATACAATAAAATCTTTTGAAAAAGCCTCCTCCATGTAGGTGCGAAACGTAAAGAAATATTGTTGTTTGAATTATACAGAAAACCTCATACCCAAGAAACACTCAAGCTTAATTATATACAGTAAAGCGCAGAGTACTGCGAACATAGGACGATCCTAGACGATTTTGGATGTACCTAAAAACGCCGCACGCATTGCTTATCGATCAATAATTTTCCAGCCAACAATTCAATACGTTTATTTCTGAAATAGTTCTCGACAGCAATAGTTGTACTGTGTCGATTTGCGACCAAAAAGTTTTTTTTAAATAGTTATTAATAATGGATGTTTACGAACTGGAAGACAAAATTTAAATTATTGAATGGAATCGTAAATCCTGTTAGGGAATCGGGGAATTATTTAATAATTTATTTCTAACCAGGCCGACTCCATGATTTCCACTATTTACCGAGTCATTAAAACTTTCTGACATTTGGTTGTTTAACTCCAAGAAAACATAAACATGATAGTGCCTCAAAAAAAACAAAAGGGAAATGACACAAATTATGGTAGTGGCAAGTGTTATTAAAAATCCTACAGTTTCCATTAATACAATTGCATGACAGGTTTTTTTGAGCAGAAGATCAGTGGAAAGAGTGCTGAAAAAAAATTGATACCGATCCTACAAAGTAAGAAAAACCAATGAAATTTTCCCTGATTATCATTTTAGACGAAGGCAATTTTTTGAAACTGTAATGAAATGAAAAATAACAATGAAAATTTATAAGAAACATTGTTTTACTGATGAATCGACATTTTCACTTCATGGTCTCACCCAACGATTTTTTTCTCTGAGGTCACGTAAAATCATAAATTTATGTTTTCAGGAGAATAGGGCTAATAATCTACAAAATTGCAATTACAAATTGGGATGGGAATTTAGATTATTACCCTTAACATTAAGCAAATGTCAGAAGGCGTTTTTATGACAATCTTGGTTATTGTTTGGCTCAAGAAGGTGGTTTATTTGATCATCTTTGATAACTTGAAAAAGAGTTTTTCTTTTTTTGTATTCTATGAATGCACATTAAATTATTTTCTTAAAAATATCTTCAACGTTCCATTATTTATTTGAGAAAAGTATTTTATTTTATTAGGAAAAACTGTTTGGTTTTTAACTAATTTTAAATATGACTGATAAGAAATCAGATCGAAGTCGGTTGACGCTAGCTAACTCCTGCTACTTGCCTATAAACACTGCATCCTCTTACTGAAAATAAAACGTAGTAAACAACTAAACTGGACAGATAATTCTTCCGAATTTATCACCGCACTTCCCACCAGTCCTAACCAAAAATGCGCCACGTGAGAAAACGAGACGGAAGTTGAGATGCAACCACAAAATTATTTTGGTATTTTAAATTGGGGACATCAAAATTGTCCGGTCTATTTCGCGGGACCGGTGCTTTACTATATATATATATATATATATATATATAATTATATATATATATATATATATTTTTTATATATATATATATATATATATATATATATATATATATATATATATAGTCAGTAGTCAGTATGGGTGGCGTACGGACGTGCGCCGTCTTCAAAAAACTTCATAGTGAATAACAAACAAATCTCGTGCAAATTTTGTGAAAAGTACTTTCATACGTTTGTGTAAAAGTAAAAGACAATATTGGAAAAGCTATTTAGTGAATGTAAAAATTGGTTTTGGTTTTGCGACGATTGCTGTGTTTTGTATCTGAAAAACTAAAGATTTCGGCAAAGTTAAAGTGTATTGAACAAAAAACCGAAGTTGTTCTAGAGCAAACAAAGGAGTGTATAAACATAGTTAAGCAAATAAATGTAAAGCCGGTGGGTAAAGATCAACGATGGAGTGATGTAGTTAAAACGAAAAAACCTCCTTTGATTATTAAACCAAAGAATGGATCTCAAGATAGTAACGCTACGAAAACCGCCATTATAACCGGGATTGATCCGTCCGAAATAAATGAAAAAAATATCCCCTTTGCTGCACAAGGAAGTATCCTTATCGGGGTGTGAAAATGACGAACCCGCAAAAACTTGAAAAGGCTAAAAAATGCGCTGTCGAAGGTACGATATAAAAATTCCTGAACTAAAAAACCAAAAATTGTTATTGTTGGGGTTTTTAATGAATACCTGAAGATTCAGATGAATTTGTAAACAAACTAAAAAATAAAAACAGCTGTTTGAATGTCAAACTTATTAAAAAAAAACCAGCGAAAAAAAAGTTCTATAATGTTATTTTGGAAACATCTTTGGACTCGTTTAATTATCTCATTAGTCAAAAAAAAATACTTTTTGGATGGGACATTTTTTTCCAGTGTTTTGAGTTTGTGAGCGTATTGAGGTGTTTTAAGTGTTGGAAATATGGACACATAGCGAATGAATGCCGCCAGGAGAATTTTTACATGTCCTAAATGTAGTGAAAATCATAAGGAAGAACAGTGTAAATCACAAATAAAATGTTGTAGCAATTGTAAATATCTCGGCACGGTGTTAAAAATACCAAATGTTCATTAGGGGATCATACAATTTGATCGAGAATCGAAACACAAGAAACAGCTAGAAAAATAAAAGAAAGAACAAAATATGCATAGCAATCAAAGAGTGATCGGGAATTATTTTGCCCCTATTAATGGAAAAGGCCAAAATAGTGTTAAGCTTGGTGAATTGCGACAATTGCCAGTACAGAAAAATCCACTTACTCGCCTAACAATTATGCATCAAAACAAAAACCATAAACAAATAAGGTATTTCCATTTGTATTTGACAAATTTTTGGGCGGTACAATCTGCAAAAATTTTTTTCGGCAACGTTTTTTTCGAGATATTAAATCAAGTTGCAAACTAACCTTATTTACACTATTTCTCCTTTACAGAATTTGATTTTTTTAAATTGGTACACAATGCCTTTTAAAAACTTTTTTTTATTTTAAATTTTTAATTTTTTTTCCCATTTAATTGAACCTCCACTTTCACACGCCGCAACGTGTGGGCAACCATGTATACACTACCCCTTTGTAAACAAATGTGGTTGCTGCCTTTAAACTTAAAAGTTCGCAATTTAAGGGAAAAAAAGGTTAAAATAAAAAATACAAGGTTTTAAAAGGTGTTTATAAAATATTGTGGCCACTTTAGTGTAACAATCAAGAATTCTGTACAAAAAAAAGGGGGGAATATAGTGAAAATTAGGTTAGTTTGATTTTAACTTTGATGATGAATATCTCGTAAACGAAACGTTGCCAAAAAAAATTTTTTGCAGATTCTCAAACAGCGCCCCAAAAAAACCCCCCTATACCAAATTTTGGGCAAAATCGGAGGAGGCAACTTTCGAGACAATTACCGAAACAAAACTGTGGATGTTGAGTGCTTCCTCGGGTGGAATGGTGTTTTAAACCTCAGGTTCTACTTTTCGTGAGCACTGGAGACAGAATGAAGCACCTTTTGTCAAGATTGATGGATACAGACTTTTGTCCCTTTACTCAAGAAACGAAATGGAAGGGATGGGGGTGTGTGCATATATTGTGACCAGGATAGTGCGTTTAAAGATGAAAAAAATATTTGTGATATGAGTGTTGGTGTTGTTGAGCTCGCTGCTGTCTATAAAGGGGAAAACTAAAGATTGTAATAATATGTTTGTATCGTCAGGGGGTTGGATCATATGATATCTTTGTGGAGAGGCTTGAGCAGGTATTTGAGTTTGTATACAATAAATATTCCAAATATAAAAATTTGTCAAGGGGATTTTAATCTAAATTTTTTGAACAGCACAATAGCCAAATTAAACAGGTATTAGATTTGTGTAATGTTTATAATTTAAATCAATGCATTTTAAGCCACTCGCGTCCCAAAAAATTCGGGTACGCTGCTTGATAACATTTTTTTTAACTCTGAAAACAATTTTCAAGTTATGTATTAAATTCGGCACTCTCTGATCATCATGCACAAGTAATTAATATTAGAGATCTGTGTGATGAAAAAACAAATTAAACTATGTATATAGGAGGATTTTTTCCCAAAAATAAATTATGTCTTTTAAACAAGAAGTGAAAACAATTGACTGGTCTCCGGAAAGGCTCGGTTTCGGGAGATGGGCAAATTTTTTTAAGCCTAATTTTAAGTTATTTTCACAAAATTTTTGTAGTAAAAAAAAGTTCAAAAAGTATCCCCCACTGGATCACGAAATGGTAACTACCCTTTAGGGGCAAAAACGCATTCTTTTTTAAAAAATTAAAAAAATTTTTTTAAATTTCTATTGTAAAATACTAAAAAATGTAATTAAGGAGGGGCTAAAAAAAAGTCGGGTTTTTGGAGAAAACAAAGTTAAAGCAACTTGGCAACTAGTAAAGAATATAACTGATAACAATAACAATAAGAATGCACTTGAAAATATAATGATCCATCAAAAAATGTAAACAACTTAAATAAATATTTTTTCAAATGCATTTCCCAAAATAAATTACAAAAGCTGCTATAAAAGGGTGTCCTCCCTGCTTTTGTTCCGTTCAGTCGATGTTCCCCAAGACCAACAAGTCCCCCAAAAAATTTTTAAAAAAAATATTGTCTTTAAAAAAAAAAAAAGTCGGTGGGTGATGATAACTTGCCAGTTTACATTATAAAAAAAAAGATTGCCGACTATATATCTGAACCATTATCTTTTATAATAAATCTTTGTTTTAAAACGGGTGTTTATCCAAACCTTCTTAAAAATGCTCTTATTAAAGCTATATATAAAAAGGTGAAATAGATGAAGAAAAAAATTATAGACCTATATCTCTCTTACCCAATATAAGTAAAATTTTTGAAAGAGCAATTTACAATAGACTGATTTGACTTCTTGGAGAAAAACTCATTAATTTCAGTTAATCAAAACGGTTTCGAAAAGTCTACCATAAGGGCAATTTATCAGGCAATCACAAGAATCCTTGAGTCATTAATGATAAAAACTTGACTTTGGCTATGTGTATGGACCTGTCAAAAGCTTTTTGACAGTGTCAATCACAGAACCCTCTGCTTTAAGTTGGAAAATTATGGTATCAGAGGAAATGCTCTTGAACTGATCAGATCATATTTGAGTAATCGTACTCAACAAGTAATAGAAACTGATTCTTGTGGTAGATCTGTAACTTCTGATAAAGTCGGTGTTGGGGGTGTTCCTCAAGGATCTATCTTGGGGCCACTGTTATACATTATGTATACAAATGAACTTTCGGACATAACAGGTGAATACACAGTTCTTTTTATGCTGACGATACTACCCTGATTTTCAGTGAGGGGGACCCCGAAGCAATGCTGACAGGTGTACATAGGGCCTGTGATATTCTCGACCGGTACTTTTCTGCCCATGACCTCCTCTTAAATGGTCAAAAACCCAATGTTTGGTTTTTGGCAATCAGATAGAGAATACCTTTAGTTTTTGTTACAAAAATACTAAGATTGAAACTAGAGCATGTCTCTTTTCTTGGTGTAAAGATGGAGGCTGGATTGGAGGGTGCATGTCGATGGTGTCGCGGTGGATGTGTCTAAATATTGCTATGCTTTAAGGATTGTTGCTGAGAATGTCGGAGTTGAAGCTGCGTTGTCAGCCTATCACGCATTTATACAATCCAAAATGAGATATGGCCTTATCTTCTGAAACTTACCAGAGGTAGAACGAATTTTTGTACTTCAAAAAAGATGTATTAGACGTATATATAAAATGAATCAGCGTGAAACTGTAGAAATGTGTTTGTAAATAAAAATATTTTAACTTTAACTAGCATGTATATTGGATTCTTTTATGTTTGTTTATAATAATAAGGATTTGTTTAGGGATTCAGTAAATGAAACATTGTTATTTGACTAGGGTATAAATCAGACTTAGTGCCTGATAAATGTAATTTTAGCTACATACAGAAAACGTACATTATTCAATTATAAAAGCATACAAAGTTTTCCAGAGAGTGTTCGAAATCTGCCTCCGGCCAATGCCAAAGATATCATAATGAAATATTTAACAAGAAAAGCCTTTTATTCACTAAACGAATTCTATAGTGATAAGGACAGACCTATATATATATATATATATATATATATATATATATATATATATATATATATATATATATATATATATATATATATATATATATATATATATATATATATATATATATATATATATATATATATATATATATATATATATATATATATAGAAAATTTGTTCAAGCCTAGAAAGTTAAAACTTAGTTTAGTTTAATTTCTCTTATTTTTTTAAATTTACTTTTCTTAAACTTAGTTTAACTTGTGTATGCTAGCAACAGCTAAATGTGGAATTTTATTTTTTTCTTTACCGATAAGTGCAATATTTTGTTAATGAGAAATAATTTTTTTTTAAAATTTGTAGGTATGCAGTAATTTATAACTCCTCCCGAAATTTTGTCCTGGGTGCGCCCTGCGGAATACTTTTCATGATATTTATACCGCGAAATCAGAATTCCCAAAGAAATCTGCAAAGTGACGTTTAACTAGAATGTGAACATAAATTGAGGCTCCTATCGTCCCCCTGATTAAAATAATAATTTGAAATACATGAAAAGTACCTACTATTAAAAGCAAAACATACGCCAAAACTCAAAGGACTATCCAAAACACTTCCAAAGATATAAAATAAAACCTATATCCGGTTCCATCAAATCGCCATATCAACCTTAGGACATTTGCGGGCCTATGTTGATATAATCTTTTCTTCATAATTTAACAGGTAGAATCCCCCTAGAATATTCGAACGGTAATTTTGGAAACCCGGTTATTTTTTACCGAAATCTTTATCCTCAAACTATAGTGCTGTCAGACTGAAAATGAAAATTGACGGCACCATGAAATCATGTTTCCGTATCCTAAGAATTCTTCAATGTGAAGATCTAAATAATTCTCCATGGATAATTTTTTCACAGTTTCAATATTTTCATAAGGCAAATAAAGTAATAAAAACTGTTTGGTCTAAATTAAAAATAGGACAAAAATTTCGGATCGCCTATCTATTAGGTCTGTTTGTAATCAAGTTCAGTGTAGGACAGAGTAGGAAAGTGTAGGACTAAAAAGTGTAGCTAAGTGTAAATCAATTTCGTATTTGATTTTTATACAAAACCCGTTTAAGACATATTATTTCAGAAATTAAAAATTACTTCATGGTTATGTTTATAAACAAGCAACTTTAAGTCTTGTAGTAAGAATGTATCTAACTTCGCTACCTTAGAGTTGGAGTAATTAAGTGAAAGCTAGTTACACCAGAATTCATACCAAACACCTAGTCCTAAATTACACTGACGATAACAAAGGGTTTATTGACACAAAAGTGTAAAATAGTGTCCTCTGTTTCTGAATAACCAACAGACCTATTATAAGCGTGAGATTTTCTTAGTTTAACTTTTAAGATGTGTTTTACTTGGGTAACAAAACCAGTTGTTATACCTGTATTAAAATACTCGCCTTGTTACCTTTTATGGGTACTTCAGTTATACAGGGAATAATGCAATTCATTTAACATCATTTGCTTTTAAATTTTTCGTATTTTTACTCGTATAAATTAAATTTGTATTTCAAATTATTTTTAACGTATACAGGGTGTTTTAAAAAGACGCGGCAATATTTAAGGCGGTGACACATCTTGTGTCATTTTATTAAAAAATCCCGTAAACATAGGACCAGAAATGTATTGTTTTCAAAGTACAGAATATTATTATTTTTTGCTAAATAACGTTTTTGGATAAATAAATAATTATAAAGCGTCGCTTGTAGTAGTAGGAGGCCCTAACATCTTGGAAACAATGCATTTCCGGACATAGGTTGACAGGAACTTTTTTTTTATAAAATGACTTTATTACCCCCTTAAATATTACCTCGTTTTATTAAACAACCTGTATACTAGTACCTAATTTATGTAATGACTGACTCATCATAGTCACACTAATATTAATTAGAAACACTACTTTAAAGAAAGTGCGTGGCAACAGATCATCCCCACATCCCAAGTACTTTAGTTAAAACTATCGCACCAAGGACCTTGTCCCGTTTAATGCTTCGAAACACATTCATGTTCGTGGTCGCGAAAAAAGTCCGCCAAACTTTCATTCTTTAGGACTAGTCAAGTATGAAGTAGAACAAAATAAAATAACGTTTTGGGCGCTTTTTTTAAGAATTACCGTAACTGGCATTAACACACGATATCCGCAGCCACAGCAGTTTTGAAATCTCAAAAACATATTTCGAGCCAAAAAGTATTTCATTCCCTCTATCTGTGCACGGTATGTATACCAAATCGAACCCTGCTAGAAATGCTGTTTCCATATTAGGAAAATGGGGTCTTTCACAACTTTAAGCGTTCTTAGTTCTATCCAAAAACAGCCGTTGCCCTCTTGCCCACGGACAAGCTGTGGGAGGTATATCCTTTTATAGCTTTCCTTCTAAGCATTAGCCAATATATTCCTACTCTAGCAGCTCACAATAAAACCACACAAAGTTATAGGCATCACTTTACAGTCTTTTTAAAACAGCTTCGAACTTTTAACTTTGTCCGATCTCTCACTCCTAGAGTATCTAGGCTGTGAAGCCTGCTGCCTGCAAATATCTTTCTTACCAAAAACAAAACATCTATTTTTTATGTTTCATATTAATAAACTGCATCTTCCTACACTTAAGATACCCACAAGGTTAGTAAGTAGGTTTTAGGCCTTTTTTGATTGTGATTGATTAATAAAACCAAATTATGGACGGCCACAGGAATTTGTTCATCTTGGGGCAGTCCACGAAGGCTGATGCCTAAGTACTAACGTACCGTGGGTGTCTTCAGTGTGGTGAGAGGGAGTTTGTTCACAGGGGACTTAAATATTCGGAGATTGGGAGGAGTCTTGACACTCTAGGGATGAAGGAACGAAGAAAGCGGGCCTTTCTAACTGAATTGTATAAGAATGCATAAAAGTTGCACTACGTGTTGCTTTGTTGGGAGCTGCCAAGAAGGAATTATACTGGCCAACTCCTCTGAGCAAAGCCGTGAAAATACCTATAGAAAGGACAGATCCCCACAGCTCGCCGGTGGGCAAGAGGAAGCCCTTCTGTGAGCGCTGGATCATTAATAAGACGAACGGCTCTTCTTTAAATGGAGTCCAGAATACTAAGTGTTGTAGGGGACGCCATGACATGAGAACAATATTCTAAAGAGGGTCTGATTTGGGATACATACAGAGTGTACAGATTGGAAGAAGAAAAATATTTTCTGGCTCGGAAGAGAAATCCAATCTTTTTTGAAGCTGCTGAAGCTATGGATAAAATGTGTTTGTGCCAGTTGAGGTTATTCTCAAAAGTAACGCCGACAAGATTAAACGACTCTTTGTTCTGCAGAACTTGGCCGCTCATATGTAAGGGATGAGCATTTGCAGACTTTTTTTGCGACAGCGAACATGACGGTTTTCGAGGCATTAAACTGAACAAGATTTTTGGCGCCCCAAACCAAAAATAAGTTTGAGGTCTTGTGAAAGAGCTATCTGCATTGACCTGCGCTTGTTTTCGAAATCAGGATTACACGGTGGCTTAAGAAATTGAATACTAGAGTGGAGGATACTATCGTCAGCAAAACTATGAATGGGATTGATTGTGGAAGAAGATGATCGTTAATGTGTAGATGTAGAAGAAACAGCGTGGGTGCCAGCACTGAGCCCTGGGTACCCCAGCATTAATTTGGTAGAAGCTGGAGGAATGACCATATACACTAACTGATATACGTCGATTAGAAAGGAAACTGAAAAACCAAGAGCAAAGGTTAGGCGGAAGACCGTAAGAAGGAAGCTTGTTAAGAAGCCCATCATGGGATTCACCAAGAAACTCAAGGGACTTGTTCCACTTCTGTGAGACAAAGGAAAGAAGATCAGCTGTGGATCTACTGTGACGGAATCCATATTGTCTATCATGTATGATCTTATGTTTTTCCAGATACTTTAAGATTTGGGAATTAATGAATTTTTCCATTACTTTGCAAATAACTGAAAGAAGAGATATAGGTCTATAGTTGGAGGGGAGACTTTTGGATCCTTTTTTGGGGACAGGTTGACACGTGCAGCTTTCCAACTCTCCGGGAAAAGGCCTGTGTCGTAAGAGATTCGAAAGAGGCGAGTTAAGATGGGTGCAAGCTCGGGAGCACATTTTTTAAGACGATTGCTGGTATGCCATCCAGCCCAGACGCTTTTTTAGTATTAAGAGAAGAAAGAATACGCTTAAACTCTTTGACTTTAAAAAATTATATCGGACATTTTATGGGAAACAGGACAACTTTTGGAAGGGGAAGATTAATAGGAGGATCAAGCGTAGAATTGGCAGCAAATTGTTTGGCAAATAGTTGCTTAAATAATGCTTTATTTCGACATTGTTACTATGGTAACCAGCAAATTTTCTGAAATTTTTTCATCCACATGAGCATGTAGACGTAATATTAAAAGTGGAAATTTCCCGACACATGACAGCTATCATATAATTAGGCAATAATAATATTTTTTCATGCAATATTTATTTTTAGTATTTATGGGGGAGGCCCATCGTATCGTTTAGGGGATTTTTTTTACTTTTCCCGTGCCTTAGTAAAAGTAAAAAAATATATCAGATAAATAATAATATAAAATTAATTGATTTCATACAATTTTTTTTAATAGGTTTCAGAGAATTGTCAATATTGACTAAAACATGAAAGTGAATACGTTTGTATTGCGGAAGACTTTTTTTTTATTTTCCCCTTGCCCTAGTTAAATGAAAAATTTAATATTAGATAAATAATTATATAAAATTAATTGATTTTATACAATTTTCTTACTAGGTTTTGGGGATATGGTAATATTGACTAAAAATGAAAGTGAATACGTTCGTGTTATTGGAGATATTTTTTTATTTTCCCAGTGCCCTTGTAAAATAATATATATAATATAAGATACATTTTTATATAAAATTAATTGTTTTTATACAATTTCCTACATTATGATATAAAAATAATTGATTTCATATAATTTTCTTACTAGGTTTCAGGAAAATGTCAATATTTACTACAAAGGTGATATACAGCAGAAAATATATAACTATACCTATAAATATGTTTTTAATTGCGGAAAATTTACCCTCGTCGCTTCGCGATTCATGATAATTTTCAAAAAATTCATGTATCAAAAAATTTCAGACAATAATTCATGCCCTACTCAGATTATATGTGAAAATTAAATAACAATTTTTTAAAACAAACGAATTTCATAATATAAAAGCAAAATATAAAATAAATGGTAAAACAAATAAGTCTTTTTTTGAACTATGTATTATACTACGTTATACTAACATTTCTCTTCGAACCTTTTTTTTTGCAAAATCATTAATTATATCATTTAAATTTACGATTACATTTTTTTTTAATTAATCGTAAATTTGCCGCCCTAGGCTTCAGCCTACATAGCCTTTGCGTAAATCCACCCCTGTGTTTACCTCTTTATGTGTTAAGCCATAAAAATGCTTTTTTTCTCGATTTGATTATTTCTAAGTAATATCATCTTATTTTTTTGTTATTACACAAAATAATCAATTAGTTCTACGCTGATTTAACGCGAAGCTTGCACAAGTACTTTGAAGTGCACTTACAGCCACAATATAAACTCATGTAACTGTAAATGTAATTTTTACGTGCATTGACCTTTTTGCCCTTTTTCCGACATTTGATAAAAGTGCCCTTTCAACCGGCGCTTTAATGAAGGTGCCGTTTAATTGAATTTTCATTGAATTTTACTAATTAAGTACATGCACAATGTTAGTAGATATGTACATTCGTTGACCTTATCGGAAATGTTAGAGACTGTATAAGGTTAAATAAAAGAATTGTTTGAAATAAAGTATGTATATAATTAAGGTAATTTAATATTCCTGGACTTGATTCAGACAAAAAATAATTAATACATTTTTGAATTCTCCTAAATTAATTGATAATTTTACTTAAAATATATTTTTAAACTCCTATACATAACCTGATTGTTTTTAAAGTCTCGACTTTAAAAATTGGCATTTTTAGAGTTCCATACCTTAAAAGAAGAAACAAAGCCATTATATAATATCACTCTTGAAACTATCCATCTGTCATTTACAGACTTTTTCTTGGAAACAACATGATGTAGAATTAAATTTGACGTAATTTTATATCTTAAAAACGCTTATATATTTCAATAGTTTGTTTTATAAAAATTTAACTGTTTTCAGAAATACCGAAAGTACATCTTTTTTAATATTTGGTTAATTCGTTAAAAAAAAGACAGCCCAAAATTTGCTACCAATATCGTCACCCATTAATCTTATAGGTTTCTAAAGCTTAGATGTACATATTAGTTGAGTCAGTGAGTATTGATTCACAGATAACAAAGTTTTCGTCAGTTTTCTTTCTAATCCACGTATATCAGTAATTGTTGATGGTCATTCTTCCAGCTTCTATCCAATTAATGCTGGGGTGCCCCAAGGCTCCATAGTTTTGCTGACGATAGTACCCTTCACTATAATATTTAATTTCTTAAGCCACCTTGTACTTTTGATTTGGAAAACAAGCGCAGGTCAATGCAGGTATATTTCTAGGTTCACAAGACCTTAAATTTATCTTGAATTGGATTAGATCCAAAACTCTGTCCTTTCCTTTATTTAAATAACTTGTTTAAAGCTTGAAATAATTTGGTAAAACTTATTGTCGAAACAAATTGTAGCAATAATTTTGAAATTGTAAAAAATATTTATATTTGACTACAGATATACAGGGTCCTGCAGCTCACCTCCCGTCTTATGTAGCTCATTTATTCTTTGATGTAAAATTTTCATATTTTGCAGACGTTACCTTTAACCTATGATGCATTTTAGGAAGATAATTTAGATTATACAGGGTGTCACAAAAAAGTGTGACGTCACGATGGTGTATTTTTTAAATTAAATGCTCTGTATTTTTTTGTATATTTAGTTACCTCTTGTAATCATATATCTTCCTCTAAAATGTTGTCAACATCGGTTCAGTGATTTCAGAGATAAAAAAAGTATAATAAAAACTGTTTTGCACCACTGAATTTAAAGATTGATAAAAATACCAAAATTAAACGAGGGACTAACGGGGGTGTACGTAATATCAGTCAGGTCATGTTTGGTTTGTTTTAGTAGGGTGTCCAAAATTTGGTGTCAACTCCAAATTTTAAAGCAGGGATATCCAAATAAAAAACAAACATTTTTCTAATTTTCAATAAAATTTTACTTTTAAAATTTTTGTTGAAAACTATTTCACTATTTTATAGTAATAGCATTGAATAAAAATGGTAGGAGGTCGAAAACAATTTATTGACATTAGAATTTTCTAATAACGTTAATTATTACCTAGAAATTCTTAAATTTAAAATTAAATTTTAAAAATATTACAAATTAAAAATTGGTTTATTTAACCTAAAGTATTTCTTAAATTGATAATTTACTCAATTTTTATAATAACTCAAAATAAATATAAGTTAAATAAACTTCAATGTCAATAAATTGTTTTAGCCACCCTTTATTTTTTTTTAATGGTAAATAAATAAGCCAAAAGGTTTTCAATAAATTTAAATTTTAATGTGTCAGAAAACATAAAGGTTCAATCCCCCAATTGCCTCTTTTCTACGAGAAATGAAAGAGTTGGTTGAAAAATCCAGTCAAGGGGGAAATTTTAAAATTATTTTGAAATACAGGGTGGGAATATTAATTTTTTCTATGGAACACCCATATTTTTTTTTTTTTAAAGATATTATAGACGAAATAAAAGGTGAGTTTTGTTATAATTCCTATTCCAACTGACCTTATGAAAAATTTTTTGAAATTAAAAAATACAGACCCATATTTAAAATTGTTTACCCTGTAACATATGGGGGGGGCTGCTCGTATTTAATCTACTGCTTAGCTTAGGGAAGGGTTTAAAAAAAAGTTTTACCTCAATATTATACAGAGTGGTGAAAAATTGCCTCAAAGTTTGGACATACATTTTATTAAATAACTTCCTAAAGTTAAATGGAACACCCTATATTTGGTGGCCTATTTTAACGCAGAACTTCCCTTTAAAACTATATTGGGGTTTCCTATACCTATCTCTTTTACTTTATTATGCAAAAGACTTTTTTTGTCTTATGAATAATTTCTTAATCTTAAAAATGGAACCCCATTTTTTAAAAAAAACCTTTTTATTAAACCCAAAGTAGATTCGCTAAAGCACAAGTTTAAATTTTTAAAAATAAGATGTATCTGGAAGCAAATGCAGGCAAAAGTAAAAACTCCAATTTATTTCCATTTCTAAAATATTAAAGCATTCTTTAAAATAAGAATTAAAATATAGTAAAAGGTACACCTATCTTAATTATTGTTGAAACGAAATATGTTAAAATGCCCTTGTTTTTTAGCAAATGTGTTGGACTTTATGGTAAATTAAATCCCAAAATAATATTATAATGGGGTCAATAAAAACATACATATTTCAATATGACTATCACCAAAGGTAGGATTATATTTATATTTTTTCAATAATAGTAGGCTTTGACCTAGATAGAAACAAAAAAATTTGACAGTGACACTTGCTAATCAAATGGTTCTCATTGATTAAGCTACGAGTAGTTTAAAATTATAATCGTTTTAAATGATTGTTACATCTTAATTAGTTAAAATAAGGAAGATGAAATGATTTTGGTAATCGGTGAGTGTCAAGAAATATGTTTATTTGCATCAAAAGTATATGCCCAAAGGTATTCTAACAGGCGTCATCCTATACAGTACAGAGTGTTCCATTTTTAAGATAAAGAAATTATTCATAAGTCAAATATAAAAACGTCTTTTGCAAAAAGCAGAAAGAGAGGTATAGGAAATCCTTATATAGTTTTAAAGGGAATCTAGTTCTGCGTCAAAATAGGCCACTAAATATAGGGTGTTTCATTTAACTTTAGGAAGTTATTTAATAAAATGTATGTTCAAACTTTAAGGCAATTTTTTTTACCACTCTGTATAATATTGAGGTAAAACTTTTATGTAATAGTTAACTTTAACCCTTAAGCTAAGCAGTAAATTTAATTACGAGCAGCTCCTTATATGTTACACGGTGTAAACAATTTTTTAAATATGGTCGGAATTTTTTAATTTCTCTAAATTTCTCAGAAACGGTCAGTTTTAGGTATAGGAATTACAACAATAACTCACCTTTATTTGGTCTATAGTATCTAAGAAATTAAAAAAAATATATGGGGTGTTCCATAAGAAAAAATATAACTTTGATTTGTACTTCTTTTTTGGGTCACCCTGTATATTTTAAAATAATTTTAAAATATGCTCCCTACAGACCAACATATGACTGTGCTAAAAGTTTTTTTCCAACTCTTTTTATTTCTCGTAGAATAACCGAGGTGAATGTGGTGGGCCACCCTGTATTTAGAAAAATGTTTGTTTTTTAATTCTGTTTCTAACGACCTAAAAATATACAGGGACTCATATTTAAAATAAGAAAAATAAAGTGCTTTAAAATTTAAAGAGTTTGACACAAAATTTTGGACACTCTGTATAGTTCGAATTAACCAAACATGACCTAATCGACTGATATTACGTTACTTAATAAGTACCTTGTTTAATTGTAGTATTTGAGCACCATTGATATTTTTATTTATTTTTAAATTCAGTGGTGTAAAACAGTTTTTTTTTATTATATTTTTTTAAATTTAAAATCACTGAACCGATGCTGCCAAAATTTTAGAGAAAGATAGATGACCACAAGAGGTACCTGAATATACAAAAAAATACAAAGCATTCAATTTAAAATAATGCACCACCATGACGTCATACTTTTTTTGTGACACCCGTAAAACCCAAAAATTTTTTTTCGAAATGCATCATAGGTTAAAGGTAAGTCTGCAAAATATGAAAATATTACATTAAATAATAAATGAGCTACTTAATACGGGGGTATGCGGGCACTGTATCTGTATGGCCCTCCACGTCGTTTTCCCCGAAAAAGGGCCCATGACATACAAAAATACGCAAAAAAAAATCTCTAGGATTTTTTTTTTTTTTAGATATGAACATGTTTTTTTTTTAAATTTAGTGAAAACAGTATTATCTTTTCAACCGCTTGGGATCAAAAATTAATTTCCATGCAAATTGGGTTTTATGACAAAAAAACTCGAAATAATGCAACTAAAGAGATATAAATCAAACTGGTATTTGTAAAACCTGTAAAACAGAAATTACTTGTGTACCCGGGGGATTCTATTCCGTAAAATATGGTATTTCTTAAATTGATAATTTACTCGAATTTTTATAATACGTCAAAATAAGATTCTATAAGTTAAAAAAATTTTCCAATGTCAAAAAATTTTTTTTTCATAGCCACCTTTTTTTTATTCAATGGTATTACTATGGAAATAGATCCAAAAAAATGAGTTTTCAACGAATAACTTTTAATGTGTCAGGAATTTTGATAGATTATATTTAGAAAAATGTTTTTTTTTTAATTCTGTTTCTAACGACCTAAAAAAATACAGGGGCTCATATTTAACATAGGAAAAAAAAAAGTGCTTTAAAATTTGAAGGTTTGACACAAAATTTTTGGGCCCCCGTAAAAGGTAAAATTAACCAAACATGACCTAATCGACTGATATTACGTTACTTAACCCGTACCTTGATTATTCAAGCACTATTGATATTTTTATTGATTTTTAAATTCAGTTTTTTAAAAAGTTTTTTTTTTTATATTTTTTTTTAAAATCACTGAACCGATGTTGCCAAAATTTTAGAGAATGATAGATGACCACAAAAAGGTACCTGAATAAAAAAAAAATACAAAGCATTAAATTTTTAAAAAATGCACCACCATGACGTCATATTTTTTTTGTACCCCTTATAACCAAAATTATTTTTTTCTGAAATGCTCGGTTAAAGGTAACGTCTGCAAAATATAAAAAAATATTACATTAAATAATAAATGAGCTACTTAATACGGGAGGTGAGCTGCAGGGCCCTGTATGTGCCTCATGCCTCACGTCGATTTCCAGAAAAACGGCTTTGACATACAAAAATACGCAAAAAATAAATCCCTAGGATTTTAATTTTTTGGAATAAAAGGTTTTTATTTTAAATTTAGTGAAAAACAGTATTATCTTTGGCAACCGCTTGGGATCTAAATTAATTATCCATGCAAATGTGGGTATATATGACAAAAACTCGAAATAACGAAACCCAAAGAGATATAAAAACTGGTATTTTTGCACCTGTAAAACAGAAATTACTTGTGTAGCCGTGATTCTATTCCGTAAAATATCTTTTATTGAATACGTGTCTAGGAAGGCCAATAATGCTGCTCGTAAATCAATGTTGGGTGTTGCCCGGTCCGGCCAAAAAAAGCACTTTTGTTAAGGTTAAACTTTAAGAAAAATACTCCCTATTCTTATATCTCATCTATATCGTTTATTTATTTAAGAGAGCGAAAAAATAGAACCCATCTGTTTTGCTGTACCACATACTCGGCTCAGAACTTTATGAAGGAACAAATTACGCTTTAAAAATATTAAAGAAAATTGTTTCGGTTTAAAGCGAATTGAAAAAAATGTTTAAAGAGTGTCAGTTTATTAAGAAATTCTGAGGTGATTCGTAACTTGATGACAAGCTAAGAAAACGTTCAAAGAACATGGCTATGGACAGATGTAAAACTTGAAGTACTTTAAAACTTCAAGTCTTTTATAGGTATTTTACTTGATTAATTTATATCAAAATACTTGAACTTTTACTTGATTTGACCAAGTAAATGACAATATTAATGTATTAAGAAAAGTACTTCAAGTAAATAAAATACCAGATGTAAAAAAAAAATCAATAAAGTACGCCAATTTGTTCATCTGAGAAGAAAAAGATCGCCCGACCTTTGCTTACTCTGATAATTAAAGCCTCTCTTAATTGATAACGGCACGCGCACGTATAATTAGTATTAAGGATCATTAGACTTTATTCTGTAAATTGGAAAAATATAAAATAAAAATGCATTCGGATCGAATTAAAAATTATATTGGACCTCCTAACCCGAAAAACTTTAAAAAAAACTTTGCTAAAAATCAATTATACATCACAATAACAGACTTTTTATTATATTACCTGAAAATACTACATTTTCAACTATGTATAAAATACAGTAAAAATGACATTTTCAGAACAGCGCACGGAAACATTCATAACAACGATTTATTTATTAATAAATATTTTATTTTCTGTCAGTGAAATTTATGCCATTTTCAAAAGATGAATTTAGATTTGGAAGAAAATGGATATTCCGGATATTATATTACAACAAGGGCAGAAGTGAGTGCAGATGTATTACCAGTGAAATCCAGGTTGAGATATGAACATGAATATCACATTTTTACCGAATGGGGACTCAGAAAAAATCAAAATTGTGAGTGACGATATTTCTTAGTTTGTTTTTGGCCAAATCTATAAGGTCATCCACCTTATGGAGTCGATTCTCCATGTTAAAAGTTGTTTGGCAATAAAAGAAAATCTACAACCAATATCCAAAAACTATCGCTTTTTTGAAACGCGTGTAGGATATGTACCAAAGAAATCCAAGGTTGTTACATCAGAACAAGTAACCAAATTTTTATGTAAGCTTTAGATGGACAATTTCTACTAGCAAAAGTAATTTTAGTGTTTGCATCTTCGGCGCATGCCCAGAGATGATTTCATAGGTTTGAGTTTAGACCATGTGGAAGATAATGGGCCTTTCCTTGTCGTGTTCTTACGAGATGGAAAAACTCACAGGTCAAGAAGTTTTACCATTACCAATGAAAATTGCAAATTCAATCCCTGTCCACTTTACCGTAAATACGCAGATCTCCGCCCTAAAAATATGGAGAGTAGAAGATTATTTGCTGCATACCGAAACCAAAGATGTTACGCTTAACATGTTGGGTGCCATAATATCAGTGGTATTCCAAAACTTGTTGCAAAATACTTAAAACTAAAAAATCACGAAGAATATACCGGACGTGGGCTAGGCGTTCTTTGGCTACCATGTTGATAGAAAGCGGCGGTGATTTGCTCACTTTGAAAAGACACGGAGGATGGCTTTCTTCCAATGTAGGAGAAGGATATATAGAGGAGTATATAGTGAAGTATCCCAAAAGTTGTTTAAGCCTTGTAACTTGAAAACTACAAAATCTGTAACAGTCAATTAAGAGAACCAAAACATACACAAACACTCCGCTTCAACATCTTTAGTTCAACAAAAAGAAATACAAAAGGGATAGTACTTCAAGTACTTTTTAAATTTACCTGGAAAAGCAAGTTCATTTTAACGACTACTTGTACTTAAAGTACTTTTTTAAAAATCATAAACTTGATACTTGTACTTGAAGTATTATTTAGGAGTACTTTGACAGCTCTGGCTATGGAGAACTAGGAGAAGAAGTGAAATCCCAATGCTACAAAAACGGGCTTACTAATACAAAAGTACAAGAGGAACATACAGGGTGACAATTTAAAAACTTGAAATGGCGATATTTTAGAACGAAAAAATGAATCAAAAAACCCTTAAAACAGTTTCTATAAAACTAAGGGGGAACAAAAACAAGCATATTATCCCACCCTTATCAGCAACCCCTTAGACAGGGTGAGATAGACCCTAGAATCTAAATAGAAAGGGGGTCGAGTGATACATCATTTTAAAGCTCTTGGAAAATGCTTTCCAATGATACATTTCAGAAAATTCTTCTCTGTTTATCAAGGAAAGCAATAAATAAAACAAAATTTTGAAATTGTTTATTATTATTTAATTAAATGTTCAAAATGATTTCCGTTGTTTTGAAGACAATAATAAAGCCTATTTTCAAACTCTTCACGTACATTTTCAAATGTTTCTCTGGATATAGCAGACATTCCTGAAATATTCTATTCTGGAGTTGCTCTAGTGACTCAGGTTGCGTTTTATAAACCACAGATTTTAGGTGACCCCACAAAAAGAAGTCAAGAGGTGTTAGGTCCGGGGATCTAGGTGGCCATTCAACAGGACCTCTTCTTCCAATCCACTGGTTAGGATAATGATCATCCAACCATTGCCTAACGGGAACTACATAATGAGGAGGTGCTCCATCGTTGGAAATGTAGTAAGCGTTCTAATAAAGATAAATTTCCGTGTATGTCCCTCTGATTTTCTAATTCTCGCACTAGTAGTGGTTCGATAGACCTCTGTAGCATTTCAGCATACATGTCCCCATTTAAATTTCCTGGTATAAATATTGGGCCGATAATACCGTCTCCCAATATACCAGCCCAAACATTAATTTTCTGGAGGTACTGGGTATGCCATTCTCTAAATACATGTGGGTTCTCGTTATACCAGTAACGACAGTTTTGCTTATTAACATGCCCATTTAAATAAAAAAGGGACACTCATCACTGAAGCAAATATTTTTAACTAGTTGAGGTTCTGCCATAATTCTATCTGTCATTATTTCACAAAACTGGATTCTTCTGTCCGGGTCGTCGTCACTAAGTTCTTGCAGTATCTGCAGTTTATAGGGATAAAACTTGTGAAATTTAAGTACCTTTCTTATTGATTCACGAGATAATCCAGTTGCTACAGCCGCTTGACGAGTTGATAGCGTTGAATTCATTGCAAACTGACCCAGAATTTTAATTTGCGCTGCTTCGTTGACTAGTCTCGGTTGATTTCTCTTTTTATTCGCGATAGAACCAGTTTCTTCAAATTTGGCTACTAATTGGCGAACATACTCCGGGCTTACATTTTGGCCTGGATGCCTTTCGTTAAAACGTTGAGCTGTCCTTAAGAAACATTTATCCTGGGAACCATAAATGAAAATAATTTCTACACGTTCAGCTGTGCTGTACACCATTGTTAAAGATAAGAAGTGCCTTCTTTTCGTTTAAACTGAACCGAAAGTCAACTGTTTTTAAAATAATACTACTAGTACAAGTTACTTTTAAAGTAAATTTTGTGATAATAAATGCAATTTATAAACAACCCGTTTTTTCGGCAAAAAATCATAGCAACTAAACCAATTCAAAATACCTGTGGGCTTGACATGTTTGGAATTCTTAAGAGACATGCCAGTATATCAGTAGTAATCATTTTGTATAATTTAATTAAATAATAATAAACAATTTCAAAATTTTGTTTTACTTATTGTTTTCCTTGATAAACAGAAAGAATTTTCTGAAATGAGCTTTCTATGGTATCATTGGAAAGCATTTTCCAAGATCTTCAAAATGATGTATCACTCGACCCCCCTTTCTATTTAAGATTCTAGGAGTCTATCTCACCCTGTCCAAGGGGTTGCTGATAAGGGTGGGATAATATGCTTGTTTTTGTTCCCCCTTAGTTTTATAGAAACTGTTTTAAGGGGTTTTTGATTCATTTTTTCGTTCCTAAAATATCGCCATTTCAAGTTTTTAAATTGTCACCCTGTATAAGAACTTTAAAAAATGGCTGAATAAAAACACTACTTAAATTTAAAGATTTTTTGTTAAACAAAAACAACAAAAAATTTTCTAAAAGCTGTTATTGTATTATGTATTTATGGGTTGAATAATAAAAGAGTTATTAATATGATTGGATTTGGCCATTCGGCCCTGGAGGAAGGTATATTTACTCATCCCAGATATTAATGATATCAAAAGGATTGGACTCTGCTCTGCTTTAATTGTAACTCCTAGGTAACCTGGAATGCTTTTGTTTTTCCCATAAAGTTTCGGACGTTTCTGAAAGTTGCTAATAACACTGACTTACCTCTATCAGGTGCAAATAAGGTATCCTGTAAACAAAAAAAATCTTTACTTTCTAATTTTCCTAGGATATGTTCAGTACATTTTTAAATAACAGTTACATAAAAGAAAAAATATATACTTTACCACACAATAAGACTGAAAAATTGATTAATTTAAGGGGTCAGTCTACTCGGTCATTTTTAAAAAATATTTTTCTATTTTTTTTTAAAATTATGCATTTAATAACATTTTCTATAAATTTTAGAATAATTCGAGCATTCTAAATGTACTTTTCTGCCTCTTACGTTTTAATATCCGAGCGCGCGACACACGCGACAAAGCGGGCATAGCTTTAGCAAACCGCCAATCATTCGATGCTTCTAAAGAAGGCAAAATAAAGCTTAGAAAAAATAAATTAGATTAAAGTCAAATCCTGGAAGAAGCAGAAGGAATTTTGTATGGTGCAGGCATCGACGATTAGATATTGGTAAGATTTTTTTCAGTTTTTGATAAAAAAAAAGACTTAAACTATGTGTGGGGGATCTGTCGCTCTTCTATAGGTATTTTCACGGCTTTTGCTTAGAGGAGTTCGTCAGTAAAATTCCTCCTCCGGCAGCTCCCAACAGAGCAACACGTAGTGCAACTTTTATTCATCCTTTTACAGTTTAACTAGAGGGTTTTTCCTTCTCCTCCCAGTCTTCAAATATTATACGTATGAACAAACTCCCTCTCACCACACTTAAAACACCCACGGTACGTTAGTACTTAGGGCTCAGCCTTCGTGGGCTGTCCAAAGATTAACAAAACTGATGCTATTTGGGCCGGGTCCGGTAATAGTTATAGATAATGCCGCTTTACAGACGGCAAGTGCAAAAAATATAATAATATCACTATTGGTCCCAAAAAAGGTGATAGAGACAATTTTGCGTCAAATTATAATCTAACTTCAGATAATTCTTATTTTCGAGGTTAAATAATTACCTAGTACTATTTTACCATATTATAATTTTGTTACTTATTACTATTAAACACGTTATTGGAATATCTTTCTTTATTCTTTTACCTTGGCGTACTCCAAAACTAAAAATTCTTCTTCTTTCTTCTTCTTCCCTGATGCCGTCTCCTCCCATAAGTCTTGTTCCTTCTACAAGTCTGTATAACCCCGAGACTGGTTGGTTGATATATTCCTGTGGGCTTATTTTCGGTTGCCCAAATAATGTTTGTCTTTTGTGATTTAACGCTTCACATTCACACAGGATATGGTAGGCTGTTTCTTCCCCCTCGTCGCACATTCTGCAATTTGAGTCCCCATTGTATGAGCCTATTTTGTGAAGGTGCCCTCTTAGGTTATCGTGCCCTGTTAGCAATCCCACTGTTATGCGAATTCTTTTCCTACTTTGTCTTAGTAGTTCTTCCTTCGTTCTTTTGGATGGGCCCCTTATAAAGCTTTTTCCATGTCTTTCCCTACTGAGGTTTTCCCAGTATTCCTCGTGTTTGTTTTGGATCCATTCCCTTGTTTGCGCTCGTGGTTTTGGTCACCCCAAGGGCAAGTTCTGGTCCAAAGTATGGTGTGGATGATCCATGTCTCGCTAGCTTATCCGCTTTCTCGTTGCCTTCTATTCCAGAATGTCCTGGTACCCAAAACTAAAAATTAGTCATTAGCTTGTGTTTTCGTCTTATAAAATAGATGTCAAATTTTTCTTTATTTAGTTCATTTTTATAATCACGAAAGATGCTTTTAAATTTTTATTATTTCCATCATGTTTTCTTTATTTATTCAAAGCCGGCTGAGAATATAAAATGTCAGATGTCGAAAATTCTTCTATTTAGAGATAAAATTTCAGTATAAAATATTTTTAATGACAGCTTTATTCTCGCTTGCTCGTATTACTGCAAATCAAAAGAGATCCCTTTCAAATGAATGAAAAGGAATTGCAACTTTGATGCACTTTTATGTCGCATCAAATTTCAAATATTTAATCTGTAGCTTCCAGAAATAAAAATACTACTTTATTTATAAACTTAAAAAGATAAGAGAGAAATCGTTATTTGATATATTGCGTTTTAACATAAGTTTAAGAAATTTCAAATATCATGATACGTGGTATTTATTATAAATTATTTAATTAGGTTATCATACCCCACGCAAAAAGATTGTTCTTTAATTTAATGGCACACATAACATGAGATTCTGGCTCCAGAACGATTTTTTTTATTTAAGTATATTGTTTCTTAGATCAATAGGAACATCTTTTAAATAGAACATTTTTGTGCAGGCCTATAGGGTGGCCAAAAAATAACTGAGAAGTTTAAGCTTAACTGTTTATTAAATCCAATTTAAACGCATAAAAAGAGTAAAATTTCGTCTAAATTCAACGGAATAATATTTTATATACAGGGTGATTAACTACTGTTGTGATTACTCACAACCACCGAAAACCTGTTCAAGTCAAAAAATTCAGGATAAAGTCATTGTTTTAGGTAGCACCCTGAATATTACCGTTACCTGATCAAGAACATTGATTGATTGATTGATTGATAAAGTAAATACACAAGTTGAGGTTTTGTCCGCCTCGACACTGCAGCCTACAGGGCTTGTTGTATCTCTTGTGTATTTGTTTCAGTTAAAAAGGTTTGACACCTTAGACAGGTGTAGTAGCCCTTTTACTGTTCTTTTCTGGTCTCCAGCCTCCTGGTGGTTAGTGTCCACCATGAGGTTTTGATTTGTTCTCCAGTATGTAAGTGCAGGGCACTCATATATCAAGAACATAGTCAGTGAGTTAAATTCGCCTTTTTGTACCTTCGCAACGAGCCATCCCTGGAAAATAGTTTTCTAATATATGTGATAATAACTCTAATAGCCATAAATATAAGAAATAACTAAAACAAACAATATAAATCTACAGACTACTGGTTAAGTGTATGAGAAATGAAAATGTATTCAAATTGCGCAACCATAAGTGTGTACGTGTCCGATAAAAGTATTAATAGGTGCTTTGATTTTATTTTCTGTTTTGAATTTTAATTTATAAATATGAACACCGCGTCCCACACACGTGAGACAGATGAATGAGAAAACTTATTTCAGAAATGGGGTCAAGACCGTAATTGTTTTTCTTTCGTTGACATTTGCATCTTATTAATCAATATTCTGTGTGGTTAAGATAACGTAGTTTTAAAAATATTTTGCTTAGATTTGTGTATAGTTTGTCTCAAAGTATACCGTGTTAGCTTTTACCTTCATTTATGGATTATACCTGCCGACAACAATAAAACTGCGGATCGGTAGGTATTAAAGGACAGAACATTAGGGGCGGACTTTAATAATATAAAGATTTATAATTTATTGTTTATTTAGGTAAGTATAATCTTAAAATTACATTAAGAAATTAAATATATGCAAAGTTTTAGGAATTTATAACTATATTTTCTATACATTTTTAATCTAAATATCTAAATCTAATTCTGTTTTACTATCAGATTCACCATTGAGATTAATTACAATAGAATTTATGTTGTTTTGTATAGACATGTAAGAGTCCTTAATTTTTATAATGTGCTGTACTGAATTTTTCCAGCTCTCAATTGGTATGTTAGTAATTACATTTTTTATCAAATTTATAACACTGGAAATTAAAGTAGGTGTAACATTTTCTGCTCTGATCTTTGATTTTAATCGGTTTCACAAATGCTCTATGGGGTTAAACATACAGTGATACGGAGGAAGACGTAAGACAGTATGCCCAGCCTGTTCAGCCAAATTATAACATACATATTCTTTTTTAATTGCATATGAATTTAGGACTTCCAAAAGTTGCGTTTCATGATAAATATCATTTTCTAACAAATATTCCTGGATTTCAGTTTTTGAACTTGATGAAGCTGGTGCTTTTTGTAGCAGACGGCTATAGTAGCTTGTGTTATCCATGACAATAACACTGTTGTTTCGAATATTTTTTAAAAGATAATTTTAGAACCAGTTTTTAAAAAATTCTGCACTTGTATCCTCATAATAATCCAAGTTAGAATTCTTAATATTCTTTGCAGACAACAGCAAGCAGCTTGGGACAAATCCGTCTTCTGAACCAGCGTGTACTATAGTAATGCGTTTTCCTTTATTTGAAGGTGCTTTCGTCTGACAGTTTAGACTGGAATCAACCCATTCTTTGGATAATGAATCGTGTGTATCGAACCATGTTTCATCAAGGTAAATTATGGATCTATTTTCTAACCTATATCTTTTAATTTCTTTTAGGTAATTAAATCTACAAGTGCCTCGACAAGTGCGTAATCTGTGCGATTCCATTTCTACTTGTCTTTTGTATATTTTGCGGTATTTAAATCCCGTTTTACAAACCACTCTATGAAGGGTGGCACGGCTAATATTTATATTAATTTCGTCTTCGTCTAGCTTCATTTTCAGTTTATCCAAGGTAGGAACAATTCCGCTTTTATAAAGATAATATATTTTTCTTTTTATTAGGTGCTGATCACTATTGTCTATACGGTGAGATTGAAAATCACTACGTTTTTTTCTTTTGTTTAATTCTTCACTAATAATAATATCCCTTATCGATGATATTGTTAGTACTATCTGGACCAGGTGCAAAACAGTTTTTTACACCATCTAGGGCATTTTTTACCTATTTCATTGTGATTGGTACACTTTTACGCTGGTCAAGCTATTTGTCCGCACAATAAGTTTAAAAGTTAATCAAAGGAGGAGTGTCCTGTTGTAACGGCTTTGAGATCCCGTAAACTTTCTTCCAGAACTGTTCTACAAGATTTGCTTACGGCAGATTTTCCACGTTAGTGTTGAGTATCTTTTACATTAATATTTATTAAATATTTAAAAACATAGGGGAATTGTAAATTATTACATCCAAATTACATAGAATAATTAAAATACTTAGTTAAATGTTTATGGATAATTAAAGCAACAACAATTATTCTTTTATAATTGATTTTTGCTCTTGTTCTGAGTAACGTTAATAACCATACAAGCACAACTTATAAGTGATTGCGTGATTTTATTTTGTGGTTGCAGAAGTTTTTTGGATGGATAAAAACCTTCATATTTTGATGATTCTTGATTTATTTAACTGTGACTATAATTTTGTGTTTATTGTTTGTTACTTACAATATCGTAATAAAATGCCTGAATATTATATGGTTTTGTCTTGCAAAACCAAGGGTAACATACCCGTAATACCCCTTATTAAAAAAACAAGCGCAGGTCAATTCAAATATCACTTTCACAAGACCATAAACTAATCTTAAATTGGGGCTTCAAAAATCTTGTTCAGTTTAATGCTCCAAGACCTAGTCACGTTCGGTGTCGCGAAAAGAAGTTAATTAATCATTTTGGCGTTACTTTTGATAACAACCTTATCTGACACAAACACATTACATTTTTAAAGCCTCAGCTGCTTTAAAAAAGCTTGGATTTCTTTTTTAAGCCAATAAGTATTTTTATCCGTCTAATCTATATACTCTGTATGTATTCTAATCAGACCATCTTTAGAACATTGTTCTGGGAGATGGTATTTCTTACAACTTTTGTCATTCTTGATTCTATTCAAAAAAGATCTGTTTGTCTTACTATTGATCACACGTTTACAAAAAAACTTCCTTCTCTTTCCCACCCACGGGGTGGAGGGATATGTTACATTTTTATAGGTATTTTCACGACTTCTGCTCCAAGGAGTTGGCAAATATAATTCCTCTGACAGCTTCCAACAGTGCAACAGGTAGTGCCACTTTTATGCATTCTTTTGCAGTCCAACTTAAGAGGCCCCGAACTTTCCACTTTTTTTGTTCCATCATCCTCAGAGTGTCTAGACTGGAATCTGGTATCCGCAGAAGTTTTTCCTTCCCCAAATATTTAGGTCTGGTGTGGATAAACTCCCCTTTACCACACTTAACGGTACGTTAGTATTAAAGCCTCAGCCTTGGTGGACTGTCTGACGATATTAAAAAAATTCTTATGTAAAAAATTCTATACTTCTTGATAAATTTGCTTTTGTTATCTACATGAGGCAACTTTATTTTATTGTACTTTTATACAAATTATTAAATTTAAAAAATATTGTATTACCCCAAAACACAAACAACTAGTTTAAATTATGGTAAGTTTTTACTTTTCTTGATCCTTTGCCATTTTCGATGATTTTTGGCATACAGAGGCGCTGATTACAAATCTAAAGTAAGTGTTTTTCTTCAAAGTTTTATTTTTCATATATCGATTCTTAGATTTGATAATTAGAATAAACTCATTTGCACTATTTTACCCTTCTTTTATCACGGAATTCGTGATAATTACATGAAACTATAATACAATGTTTGAAATTTATTTTGAAAAGTCGTGTTGTTTATTATTTTATTAAGATTTTTGGTAAAAATACGAATCTTCCAAAAATATTAACTATTTAAGTAGAAGGCTGTGAAGTGGTGCCATCAGTTATTTCCATGTTAAATCTGATGATATAAAATCCAATAATATACAATAATTTTAAATATTCTATAATAGTTTCATTTAATAACCAACAATGTTGTGCAAAAAAAAATTAAAAAAAAAAAAGTGAACGTATAGTTAGTCTGAATTGGACATTAATTTGATGATGTATACATGGTAACAAAGAATTATGGAATTCCGGACCTGACCTACGATTCATTGTAGAAACCAAAGAATATAAACCTCAATAAGAAGCGACATAAAGTTCCCAATAGCATTGGTTATATGGGAAACGAATTTCTGACGTCACGTGTAGACGAAATGACACTTAAACAGCTTGGGGGTACACTGAGAGAAATATTAACGGTAAAAATTCAGTTTTACACAGGAAAAAAATTTATATGTATAACTATACATTGCAGTCCTGGAAAATCGTCCCTTTCAAGGAGTTTTTTTTGCAGTCTTTTAAGGGTTGGTTATTCTCAAAAAAGGTTAGATTATTTTTGAGAAAAATTAGTTTTGGGCAAAGGAATGTTTACATGGGATTAAATGTTGCAATTTTTCTTAAAAAAAATAGTATTATGTAATTTTTGTGTGAACAGATGTAAAATAATTATAAGAAATCGTTATTTTAAAATTGTAATAAAACAATATGTAGGTAAGTGTTAATATATGGTTTTTGAGGTCTTCGAGTACCTATGCAGAATTAAATTTGTAATCCATTTTACGTCTAACTAATTTGACTGTATAACAATTGGAAAAAAACGAATAGTATACAGTTTTTTGCTTCCGCTAATTACTCTTGATGTACATCTTTCATTTCAAAGAAAAAGAGAAAAAAGTTTTAAAGTATGTTATTCTATTGGTTTCTGGGGACAAAAATTCAGTGGAGGGATGTTTTTTTTTTGTAAAACGGTACCTATACACCTTAATACTTACCTTTACTATAAATTTATATCCTTTCATTTTTACTGTAAAAAAAAACACTACAATGTACTTTAATTTTTTGTATTACATAAACATATTATTTAGTATTTCCTATATTGGTAACAACAAAAAAATTTCTTAGTAAGAATATATTAATATACAATGTACAGCATGCTTTAATAAAAAGAGGGTTCCCCATTAAATTAATTAAATTTGAAAATAGGTTTATAGTAGAGATTGGGACCCTTGCGCGCACACAGACGCCAGACATCTGACTTCGCGACGCCCAAGGCAGTGTCACCTCGCGAACCACGTGGATCGCCCGACCCGCCACGCATTAGGCAACCCGCCTCGCGAACCACATGGTGTAGGAATCTTGGGCTACGTATATTTTAGGATCTTTGACGTCATAACTTTTTGAAAAATAATTAAAAAAAGTGCGGGGATTTGAACTAGTACCCGTTGTCCTTTTGCTTCTGATTCCGGCGTCTTAACCCATTCGGCTACGAAGGTATATTAAATAGTATTGGTTAAATTGTGTGCAGTAGAAGACATATTTAGGAATCTTAGGTTAAAGGTATTACGTCACATGCGGGGGCCCCCTCCGCTTAAGCGCAGGGCCCAGGGTGTAGGCCTGGGGCTTAGGCGTGGGGTGAAGAGCCTTATTATTATATTAATCTTACAATTTTTTTGAATATTAAATAATAAAACACATTGTATATAAATTAAATTAATTTATTTAAACCACATATACAGGGTGAATCAAAAATAGGCTACATTTAATTTGCTACTAACATTACATAAAATTATAATACTACGTTCTACTAACTATACTTAACCTAAAATTACAAAGATGTATCTATATACCAAACCTATGAAATAGGATATTTAATTACAAACTCAACAGATATTTTAGTATGTGATTTAAGTTTATCTCCTAAAAACGTAATTTTATCATCAAATTTTAACTCTTGCTGCAGTAAATCGCTTGGTACTGTATATTCTTTTTTGTTAATAAAAGTTTTTACAGGTGAGTCAATGTTAACATATTCAATTATTCCAATCTTAATAGGAAACATATAATAGTCAAATTTTAAACCATTTATAAAAAGATACCTTGATGAACCCTTTTCGCAAGTCAACATTATATTCATGTAACCATACAAAGTCTTTCAGGAATATCTTTCAAATCATTTTCTCTTTTAAGCTTTTTTGCTAGATGATAGGGATGTGTTAAATTACGTCCGAATTTGTCGAGAGTCATCGTGCTAATGATACTGCATCACTATGTCTAATCAGTTTATTCAATGATATCAGCTTCTCTTAACTCTTCAAGAATACTTATAATCTCGTTTTCATTAGAGTTATTACCAGCTACCTTACTTGCCATTAACAATTTTAATCTATCCACAAGCTCATTTGGATCATCCCAGTAAACGTAGTCAATTTTATTATTGGAAAATGTTTTGTAATCGGGTAAGAAACCAGACTGACTATCGATTGGTAAGCCATAACCCTGAGGCTGTTGTGCACGTGTAATTCGCAATTGCTTGTCACGTTCTCTCTGCTTTCTTGCATTTTCCTCTTTTATACGTTCAAGTAATGGTTTAATTGTTAGCATATATTTGACACCTCTATTTCCAGCAGGTTGTTCCTTTTCATCGAAATTTCTCTTGTTTGCATTTGTTAGCAAAATAATTTTTGTGAATGCTCGCTCATCCAGTGCGGTCAATTTGTTTTTTAATGGATTGGTCTTAAATAAAAGTTCATATAGTCCGGGAGTTCCAGTAAATTTTTCTCCTTTAATATAAATATCCGGTCCGTTAAATTCAAGCCGAGAATCACCAAAAGTTAGATGATCGGTGGCTAAATCATGTTTTAAATATGTGCGATCGTACTCGTTTTCCGTATCAGTTATAAATCCTTTCACATATTTTCTCGGTAGCGGGTCATACTGATCTAGATATTCCCTAAAGGATTCTTCCGTAATACTATCCATTTGAACAGGGTTATATTGAGGATCGACTCTGAACTCGTCGTCAAAGTAACTTTCTGCAGGGTTATGTTCATACATAGTTCTGTTTAAATCAGCTTCCTCGCCATCGTTCATATCCTGAGCCATTGGTGAACTATCTTCTCGTGTCTCGACATTAATTGAATTATCGTTATATTCTTCCTCTTCTTGAGCAGCTAGCTCGTCATGTTTTTGAACAGGGTCAGGAAAATTAAGTGGAAATCGTGGTTTTTTTATTACTGTCGAAGAAAATTGTTCACTTTGTCGTCTTTTTACAGACTTGGGTGTAAATGGTGTAGATTGTTTACCATACTGCATCGACTCGGATATTAGTTTTGCCAAAGGTCTATACGTATTCTCCAATGTAACAGCATTTTCATAACGGCCAGCTTTAAGAGAATCATATAGTCTTTTTACATTGCGCGAATGTTCGTCAAGAAGTTGAAGAATGTTTGGATCTGCTTGCAAACTCCGCTTCTTTTCTGGTCGCTGATCACTGGAGTTCTGATATTCTTCAAATTGCACCTCGGCTTGCTCACCCAATTCCCTCTTTAAATCCAAATATTTTTTACGAATACTATTGGAAGCTTCAATTATTCTACGTTTAACATCCTTATCAACCTTGTTTAAATCCATGGCTACAGAACCCTTCTTTTAAATTATTAAGGTACAAGTGTTAATAATTTCTTCCCAGCAACAGTCCCTTTCTCCCAACAACAGTCCCTCTCCCCCAAATAACAGTCCTGTATTTTCAAATAACAGCCCTGTATTTTCAAATAACAGCACTGTTTTTCAAATAACAGCCCTGTATTTTAAATAACAGCCCTGTATTTTCAAATAACAGCCCTGTTTTTCCAAATAACAGCCCTGTATTTTAAATAACAGCCCTGTATTTTCAAATAACAGCCCTGTATTTTAAATAACAGCCCTGTATTTTCCAAATAACAGCCCTGTATTTTCAAATAACAGCCCTGTTTTTCCAAATAACAGCCCTGTATTTTAAATAACAGCCCTGTTTTTCCAAATAACAGCCCTGTATTTTAAATAACAGCCCTGTATTTTCCAATAACAGCCCTGTATTTTAAATAACAGCACTGTATTTTCAAATAACAGCCCTGTATTTTCAAATAACAGCCCTGTATTTTAAATAACAGCCCTGTTTCAAATAACAGCCCTGTATTTTCAAATAACAGCCCTGTTTTTCTAAATTACTATATTTTTATTAGCCAAGGATCCCTTTTTCTTCAAGTAGCCTCCTAGATGCGTGTTATCGTAATGACTGGTTGATGTACAATGACTACAGAGTATAGAGAAGCTGATATATATTAGTAAATATTCTTATATAGCAGTTAGTATTACTAAAGAGTTTGTACTGTGCAGACATGCAGAAGTTTAAAAAGAAATCAAACAAGAAGATTACTGCTCGAAGAGGCAAAGGTATTCCTTTTATGACTGCTTTTCATAAAGCGAGGGATGCACTGTATGCTGAAAAACCAGAGGACCTCACATCAGCTGCTGAAGTAGCTTTAAAAGCATTTACTGGTGTGGAAAAAGTTCATCCTACAGGCATTGTGCCCCTCCCCAAAATCGGAGGTTTCCTACCATTTTTAGTACCACTTTTTGCCGGTTTAAGCGCAATTGGCGCCCTTAGCGGAGGAACTGCGGGGATAATAAATGCAGTGAACAATGCTAGGAATGCTGCAGCCAAGTTGAAGGAGTCTCAGCGACATAACGAAACAATGGAATCCATAGCTCTTGGGAAAACTGGAAACGGTTTATATTTAGGGCCTTACAAGGGTGGTCTAGGTCTATATTTGAAGCCTTATAAATACATATAAATACAGAATATATCTTCAGTCTTAACTGAGCCATCATGCATACCTTTAGTTTGAGTGGTACCAGTTCAATTTTAAAAGCTAATTATACTCCCCTCTTGATCTGAGAGATGAAACTAGCCAGTATGAACTTGGTCTGATTAGTTTAGAAACTTTTAATGCTATTCCCAATATTGATAAAACCAATAATAAATTTTATGTTGGTGATATTACTTTGGAAATCCCCACTGGATCGTACGAAATAACTGCAATAAATGATTATCTACAGCAAGCAATTCGTGATAAAAATGAAAGCAACAAGAAATTTAATTGTACCCTAAGTCTAAAGGGCAATGTAAATACGCTCAAGTGTGAGCTTGAATGTTCTCATACAGTTGACTTTACTAAGAAAAATTCTATTGGAAAGTTGTTAGGATTTCATAATATTTTGCTACAGCCCAATATTAAACATGTATCTCAAACCCCTGTAAATATTTTAAAAATTAATGTGATTAAAATCGAGTGTAATATTGTTACAGGGGCTTATCACAATAATAAGCTTGTTCATACAATACATGAATTTTCACCATCAGTACCGGCTGGTTTTAAAATAATAGAAATTCCTCGAAATGTGATTTATATGCCGGTATCTACAAGAGTTATAGACAACATTGTATTGAAACTGATCGATCAAGACGGGGAATTGGTTGACTTTAGAGGAGAAATTATTACTGTAAGAATGCATTTAAGAAAATCTATATAGGCAAACGTTTTGTGTCGGGTTTATCAGTATATTACAAACTGCTGTACAGAGCAGACGTAGTATGGTTATTAAATATAACTCCAAGAAAAGTTTCTGATTTTGAACAATTGTTAAAAACTAAAAAGAGCCTAACAGCAGAAAATAAAAAGTTTCTTGAATCTCTAGGCCTAATTGTAAAGAATTCTCAAAATGAGTATTTTAAATGTGACGGATCCTCTAAACTTTGATAACTCTATTACAAAAATTGAGAGACATAGTCATTTGCCGTACACTAACTCTTTTAAAAATAATGACGAAATTCGAATACCGGTACAGCAAACCGATATATACACTCTACCTTGGGCAGCCATATTTATCTAGAAGGAAGACTTTTAAAAGGAGTTGATGGATCAGTTTCAAACACAGCGAAACTTGTAAACAACTTTTTCGGTCACCTCTTTGAAGAAATTCGTCTTGAAATTGGTGGAAAGGTTATTGACTCGATTAGATATCCTGGAATAGCAGCAACCATGAAAGGATATATTTCTTACAATGCTAACGAATTAAATAAATATAAAAATGCTGGTTGGAGTATTGATGATGAATTTACTTGCGATAACGTTGACCCGACCACTGGAAGTTTTAATGTTTGTGTGCCGCTAAGAACCCTACTAGGATTTGCTGAAGACTTTCAAAAAATACTCATAAATGTTAAGCACGAATTGGTGTTAGTAAGAAGCCCTTCTGACATTAATGCTATTATTAATACGGCTGATGCAGAAAATGTAGTAGTTACTATTGATAAGATTGTTTGGAGGCTACCACATATTACAGTATCTGATGTCGAACGGATAGAGCTTTTAAAACTTATTGAAAATGGGACCGAATTGGATATCGGTTTTAGAAGCTGGGAACTCACAGAACATCCATCAGTTCCAACTGGAAAACAACTTACCTGGAATATAAAGACTTCGGTGCAGGTGGAAAGACCCAGATGGATAATTTTAGGTTTTCAAACAGCCCGAAAGGATAAATTCAACAAAAACAGTAGCTTATTTGATCATTGTAATGTATCAAATGTAAAGCTTTATTTAAATTCGGAATTTTATCCGTATGATAATTTAAATTTGGAGATTTCAAGGGGCTAATAGCTACTCTTTATGAAATGTATTCGAATTTCAAGAGAGCTACTACGAAAAGAAAACGAGCCATTTTTTTACTCCCAAAAACTTTAGAAAGTATGCGCCTCTAATTAATTGATTGTTCAAGACAGAATGAAATATTAAATTCTGGTATTATTGATGTAAGACTAGAGATTGAAAAAAAAGAAAACCGCTAACACCAGTGCCTACTGTTTAATTATTCATGATAAACTTGTTAGATATTCACCATTAATAGGATCTGTAAGAAAGATTTAATAAATATATTTTTCCTTACATAGAGATAATTGTAATTTTAGGTTAAGTATAGTTAGTAGAACGTAGTATTATAATTTTATGTAATGTTAGTAGCAAATTAAATGTAGCCTATTTTTGATTCACCCTGTATATGTGGTTTAAATAAATTAATTTAATATATATACAATGTGTTTTATTATTTAATATTCAAAAATTGTAAGATTAATATAATAATAAGGCTCTTCACCCCACGCCTAAGCCCCAGGCCTACACCCTGGGCCCTGCGCTTAAGCGGGGGGGGCCCCCCATGTGACGTAATACCTTTAACCTAAGATTCCTAAATATGTCTTCTACTGCACAAAATTTTAAACCAATACTATTTAATATACCTTCGTAGCGAATGGGTTAAGACGCCGGAATCAGAAGCAAAAGGACAACGGGTACTAGTTCAAATCCCCCACTTTTTTTAATTATTTTTCAAAAAGTTATGACGTCAAAGATCCTAAAATATACGTGGCAAGATTCCTACACCATGGGGTTTCCCGGAGGCGGGTTGCCTAATGCGTGGGGGGTCGGGCGATCCACGTGGTTCGCGAGGTGACACTGCCTTGGGCGACGCGACGTCAGATGTCTGGCGTCTGTGTGCGCGCAAGGGTCCCAAGAGACCTGCGCGCGCAAGGGTCCCAATCTCTACTGTTTATAATTTGGGAAAAAATCTCAGTAGATATTTTGGAAAGAATAGAGTGGAAGAACTTGATAATCAAGGTGGCTCGAAACATCACTAAAATAAACAATTTTAGTTTTTTAAAGGCTAAATGCCAAGGCTAGAGCTTGAATGTTCCAGGTAAGATGAAAAATAGTGACTTTTTTAAAAAAAGTAGGCAAACAGTTTATTGAAATGACAAAATCTGAAATTTTCATGACCGGTTACCGTTTTTTATAAATTGATTATATATGAGTGATATAATTTTTAGTTTTCTTATCTTTTGACTGGTACTTTAGATCACGATTGGTATATTTCATCGTATAAAATATTTTAAGCCTAATAAATTATCTTATAATGTACATTTTTGGAAAATCATTGCATGGATGGGTAAATTCTATTCTTTTCATTTCATTTAAGAGTTTATGTGAAACTTCCCGTTTTATACAAATATCTTTAAACTTAGTTTTAAAAGCATGTTCCAAATCATAAACATATTTAATAAACAAATGGGGAGGGTGCTGCAATGCTCCATGAATGTTTTTTGTAGTGTCGTAAGCTTTATAATACAATGTGTACCAGCCAAATGGAATAAATTCAATAATAAATAAACGGGGGCGTATTCGAAAAAACACTCGGACACGTGTATCGGTATTTTTGGTTGCCCTTTTTTTTCAGTAAATACTTTATACACGTAATAGTAGCCAACACTAAATTCCCTAATTTAAATGCAACGCCCTATATATTAGTCAATTTTTGGATTCTTCATGTACAATGTCTTATACCTATTTTTAACTATTTTGGAAATATTAGGTGTTTTTAGATGTATTGTGCTTGCATGCCTGCCACTTTCTTGAAAGTTACTTTTTGTGCATATACCTACTAGAGGCAGCCTTGTGAACAAGCGTGCGAAAGAGAAGCAAGAATAGCGGCACGGGAGTTACAATACGGGCCGAAAGAATGATGTTTAAAAAAAACAATTTTTCTTGAAAAACATTCTCCCAAATCGAAAATTGTAACAAATTTATTTTTTTTTTGAGAGGAACGGGAACAAAAAATAAAGTTACAACAGTTTAAGCTCAACTAAAAGAAGTCATCCTAAAAATATATTTTCTAAACTATATTTATAACATTTCTTATCTCTATTTCTAGGAGTGATAATTAATGCTTATAAGGTAATTATACAGGATGTAACTCGGCTGCCTCTACTAGGTATATGCATAAAAGTAACCCTCACGAAAGTAGCAAAGATGCAAAAAGGGAAAAAGATGGGAAAAAAACCCGAAAACACTTAATATTTGAAAAAAATTGAAGATAGGTATGGGACATTGTACACAAAATATGTCTAGAATGCTTTGAAAAAAACAAAAATTGAATAATATACAGGGTGTTGCATGGTTGTGGGGTGTGTGTGCATTTAAATTAAGAAAGTTGATACTGACCACCGTCACATGACACACCCGTTAACAGTTTTAGTTGAAAAAAGAATTAAAAATACCAATCCCATATGTCTGAGCATTTTTCCCAATTAGCCCTATTTATTTAATATTGAATTTATTCCATTTTGATCCCCCCTTTTTAATATTAACAAAGAATTAACATCTAAAATTGCATTTTTGATCTATAATTTTTACAGTATCACAATTTCTATTTCACATTTAGTGCTTTTTTTTAAAGATATCCACAAAAATGAAAGAAACGAATGAAACAGCACCTAAAACTCAACAAAGCACTAAACGAAACATGAAATCCCGGACTAATAGCTGCCGGCAGCGGGTTGACAGTTAAACAGCTTTGCCCCTCCTAAAAATTTTTTTGGGGCTTCGAATATTGTCGCTTCTTTTGAGGTTTATATTACTTTGGTACAACTCCCGGGGGCTAAATTTTCCCTATTCCCCCCTTCACGCCTGGACAATTTTGTTCTACAGCATTGACCTTTCATACACCTTTAAACTTCCTTGGATTTTACTCAAGTATAACTCGAGTGAGGTAGTAAAATCTTATTCAAGTCGCATCACTACTTCTGACGCGATGACTCGATGCTACAAGGATTTACAATTTTCGAACCGGCTTATCACATTTAGAACCAAGGGTGCAAAATTTATTTTTATTAAAACCACTTTACGTATAGAAGGGTTTTGAATTGCAACTCAGTAACACAGTGCAAAGTCTTCGGCCCTTATTGATCGTTCCGCAGCACCGTTCATGCCAAAGGCAGAGTAACCGAAGTTTCGATATTAAATTGCTCGGGGGTGGTTAATTATTAATCATGATATTACAGATTGGTATAGCCTTTTAGAGCAATTAGAGCCGATGGATCGTTGATAAAATAAACTTAATTTTACGAAGTGTACGGTTATTAAACCTTTTAATAGCAAATCACGTTTTTACTATGATTGCGCAAACTTTCTGTATATACCTTACGTCCTTCCCATACGTCAGAAATATCAAGCATAAAACCTATTTTTACCGATGAGGTTCTGTTTTTACTAAAAATAAGTAAGAAATTCTTTTTATTAAAACGTATATAAAAGAAAAGCCTTTAAAAACCAAACAATAAATAAGATGGCTTATTGAGAAGGTGTTAATTTTATGGTGTATCTCTTTTGTTTTAATTCAAACCATTTTATAAGTGTACAGTGACGGCCATTAAATCTTGGGCCCAAAAATTGTCAAATTTTGACTTTTCTGTCAATTTTTGTTAATCGCTCTTTTTTACCTTCTTTTACTATTAATTACTATAAATAAAGCAAAAGGTAAAAGAAAATATTTATATTTTATAAAAACTAACAAATTAATAACTTAATTAACAGTTTAATAATTTTATACAAACTTAAATATCTTTCCAAACAAATTAAATATTTTATTGCGGTCCCGTTTTTTTCTAAGACAGAGTTTAGCCTTCCAAGCATCAAATGGACCAAATCCCGGGCATAGTCCGGATTTCTTCGTAACTCATTCCACGCCTCTAAAATTTTATTCTTAAGTTCGTTTACATTTTGCGGCCTAACCTCATTTTCCCTACTTATTTTTTTAACTAATAAGCCCCAAACATTTTTCATAACACTTAAATCCGGACTACTTGCGGGCCACGGTAAAACCCTGAAACGCTGCTCTTCCATCCAATCATCGATTATCGGGCCGTATGACGGGTCACTTATCTTGCTGAAAGATAAAATTTTTGTCCGAAAATCGATCCAGTACAGAAGGAAACATAATATTCTGTAGTAGATCTATATATATATATATATATATATATATATATATATATATATATATATATATATATATATATATATATATATATATATATATATATATATATATATATATATATATATATATATATATATATATATATATATATATATATATATATATATATATATATAGTATATATATATATATATATATATATATATATATATATATATATATTAATTTAATTATTAATTAATTTTATTTTATTAAAAAAAAATTTTTAAGTCCCGAGCTTTCGGAAAATTTATTTCCTTTTTCAAGGCTGCAATATGTAAAAAAAACCCTGGTTACATGAGATAAAAAAGACTAACATATTAAAACTTACCGCTAACATGTTAATGGAAAATGACTAATGCCACACCGAGAACTTCATATTATAAATTAAAAACTTTAAAACATCACACATAATTAAAATACAGGAAACACAAAAAGTACACATGTTTTTTAAAGTTTTAATTATAATATGAAGCCTCGGTATGGCATTAGTCATTTCCATTAACATGTACGGAATTTTAATATGTTAGTCTTTATCTCGTAACCGGTGTTTTCATATTACGAACAAGGAATATCCTTTACTAAAAGTGTTTAACTTTAATAAAAAAAGCCGAATCCCTAATAACCTTCAGTTGTTTATTCAATTATCGGTCAAGATTTTACATTTTTCTATATATATATATATATATATATATATATATATATATATATATATATATATATATATATATATATATATATATATATATATATATTATATATATATATATATATATATATATATATATATATATATATATATATATATATATATATATATAAATATATATATATATATATATATATATATATATATATATATATATATATATATATATATATATATATATATATATATATATCTTCCAAGGAAGTTTAAAGGTGTATGAGCCCAATGCTACGGCCCATTCGATCAAAAAATGTCAGCCCAGTATGAAAATAACTGTCAAAGTTGGCCCCGCCGATTCTGCGCAATAACAAAATTCCACGAAATAATTTAATGTATTGCCTACTTACACACTGATAAATCAGTGTGAAGTTAGTAACACATTATAATTTTATGAGAGCCGAGTAAAGAGTAACATACCCGTCTTTTTAACTTTAGGTAAGTATTTTTTATATTTAAATTAGATGCTTCTTATAAGACGTAACGTTAGGTAACCGAATAAATAATAATATATCAATTATGAATAATAGAAAATGAAAATTTCATAGGAAATATTAGTAAGAAAAGTAAGGCAATCTTAACTATCTTTTAGATGATTTCCACAATGTTTGTGTATTTCTGTGGATTATTAAAAAGAAATAAGGTTTACATTTAGGTACTTTTATTTCATTTAATAATTTAGTACACTCTTTTAAAGGATCAAAATTATTGATTACTGGGCAGACCAGGCAAATTTTAATATATACAGGTCCCTCTAATTGAATGAAAGGAAGTACAATTTTGGTACGGTTTTTTGGGGCGCTGATTACAAATCTAAAAAAAGAATTTGGCAAAGTTTCGTTTTCAAGATATTCATCATCAAAATTGAAAATCAAACTAACCTTATTTACACTATTCCTCCTTCTTTTTGCACAAAATTCTTTATTTTTAGTCGTGGCACACGATATTTTATAAACACCTTTTAAAACCTTGTATTTTTATTTATTTTACATCTTTTTTCCATTAAATTGCGAACGAAAATAAAAGTGTAAAAAAGGTGTAAAATAAATAAAAATACAAGGTTTTATAAGGTGTTTATAAAATATCCTGTGCCACTTTAGTTTAAAAATCAAGAATTGTGTACAAAAAGAAGGGAGAATATAGTGAAAATGAGATTAGTTTAATTTTGCCGAAAAGATATTTTTTCAGATTTGTAATCAGCGCCCCAAAAAACCCCTGTACACCAAATTTGATCAATATCGGAGAGGAGGTAACTTTCGAGACAATACCATTTGTTTAAAAATAAATTAGATTTTTGGTTTCTTAATCTTGCATTATCAACTTTTTTAGCTCGACATACTGTACACACATAATATTTAACGGATACTGTTACAATGGATACTCAGGTACCAAAGGTTACTAAACATTTTTAACGACTGTTATTCTGTCTCATGAATGTTTGTTATTACTGAAAAGTATATGCCTAAAAAGCAGTTATAAAAATTTTCACTTTTTAATGTACAACCAGAATCTTAGGATTAGATTAAACTCATTTACACTATCCTGCCCTTCTTTTATCACAAAATTGGTGATAAGTACATAATACTATCATACAATGTTTGAAATTTATTTTAAAAAATCGTGTTTTTATTTATTTACAAAGATTTTTGGTAAAATACAAAACTTCCAAAATATCGACCATTTAAATAGAAGGCAGTAAAGTGGCGCCATCTATTCTTTCCATATTATATGAGATGATATAAAATCTAATATTACACAATAATTTTAAATATTCTATAGTAGTATCCTTTAATAACCAACAATTTTGTGCAAAAAATAAAAAAAAAAACAGTGAATGTTGGAATTTGACATTTGATGATGTCAATTTTATAGATAGTAACAAAGAATTATGGAAATCCGGCCCTGACCCACTATTCATTGTGCAAATTCCGCGGGGACAACCCCCCTATTCCCGCTGCCCTGCACGCCTGGACAATTTTGTTTTACAGTATTGGGCTTCCATACACCTTTAAACTTCCTTGATATCTCCCTATTGAACCTTCCTTCAATAAACGGCCATTAAATCTGGGGCAATTCTTTTTCTCTTTCGTAAAATAGGCTTATGCCACCTTCTACTGAATATAAATACCTGTTGAAAAACCTAATAAAGAAACAGGTGTCCGTTGTCAGTGTCTAAAAATATTTTTTAAAATGCCAAACTTAACGTTGGATCAAAAAGTATTAATTATTCATTGTATTGAGCAGAGAGGTTGACCAGAAAGGGATGTGGCGAAGAAGCTTAACATCCCTAAGAGTACTATTCATTTTGTAAAAAAAAATGGCAGGAACCACACTCCTTTCAGAGAAGAGCTGGAAGTGGTCGCCCCAAACTATGGAATTAAGAACAAGACAATAATTTAGTTAATGTTTTGAGATACCGACTATTTAAATCTGTAGTTACAGCAAAAACGAAAAACAATTTACCAGCATCGGTTAGAACGGCACGGCGAAGAATAAGGCAAATATCTGAATTGCGCTGCCACCCGGCAGCCTTAAAACCGTTTTTAACAAATGCAAATAATAAAGAACGCATTGGGTTTGCTCTACAATTTTACTTGGAACTTCCAATTTTTTAAGAAAATATAATATTCACCGATGAAAAAGTGTTTCGGTCGTGCTACAATGGGATACTTAAAGTATACAGGCCTCAAGGAACACGATATGATGAAAAATATACCCAAAAGAACAGAAGTAGTGAGTGCACAAGAACTTGGTGTATGTTATTTTATCGAAGGAAGGTTCAATGCGAAGATATATATAGATCTACTACAGAATATGATGCTTCCTTCTGTACTGGATCGATTTCCGATAGATAAGTGTCCCGTTCATATGGCCCGGCAAGTCGATGAATGGATGGAAGAGCAGCGTAACAGAGTTTTACCATGGCCCGCACGTAGTGCGGATTTAAATGTTATGAAAAATCTTTGGAGCTTATTAGTTAAAAAATAAATAGGGAAAATGAGTTTAGGCCGCAAAATGTAAACGAACTTAAGGATAAAATTTTAGAGATGTGGAATGAGTTACAAGGACTCCGGACTACGCCCGGGCTTTGGTTCATTCGATGCCTGGAAGGCTAAACTCTGTCTTAGAAAAAAAAGGGGCCGCAATAAAATATTAAATTTATTTGGAAGGATATTTAAGTTTGTTTGAATGTATTAATTTGTTAATTAATTTACTAATTTATTAGTCTATAAAAGTCAAAATTTGACAAATTTGTTGCCCAAGATTTAATGGCCATCACTGTACCTTCAGCTTAAGTTCATATGCACAACGACACAAGGTGTTCCCGTAATTTAAAATATACAAAGTAAATAATTTTAAAAGATATGTTTAAAATTTCGTTCTGATAGACACTTAAAAACCATTTCGCACTTGAGTTTTGAAAAATATTATATGTGCTAAAACAAATATATCATTATTCTAAGTAAGGTAATAAATAAAAAAAAGAAACAAAAAATCAACCACGACGATGACCATCTGATATTTACGGAGTTGTTGACTTTCAACTTAAACTGCTCAAATAAGTTAACACATGGCCGACGAACCATAAAACAGGTGTATTTGAGGAAATTAAACAAAAAGGCAACAACTAAATATAATTAGAAAATTAGATATTCTTGTACACGGTGGATTTTAACATTTTAATATTTGCAATGTTAATGGTACTGTTTCCGTTTTAACGACCATAATACCGTTAGAGAGGAACACTGAGTATATCAACGACGTTTTAGGCTTTGTGCTTAAACAATACATTTTAAATTTCTGTAGTGTGGTCAACTTATAAAATAATGGTAAAGTTTATTTAAATACATCAAGCAAAAAAGTCTTGTTAAGTCAACGGTATTAATGTAATGATTTTAAAAAGAAAAATATAGGTTTTTCGTGGGATCGTGGGAAAAAGACCATATCGCAAAGGGTTTAGCATATGCTCATTCACCTTAACTTACATAACTTTAGGAAATTAATTAAACAACCTCATAAAATATTTACCTTTTACTCGACTATCGATCCGACATCAACGATTTTTGCTTTAGATCATGAAGTTAACCAATCCTACAAAACTATCTGAACTAAAGAGGTGAAAGCCAGTAAATATCCTGTGATGTTGTGCTGGTTCAGATTCCACAATAGATTGCTGACCCCATCTGGATTACATTACCCAGAAATTGATAAGGGGTTTTAATTTTTATAATGTTCATGTTAAATTTACAGCATAGTTTAAAGAATATACAATATATAAGTTAGGTCACTTGCATATAAACCTTTGATGTTTTGGCTTCAAAGACACCGTGTGGCGTCCCCGCCGATCGCAAACCGACAAAGAAGTTTCAGGGGATATTTGTGTAAACGATACCAATTCATTCAAGCGGGATTGTCTGGGAACGCGGAGTAGATTTTTCATTATTTTAATGATTATTACTATAATATAAGCATAATGTTGATAATATTTGATTATGGTCACCAAAGCCACTGTTAATAAATGGTAATTTTTTTGTCTCTATCTCTGTTACCTATTACTAATTATCCCAAGAACTACAAATCGGGGTAGATATCTACCCGGGGTAAATTTAAATAAGTAAATAATAATAAGTGAAATCGTAACTGTACTTTTTAATATTTTTATAGATTTTTAAAACCCAATATTTTATGGATATTTATTTGAGTTTTTACATTGAATGGATTCTTAATTTGTTTGAATCCCAAATAAATAGACATCATCAACATCAAAATGATATATTTTTTCTTAAAGTCATATGTGTCCTCTTTGAAATGCCGTTGGAAATTTGAAAATTGGTTGTTTAGAAAAATAGTAATAATTTTTTCTGTTAAATGACGGTTTGGCTGTTTTAAGGTACTTATACCTATTTAAATCAATTTTTACCTAACGAAATCTTGATAACATTGAATTTGCTCTTCACCATTCTCTTGGGCATAACAAAACAAAAAAATCTGAGTACTCACAAGTTAGATTACTGCTTTCAGAACGATTTTAAGAGCAAAAATCTTGTTTGGTGAATTTTTACCCCGGTTTGTACTTTACAGGTTAAAAAAATGGGTTTATAGTTCTAGAGTTACTTTATCATTACAAATGAACAAATAAATATTTATCTATCTATTTATCTATTGCATAACGTAAAGCAAAATAGAAATTTATTGTAAACATCTAAAAAGGTCGACCATACTTTCACGGATAATTAATGGGTCACTAACAAAATGTGTAGATATGCACAATAATTTTTATTGGTGTATTAGGAGTGCAAAATGAAATATTGCAGCTGTTTTTTACCTCGAGATAGTCCACAAAGGGCGAAGACCTAAATAGTAACGTACCGTGGGTGTATTAAGTGTAACTGTAAAAGAATGCATAAAAGCGACACTACGTGTCGCTCTATTGGGAGCTGTCAGAGGTGGAACTATACTGGCCAACTTCTTAAAGCAGAAGCCCTAAAAATATCTATAAAAAGCGACAGATCCCCAACAGCTTGCCGGTGGGCAAGAGAAGAAGGCTTTCCTGTAAGCATGGAATTATTAATAGGATGAATAGCCCTTCCTTGAATGAAATTAAGAATGCTAAGAGTTGTGGGAGACGCCATTCCCTAGATATTAGAACAATACTCTAAAGATGGTCTAATTATACATTATAGAAGGTACACATAGGTAATTTTACTATAATTTTTAATAGAACAAATGTTAAAATGTACCCTCTCTAGCAGGCTCACTAGGTAAACCTACAGATGGAATCGCATATGAATGAATGCAACTCCTAAAAGAGTTTGAAAAATCATCATCTTTGAAAAATCACAAACTCTAATACGGTTTTGACATTGTTCTAGCGTATAATTAGCAAATTTGGGGAACTCAGTGAATTCCAAAGTACTTTAACAAGCTTGACATTTGAAAGTTTAATATATTTTCAATGCAAATATCAATAAGATATTTTAATCTACATGATTTATATTAAAAGGGTCCTTTGGGCATTTAAAAAACGGAAATTCGCTTTTTATTCTACTTTCACAATTATCCACTGAACAAATATTATTACCAGACATATTCAACAACTTTTTAGGGACACGATATACCAAAGCACACGGTTACAGCAAAACGATTTCTGTCGCAGTGCGTATCAGTCGGCTTCACACCATAGACTGGTATAGTCTGTCTCAAAGTATACCGTGTTACCTCTTGCCTTCATTTATGGATTATACCTGCCGACAGCAATAATACTGCGGATCGGTAGGTATTAAAGGACAAAACATTAGGGACGGACTTTAATGATATAAAGATTTATAATTTATTGTTTATTTAGGTAAGTATAATCTTAAAGTTACATTAAGAAATTAAATATATGCAAAGTTTTAGTAAATTTATAACTGCATTATCTACACATAATCACATTTTTAATCTAAATATCTAAATCTAATTCTGTTTCACTATCAGAGTCATCATTGAGATTAATTATAATAGGATCTATGTTGTTTTGGATAGAAATGTATGAGTCCTCAATTTTTATAATGTGCTGTAGTGAATTTTTTCAGCTCTCAACTGGTATGTTAGTAATTACATTTTTTCTCAAATTCATAACACTGGGACTTAAAGTAGGTGTAACATTTTCTGCCATGATCTTTGATTTTACTTGGTTCCACAAATGCTCTATGGGGTTAAACATACAGTGATACGGAGGAAGCCGTAAGACAGTATGGCAAGCCTGTTCAGCCAAATTATCACATTCATATTGTTTTTTAATTGCATATGAATTTAGGACTTCCAAAAGATGCGTTTTTTGTAATTGAATTCAAAATAAATATCATTTTCTAACAAATATTCCTGGATTTCAGTTTTTGAACTTGATGAAGCTGGTGCTTGTGTAGCATACGGCTTGGTAGCTTGCGTTATCCATGACAACACTGTTGTTTGGAATATTTTTAAAAGATAATTTTTAAACCAGTTTTCAAAAAGTTCTGCACTTGTATCCTCATGATAATCCAAGCTAGAATCCTTAATATTCTTTGCAGACAACAGCAAGCAGTTTGGGACAAATCCGTCTTCTGAAACAGTGTGTATTATGGTAATGCGTTTTCCTTTATTGGAAGGTGCTTTCGTCTGACAGTTTTGACCGGAATCAAGCCATCCTTTGGATACTGTGTCGTGTGTATCGAACCATGTTTCATCAAGGTAAATTATGGATCTGTTTTTTAACCTATATCTTATAATTTCTTGAAGATAATTAAATTTCCAAGTGCGTAATCTATGCGATTTCATTACTACTTGTCTTTTGTCTATTTTGCGGTATTAAAATCCCATTTTACAAACAACTCTACGGAGGGTGGCACGACTAATATTTATATTGGTTTCGTCTTCGTCTAGCTTCTTTTTCAGTTTATCCAAGGTAGGAATAACTCCGCTTTCATAAAGACAATATATTTTACTTCTTATCACTATTGTCTATACGGTGAGATTGAAAATCACTACGTTTTTCTTTTGTTCAATTTTCACTATAATAATATCCTTATCGATGATTTTGGGAGTTTTTGAAAGTAGACAGGTTTCTTTTAAAGCTTCTTGTTTAATTAGACCTCTACTGATTAAAGTTTCATACACATTTTTCACAACCTGTTTTGCATCTAATGACAAATGATTTCGACGCGACATAGTTATATTCTCGTAAAACAACTTTTTCGAAACGCACAGTAAAAACAGTTTTTCCACACTTCCACTAAAATATTAGCCAAAATATTTATATGCCTAATGGTTAATACTCAAGAAATACCTGGCCCACCCCTGCCCTTTTGAACAAATGGGTTTACCCAATAACAATAGGTAATAAAATCGTTAAAGGTTTATTGGGATATGGTCCGTCAAAAGCCATAACGATATACTTTGAGGGGGGATAAGAAGGGTGCTTTTTGAGAGCCGCCACGAGTGACCAACTCATATATTGTATATTCCTTTAACTATGACGCAATTTATAGATTTGCAGAATGGTGTTTTAGTTAAAGATAAAGGTAAAATAAAGATAAAGATAATTTTTATTTCCTCAATTTAAAAGTACAAACAGCACAATAATTGACGAAAAAGTCAAAAAGTCCTTAAAATAAATACTACAAATTAACAAAACAAAAATATTAAAAAGAAAAACAGTCAAAACGTTTTGTACTAAAAATAACTTACATAAAGAGTAAAAGAAAAACAACAGTAATGAAGTAGATTTTACCTTGAAAAAAAATCCTCAAAGCAGTAACAAGTTCTATCTAGTAGAAACTTTTTTAATTTACTTTTAAAAACATTGATATTCTTGGAGTTTTTATGTCATCATTAAAAGGGAATTATAACATTTACAACAACTAAAATAAAAATGTTTTTGGTATGTTGCTGTCCGATGCCTGCCCGGAGCCAATAAAGCTCCATTTCTAGTGTTGTGATCGTGTTGCATACCATTAGTTACAAATAAGCTTCTATTTCTGTAAACATAAATGCACAGTTCCAAAATATAGGTTGAATAAAAAGTCAAAATTTTTAATGTCTTAAAAGCGTCACGACATGTTTCTCGATGTGTTAAACCACTGATTATCCGAACTGCGTACTTTTGAAGCAAAAAAACCCTATTAACCTGAGCACCCCCACCATAACAAATAATCCCATATTGTAAATGGCTATGAAAGTATACCAATTATCTAAATTGCGCCGCCTTGATAGCGTATACAAAAGAGCTGTGGTTTTGCTTGTATTTAAATTAAGATAATTTTTTTCTGACCACAAAATAATTTTACGATATACGTTTTCACTACTAATTTTTAACTTACTAAGGGAGTTTTCTTTAATTAAAATATTAGTATCGTGAGCGTAGCAAACTGTATATATATTTGAATTGGTACTAAGATAATTAATAATGTCATTCGAATAAATCAAATAGAGTAGAGGACCCAATATAGATCCCTGTGGTACTCCTCGGGTAATACGACTCCTTTCACTCTTTGCCTGATTTAGCCGTACAAACTGAAAGCGATTTTCCAGATAACTCTTCAAAAATTGTATGGAACCCCCTAACCCCATACCGATACAACTTTTCCAACAATAAATCGTGGTGTACACAATCAAAAGCGCGCGAGAAATCCACAAAAAGTCCCAAAACACAAAAACCATTATCCAATGCCTCAACAGTCCACTTTTGAAATGCACATGATGCTGTTTCAGTACCTTTATCCTTTTAAAAGTGTCCTATTTCTTTATTAATATTCATTTTTGCGTTTTGATGTCATATTATTAATAACATAAAAAGCATTCCTGGAAAATAAGATTTAAAAGAAAAATCTTGACAGCACATTAACATATAACCGGAAACACCTACTTGATCTTGATATTCAGAAATATTATTCATCAGAGAAATAAGAAAACCACTTGCCAAACGGAAACCTGACCGGTTCAACCAATGAACTATAACGCAGCTAATTAGTTTATCATATAATCGTTACAGCGTTGTTTCTCGTCCTTTCAACTCATACGATTATGGCTTTATAGAAACCAGTATTCTAAAAGTTCGTTATTACTATTTAATGTATAAAAAGCATCAACTGTTTACAAACATTAAACGGATATTCGTTTTTTACAATAGTGTTTGATTTTAATTGTACATAAATATTATAAACGGTAGATAAGTATTTTTATTTGTTTTTTTTCTTAAAAATAAGGTCTTGCATTTGCTTTTTTTTATCTTCGGAGAGTCCATGGAGGCTAATGCCTAAGTACAAACGTACTGTGGGTTAATGATTAGTTAATGAGTTAATCATTACTTAATCTATATTGGCAAAAATAAATTTTAACTTATTAAACAAAAAGTTAAAAAAAATAATTTTTAAACCACTTAACTTACTTTGACAACTAGAACAACTGCCATGCAGTATCCATTTATAGTTTTGGAGTAATTTGTTGAATATATGTATATTGTTCTGCAGTATGAAAAGTAGTGATAATGACTCATTTGTATAATACCAGAGTTAGTAAACAGAGAATGACCAGTATGGCATATTTAAGGTTTCTTTTTACTGCATCAAAATAAAAACGAATGAAGAGTTGCAAAATCGCGTAAACATTGCTGCTATGATGCTAGGGATTCCGTCTCAGAAGATCGATAGCTGATCTTCTTTCCTTTGTCTCACATAACTGGAACAAGGCCCTTAAGTTTCTTGGTGAATCCCAGATCGTTGCTCTTGACATATCTAAAGCTTTTGATCAGGTATGGCATGATGGGCTTCTTAACAAACTTCCTTCCTACGGTCTTCCACCAAACCTTTGTTCTTGGCTCTCCAGTTTTCTTTTTAATCGACGTTTATCAGTTATTGTAAATGGTTATTCTTTCAGCTCCTACTTAATTATTGCTGGGATGCCCCACTGCTCAGTACTGGTACCAAATTTGTTTCTTCTTCACATCAACGATCTTCTCTCTTCCACAACCTATTCTATTCATAGTTTTGCTGACGATAGTACTCTCCACTCTAATATTCAATTTCTTAAGCCATACTGTAATTTTGATTTGGAAAACCAGCGTAGGTCAATGCGGATGTCTCTTTTACAAGACCTTAAAGTAATCTTGAATTGAGACGCCAAAAATGTTGTTTACTTTTATGTCTCCAAAACACAGTCATATTCGCTATCGCAAAAAAAGTCAGCGAATGATCATCCGTTACATATGAGCGGCCAAGTTCTGCAGAACAAAGAATATTTTAATCTTGTTGTTGTTACTTTTGAGAATAACCTTAACTGGCACAAACACATTACATCCATAGCCTCAGCAGCTTCAAGAAAGCTTGGATTCCTTTTTCGAGCCAGAAAGTATTTCTCTCCTTCTAATCTGCATACTATGTATGTATCACAGATCAGACCCTCTTTAGAATATTGTTTTCACGTCTGGGGAATGGCGTCTCCTACAACACTTAGCATTCTTGACTCCATTCAGAGAAGAGCTGTTGGTTTTATCAATGATTCCACACTTACAGAAAAGCTTCCTTCTCTTGCCCACCGACGTATAGGGGATTTGTCCCTCTTTTATAGGTAAATTTACGGCTTCTGTTTTAAAAAGTTGGCCAATATAATTCCTTCTTTGGTAGCTCCCAACAGACCAACACGTAGTGCCACTTTTATGCATCCTCAAATCCAAAAGCCCTAAGTTCTAGTCGGTCATGGTTAATACTGGTTAGCAAAGCGGCTTTTTATTTTTCCCAATTATATTTCAGACGTAAAAATGCGGGGACATATTAAAAAAGACCCCAAATTATTACATTAAAATGTAATTTTTTAGCCGAGTCCCTGCAAAATAAAACATGATGTGTCTATACTGTCAAGAAGCTCGCCAGCGAGGGTGTCGCTAGACGCGAGTTGTTCTTGGCGATCTAGAGGCCCCAAAAATTGCAAAGTGCAATTTTTTGGCGATTATAACACTTTTTTTCTTGTAAGAAAATTTGAAGATAATAAATAATTTTCGTTATTTCAAATGAATTTTATTTTAGTATACGAAGGTAGCTTTTAGAAATTTATTAAACGGTTCGATCGAGATAACACTTTCTACTTTTACCTATGCACCAGGAAATACATTCATATTTTCCCCAAAATCGATACATTAAAATTCCCGTTCGCGTGTTTTAACTAAAGTTGGAACGAGAATAGTTCGGATGGGAACAAAACATAACTTTTCGCGAATATCGATCGAGTAATGGAGATGGCCTTTCATGTCGGTGCCGTGCTAACTACAGAACTACATTAGTGGAAATTCCCTGTGGAAATACATTTCCATGAATTTAATTAAGAGCGAGTACTTCCTGTAAAATGAAATATTTACTATGACGTGCTTTGTTCCGGTCGGCCTAGCTTGGATAAAAAAAAGAAATTAATTGTGCTGTATTTTTAAACGAAAAATTGAATCCTAAATGTTTTAATAATACGAAACAAAATATTAAAAGTTCTAATTTGGCATGGATGTGTAGAGTTGTTTAATTTGCACATTTGTAAAAAGGGCAGATGTAACTTAAAAATCAAATATGATTATTACCTGAATAGTCCAGTAAATAAAGGGACAAAGCTGTAAATAAATCTGTTCATTTTTCCCTTGGGGCGCAATTCTTGGGTCTTCGGGGATGCTTTCGAGAGAAAAAAGTTTATCAACATTAACAGGTGAGAAAGGGCTGAAAACTCTCCCCTCAACATTTTAAAAAGTTTGATGTTTGCAATCTACTGTATTCATAATTTATTTTTCTCTTTTGTCTTTAGAAATAATTTTATTAGCACCTTTCATATGATTTAAAACGAAAACAAATAAAATAATTTTTCATCGTTTATAAAATTTGTGCCAAAAAAGTATAAAATAAAAGGTAACATTACCAATTTTAGTCTAAATTCATATTTTAAAATTCAACGATTTAATGTAATCGTTATTTTCGCAACTAAAGCAACCTATTAAAAATGTAAAAAGTATTTGCTTTCAGATACAGGGCACTTAACCACGTATAAGGCATCACGTCTACCGTATTCGTATTATAAAAAGTTGTTTGGAATTAAAAACTATGTTTAAATATGCAATTAAATCCTTCTGACTAAAAAAAAATACAAATTTTGCTGACATTTCTACTAAACTTCGCAAAATACAACTAAAGTTTTGATTGTCACTGTCAAACATGTCTTATCTGAGCATCCTAGATTAAATGTACAATAATTACTCTCTGACATTTCTTTTTAAAGCATATATATACAAACTTTTTTATTATTCATTTTACGAAAAAAATATTCTTTATAAAAAGTTATGCATGTTCTAAAATCTAAAATGCAATCAACAGATATGAAATTTTATCAATCATATACAAGATATTTATGCCAAATATATGAACTTTGCTCAAGAGTAAAGTACCTTTATATTTCACAATTTCAAAAATTGTTACAATAAAAAGTTGTTCGAAATTAAAAACTATGTTTAAATATGCAATAACATCTTTCCAATCAAAAAATATTTTTTACAAATTTTGCTTTTATTTCTTCTGAATTATATAATACCTTCTACCAAACTTTGCTAAATACAACTGATATTTTAAATGCCACTGTAAAACATTTCTTGTCAATCATCAGATATTAATTTTTTTAATCCTATAGGAGGTAAGCCAAAAAATATGAATTTTAGACGAGAGTAAAGTACTATACTATATTTAACAATATCGAAAATTGTTATTATTAAAACTTGTTCGGTATTAAAAATCACGTTTAAATATGCAGTTGCTTAAATTTATAAAAAAAATATTTTTGAACATCTCTACTCGAACTACGAAAATTTAAGTGTTATTATTGTACATATAATCTAGATTGCTTTGATAAGTAATATTTTACAGTGGCATTTAAAGCATCAGTTGTATTTGGCGAAAAATGGTAGAAATTATTATAAAATTCAGTAGAAATAAAAGCAAAATTTGTAAAAAATATTTTTTTTATTAGAAAGTTGTAATTGCATATTTAAACATAGTTTCAATTGGCAATTATTATTATAAAATTTTGGGAAGTGAAATATAAAGAACGAGCAAAATTCATATTTTTTGCATACCTTTTATAAGATTGATAAAATTTTATATCTGTTGATTGCATTCTAAATTTTAGAACATGAAACTTTTATAAAAATAATTTTTTTAAAATAATAATAAAAATTTTTTATATTTAACTTAATAGAAAACAAAAACTTATACATATATATATATATATATATATATATATATATATATATATATATATATATATATATATATATTATATATATATATATATATATATATATATATATATAATATATATATATATATATATATATATATATATATATATATATATATATATATATATATATATATATATATATATATATATATAATATAATATATATGTATATATATATATGTCTATAAAATTTCGCCATTATTATATTTGGTAGATATTGTATCATATAGAATCAAAAAAACTGCGTTTAGGATCAGACAAAAAAGGTATCAAATCTATTTGTAATTAGGTATTATAATTTCTCCAGTCTCCTTGTAAGGTGTCTCAAAGGTAATCAAGATTTTAATGTAACGCCTCTGATGGTAGTAGAAGGCGACCTTCGCGTTCGGTTAACGTACTACTACTACAACCATCGTACCAACGGTCTCTCAGGAATTTTGACCATCTGAAGGATTTTGATACCGTCCAACGCAGCGCCGGTTTTTACTATACCCATTTAAACTTTTACGGAAAAAGATCACTTGGTTCTGTTATATAATTTCTTTTGTTTATCTTAAAGCATACGTCGTTTGGGCTATCTGAATTTTAAACGGCTATAAAACTGATTTTTTTGACCATTGTTTATTTTTTTGACGGTGAACGCAACGTCGACGGCGGGTCTAACGATATAATTGTATGCTTTAGTTATAGAGAATGCGCTGCACACTGGTTCAAAAGCCACAATAAGCGGCAAAAACCTATTGGCTTATAAGTCCAGTCATTAGAGATTTTTTTTGTAATTACTGTTAACAGATATCTGACTGCGCCATGTCTTTCGAAATAACCTGTAGATTACTAAAATCAAAAATCCAACCAATTTTTTTTCAGGTAGTTTTTTTAAACAATAATTATAAAAAAAGTCCTTTTTTTCGTTTTTTTTTTAATTAACAAAAAGTACTGGCTATATAACTATACTCATAAAAGACCGTTTGTAGAGAATTTAAAAACCTACAAAATGGTTTTTGAAAAATCCCGATCCGACCATTTTTCATCGAGAAAAGCCGGAAAAACGCTTAAAACAGACCTTTTTTCAAAAATTCGTATCTTCGTTAATTTTTAATATTAATGGCTGATTTTTTGGGAAATGATAGTCAATAACATATACTTTAAGCTGCCAAAAGATAAAAATTGTCGTATAAATAGTTTTTATTCGATTGAACTATAAACAAATTAGCCCCTATGTCTTGCTGGTGCCGTGAATATTAGGTAAATGGTCCGATTTAAGTTTTTAAAACGACTTTTTAAAAATGAGATTAAAAGCTACAAATTGTATATCTTACATTTTCATATAAGTTTGGAGAACATTGTTGAAAATGTTTATGAACCTATCGCGTCGAACCTTGGTCTTGCTGTAAGAGTCTTGCTGGCTTTTTTTTTTGGTAGTAAAATTTTAAAAAATTTAAGTAATATTAAAATATGTTTTTAATACTTAAAAAAAATAAAAGGGAAACTATATTTTTTGGAAAAATTATAAAATATCCCATAACCTTACACATAGTTAAATTATTTGATTAAAAGCCATTTAAATGTAGGGTTTTATTTATTTATGCTCCATTTTTATTGAATTGGAACAACTGTTTTTATATATTAAGGGAAAAAATTAAAAAACATTTAGAGATAAGAATTATTTAAATTTTCTTTAAAGAAGCCTATAAAATAAAAAAAAAAATACAAAACTATGTACTGTGTAAGCAGAAAAATATTTAATTTTAACCAGATGTAAAATTTTCGTCAAAATGATTTTAATATGTAAACAATGGTTTCTGATTAAAAAAAAAAGTTATTCAGAAATCTTTTCGGTTCATATGAACTTTTCATCTTTAAATTAGTCAAACATTTGCCGCACAAAGTTTGTACAAATACTTTATAAACATTCTGCATAAAGTGTCATACTGTGAAAAAAGCTCGATATCTCCGAAACCCGTTCATTATGGTAAAAAACTGAAGATGAAAAAATTGTAGCAAAAGGGGGGCATAAAATGTGAATTTTTTTCTATTCCAAAATTTTCCGAAGAATCCACTGCAATTCAAGAAAACTCTCTTATTTATTTAGCTTTTAACCTAAAATTTAAAATTTATGACAAAAAATCCATTTAATAAAATCACTATATTATGCTGTAAAATTGTTAAACTGTCATATAGAAACCATGTCAACGTAGATGGTTATTAAATATAATTTTCGATTGTGATAAAAATGACGTCATTATTATTCTTTTAGCATTGTTTTCTCTTTTACGTCAAAACCGAAAGTGATATATGTAAAATCCATTAGTATAAAAATGATTCCTATATGACATGAAAAATATATTTATTATTAATTCCTCCCTTTTACATTTCATCTTAGTTTAAAGTAGCAATCTAATAGTGCCACTTTACAAAACAAATAAGGTTTTCTGAGGAAAATTTGATCCACCCCGAAGTGGCATCACTAGATAGCTAATTTAAAAAAAAAGAAACATTAGGGATATGAAAATTATTTTAGTTTCTATAACCCTTTATGAGTCACAATCCCATTATTTTTGAAACATGTTATTGAATTTACCATAATCGTTGTTAAAGAACCGTATAAAAAAAAACAAAGTAACCATTTAATTATTATTTATTAAAAAAAACCTGTTACTCAATTTAAAAATTCGCCTTTTTTGGGAAATTTCACACTTTTTGTCATTTCTGTATAAAATATCCTGTATATTGAATATTTTAATATTTAAAAAAAAGTTGCAGAAGGCAAGAGTCTTGGAGTCGGTCTTGGTCTTGCGTGGGCTTGCACTCCCCGGTCTTGGTCTTGGTCTTGGTCTTGTAAACCCCCGGGCTGATCTTGGTCTTGGTAGTAGGGGGTCTTGTCTTGTCTGGTCTTTTCTTGCTGCAAGACCAAGACCAAGACTGCAGACCAAGACCGGTCTCGCTATCACTAGCGCCAGTTCACAAGCATTTTTTAAAAAAATTTTTGTCTTTAAACTTATATGAAAATGTGAGATATACAATTGTAGCTTAACCCCAACCCCTTTAAAAAACCGTTTTAAAATTCAAATTTTTCTGGGACTTTAACACTTGCTAAGGTCACATTATAAAAAAAAAATGTTATTTAAAAAACCATTTTTTAAAAAAAATCAATAAATTAATGAGATACCCCAAAATATTGAAAAAAAAGCACTGTTTTTTTTTAAAATTCTACAAAAATCAGAATGGTCCCAAACTCATATGCCCAAAGGTGGGACGGGTTTTCCATTCCGGTAAACTTAGGGTGATTAAAAAAACATTATTGCCCGAGTAATGAAAAAATTGTTCGCCCGTTTAATGAATCCATAAAGATAGGGGCATTCTAGGGGAGGGGCGGCAGCTTTTCGAAAACTATTGATTTTTTAAAATATTCATTTCAGATTAAAAGGGATCTTCATTTTTTCTTAACAAAAAATTCCCCCAGTTCGCATATTTTGAGATATTAGGGGGGCCCTTTTTCCGGGGGCCCTTTAAGGACAATTTTTTAGCCCTTTGCCACCTGTTAATGAATAAAGTTTTTGCCACAATGAAACCTTTTATAGTAACGCGAAAAAAAAATCCAAAGTCAGGAATTAGCGGGGTATTTTTAATACAGAATACAAGAAAGTGCAAAATGGATGACTCAGGGCCCCCCCAGACCCTTTTCACCTTTGTTGTCGGAAAGGTAAATTATTTAATTAAATTATTAACGCAAATTCAATAATTCTTACTTTCCACAATTCCATAAACTAAACACATATTTTTAAAGCCCGTAACAATATATTTTTTTTCTACAAACGTCGGTAAAAGTTTGATTTTTAATGCATGCTGTCAGTGTCTAAAATGGCATTTTATGACACTGGTGTTAAAAGTAATTACTCTTAGCACTTGTGCAGATAAAAAATTACAGAAACGTAATACTGACATTAAAATAAATTATATATTTAATTAAAAGTACAATAACTAAAAATACAATTAGAATAAGAAACTTCATAGCCACTTTTATTGGTTGTTGTTACAAAAATTTTTTTGAAGATATGTACTTTGGTGGATGAATTAGCCGCTTTTTTTTCGTAAGAAATTTGAATCATGATTTCCTGATCATGAATTTATATGTTAGTGGAAATGTTTCGATTTTACGGTCCGAAAGAATTTTTCGCACAGCTGGGGAAATCTATAGCCTAACTTTTCTGGTGCATACGTAAATTTTTGAAGAATTCATATTGCCCTAAGTCGTTTTAAATAAAATATAATGAGAAAAAATCGTAAAAATCGTTAAAATTTAAAAGGTTAGATTTTCAGATCAAAAACAAACAATCATAAACGAAATGTTCAGTTTGTTCAGAATTTTTCGAATCATGATCCGCTAACGTCAAACTTAAAATGCGAAAGAACATGATTAATGAATCATAACGCGTTATGATCAGATGATCCGGCCCGAAAGAAAGCAGCTATTGCTTCCGGCTTTTGGAATACTCCGCCTTCGGCGTCGTGTTCCAAACTTCCCTTCTCACAAGATAAAATGTCACAAATACTAGTACTTATATCATAAATAACTATTAATACCCTAGAAGTTTGTAAATATTATAATATAAAAAAACGGTTTTCTGTAACGTATCCAATGTTTACATCAAGTAAACTAAGTTAATAATCATAGCACGCAATAATAATTATAAATTTTTCGCTCCCGTCAAAACATCATGCATTTATTTATTTGTGGTATTTAAAAATAGTTCAATGCAAGGTCGAATCATTTAGCATTCATGTTCAAATGCCAGCAATTTATTTTAGCGCCGATTAACAACATGTTGCAGATCATTTTAATTCAATTACTTATATGCGCCGGTATTTCATTAATCTCTTTGATTTCAAGTTACTCTGATTTTACATATATTATAATATATTCCAATCACTATAGATTTTATAATCCAATCACTATAGATTTTTTTTTAAACTAAGGTTAACAGATATCGGACTGCGCCATGATTTCCCGAAAAAAACCTGGATTACAAAAAACAAAATCGAACCAATTTTTTTCAGGTAATTTTAAACAAAAATTATTAAAAAAAGGGCCTTTCCTTTTTTTAACAAGACCGTTTTATAGAGAATTCAAACCTACAAAACGGTTTTTAAAAAACCCGATCCGACCATTTTTCACCGAGAAAGGGCCCGGGAAAAAAGGTTAAACAGACCTTTTTTAAATTGTATTTCCGTTAATTTTCAATACAAAGGGCTAATTTTATTTCGTTACCACATAATTTTATATTTGATTATTATTACGCTATTGAATAAAGAACAAAGCGACTTTTTTGGCGGCCACTGTATACTATTCTATACACCACACCAATAATTAGAATTAAAAGAAAAAAAAAACTTCCGCCGCACCACCAATAGTGATGAAAAGGGGACCGGGTCTTGGTCTTGGGTCTGTCTTCTGGTCTTGCTGCAAGACCCAAAACCAAGACCAAGACTGCCTTTTCGCTTGCAAGACCAAGACCAAGACCGGGGTATGCAAGACCAAGACCAAGACCAAGACCGAGGGTGCAAGACTACGCAAGACCAAGACCGACCGCAAGACTCTTTCACTTCTGCAACTTTTTTGATAATATAATATTTTATTGTTATATTCAACATACAGAAGCATTTCATACAGACATGACAAAAACTGTGTCAAGAACTGTCAAAAGGGGCGATTATTTAATGTTACAGTTTAAATAAAATAATAATTAAATCGATCAATTTTTTTCTTTTTGTTCTATAGTTCTTTAACAACGATAACGAATAAATTTAATAACATATTTCAAAATAATGAGATGGTGACTCAATGGTCCGACAAAGCTTGACATCTCCAAAAACGTTTACGACAGGAAAAAATAGGGGTACAAAGTTATGGAAGCTGAATATTACCTTTATACTTCAATGTTTTTTTAATTAGCTATCAAGTGAGCAACTTACAGGGTGGATCAAAAAATTTTCCAAAAACCAGAAATACATTTTTTGTTTTTAATGTAAGAGGTAGCACCATTAGATTGCTTCTTAAAATTAAGAAAAGTGAAAGTAATGGACTAATAAAAATATATTTGCCATGTCATAAAGGAATACTTTTTATATAAATGGATTGTAAAAATCACCTTCCGGTTTAGACGGAAAATAAAACCGAAAATAATATTTAAACCATCTTCGTCGACATTGTTCCTATATAACAAAAAAGCAAAAATATACAGGGTGCCGATTTTTCTAAATAGTTTTTTCGCCATAAATTTTTTATTGTAGGGGAAAAGCTAAAAATAAGGGAGTTTTCTTGAGGAAAGTGGATTAACAGAAAAATTCGGGAATAGAAAACAATTTTACATTTTATGCCCTTTGTCAAATAATTTTATGTTTAGTTTTTCAATAGTGGACGATTTAGAGATATCGAGCTTTGTCACACTATTGGGCCCCCTTGTATTTTTGGAGATTGTTTATAAAGTATTTCGACAAACTTTGTACGAAAAATTTCCCTTAGCCAATTTAAAGGTAAAAAGTACATATTAACTGAAAAGGTTTTTAAATAACTTTTTTTTTTGAATCAAAAACCAATGATTACATATCAGAATTATTTTCCTTTAAAATTTCAATTGGTTTAAAAATTAAAAGTCTTTTTTTTCCTGCTCACACAGAAACAGTTTTGTATTTGCTTTAATTTTATCTGTTTTTTCAAAGAAAAATTTATAAAATTTTCTTATCCCTAAAATGTTTTTTTTATGCCACCAAATGTAAAAAAAGAAGGTTGGTGTCTTTTTTTAACCAAAATAGGGGTTGGGGGGATTTACGCAAAGGCTGAGTAGGCTAAAACCTATTGCGGCAAATATTATGGCGGCAAATTTACGATTAATAATTTAAAAATGTAATGGTAAATTTAAATATTTTTTTTATAATTCAGCGAATAGGTAAAAATCCTCAAATTTGTTTGTTTTAAAGAATTGTTAATTAATTTTCTGTATTTTTTTTTCGTTAAATTTGTTTAATATTTTTATAAAAATTTACTAGTGTAGTTTACATTCAAAAATATTGACATATTAGGGCGGCAAAATTTATTAGCCTATGGGGAAAAAAATTAAATCCGGCGCTGGCGCTATAATAAAAAAACCCCTTCATTAAAAATATGCTTTTTAATCAAATAATTTAAATGTACGTTTAAGATTAAACTGGTTATTTTAAAATTTTAAAGCAAAAATATAGTCCCCATCTTGATTTATATTTAAGTTTTAAAAAAGATATATTTTATTCAAGATTGCTTGGTTTAAATTATTTCTACCACAAAATAGCAAAGACCAGCAAAACTCTTGCAGCAAGACCAAGACCAAGACCAAGACCAGGGGGGTGCAAGACCAAGACTAAGACTAAGACCTTCTTTTGGCTTGCAAGCCCAAGACCAAGACCAGGCTTGCAAGCCCAAGACCAAGACCAAGATCTAGCCTGGTCTTGGTCTTGGTCTTGTTTTCCATCACTAACCACCAACAACAGCAAAATATTAAAACGTACACGAATAGTATGCGACCACAACATCAACCCAACAATTAAATAGTCGACTGAAATTAAAAGCCGAAACAAAATAATTAATTTTTTATCTTCTGACACTTAATTTAGTCAAAATAATTCGTTATTTCGAAAGCAAACTCTTCGAAACGGGGTAAATCGACAGTCGGCGCAATATATCGAATGTCGACTGGGGTTGATCGGTCAATGTTTCATTTATGTCGAATGATATTCCGAATATGAAGATCTTCCGGAATACGAATGTTTGAATATTAAAATCATCCGAATATGCCCATCACTACTTCTCCTTCGCTGCTGGGTGCTCCCTCCACAGTCGACTCAGTACGTTTCGGTCGCGAATTTTCGCTCGACGCGCTAGATTCACAAGCATTTTTAACAAAGTTCTCCAAACTCTTATAAAAATGTAAGATATAAAATTTGTAACTTTTAATCTCAACTTTAAAAAGCCGTTTTAAAAATTCAAATCGGACCATGTGCCTAATATTCACGGCACTTGCAAGATAAGGGCCTAATTTGTTTATAGTCAAGGAAGTTTAAAGGTGTATGGAAGCCCAATGCTATGGCCCATTCGATCAAAAAATGTCCAGCCCAGTATGGAAAATAACTGTCAGAGTTGGCCCCTGCGATTCTGCGCAATAACAAAATTCCACGAAATGAGCTTAATGTGTTGCCTACTTACACACTGATAAATCAGTGTGAAGTTAGCCAACACATTATAATTTTATCAGAGCAGGAGTACCGTTTTTTGATTGATCAAAACCTTCTTATTTTAGTGATTAGTGTTTATTAAATTGTGACTATAATTTTGTGTTTATTGTTTGTTACTTATAAATCGCAACAAAATGACTAGGAGGTTGTATGGTTTGTTTTACAATCCAAGGGTGAACATACCCGTCTTTTAGTGCTTCTTAAAAGACGTAATGTTAGGTAACCGAATAAATAATAATATATCACTATGAATAATAGAAATGAAATTTCATAGGAAATATTAGTGAGAAAAGTAAGGCAATCTTAACTACCTTTAAATGATTTCCACAATGTTTGTGTACTTCTGTGACTATTAAAAAGAAATAAGGTTTACATTTAGGTACTTTTATTTCATTTAATAATTTAGTACACTCTTTTAAAGGATCAAGATTATTGATTACTGGGCAGACCAGGCAAATTTTTAAAATATACAGGTCCCCGGGAAATTTAATCAAAAGGAAAATACAATTTGGTACGGTTTTCTGGGGCGCGATTACACATCTAAAAATTGGCAATGTTTTTTTTCTGAGATATTCATTATCAAAAATGAAAATCAAACTAACCCTTTTTACACTATTCTTTTTAAAATTTTGATTTTTACACTAAATTAAAAATAAAATTTTTTAAACACCTTTTTAAAAAATTTTTTTTTTTATTTTACAATTTTACACTTTTTTTTTTTAAGCAAATATGGTGCTGCCTTTGAACTTAAAAGTTCGCAATTTAATGGAAAGAAGATGTAAAAAAAATAAAAATACAGGTTTTAAAAAAGGGGTTTTTTAAAAAATAGTGTGATACTTTAGTGTAAAAATCAAGAATTTGGGACAAAAAAAAGGGAGAAAAGGAAAATGAGGTTTGGTTTTAAATTTTTAACGTTGATGATGAAGATCTGAAAAAGAAACGTTGCCGAAAAGATATTTTTTCAGATTTGTAATCAGCGCCCCAAAAACCCCTGTATACCAAATTTGATCAAAACCCGGGGAGGAGGCAACTTTCGAGACAATACCATTTGTTTAAAAAAAAAATTAGATTTTTGGTTTCTTAATCTTGCATTATCAACTTTAAGCTCGACATACTGTACACACATAATATTTAACGGATACTGTTACAATGGATACTCAGGTACCAAAGGTTACTAAACATTTTAACCACTGTTATTCTGTCTCATAAATGTTTGTTATTTGTGAAAAGTATATGCCTAAAAAGCAGTTATAAAAATTTTCACTTTTTAATGTACAACCAGAATCTTAGGATTAGATTAAACTCATTTACACTATCTTGCCCTTCTTTTATCACAAAATTGGTGATAAGTACATAATACTATCATACAATGATTGAAATTTATTTTAAAAATCGTGTTTTTATTTATTTACAAAGATTTTTTGTAAAAATACAAAACTTCCAAAATATCGACCTATTTAAATAGAAGGCAGTAAAGCGGCGCCATCTATTCTTTCCATATTATATCAGATGATATAAAATCTAATATTACACAATAATTTTAAATATTCTATAGTAGTATCCTTTAATAACCAACAATTTTGTGCAAAAAATAAAAAAACAGTGAATGTTGGAATTTGACATTTGATGATGTCAATTTTATACATAGTAACAAAGAATTATAAAATCTGGAACTGACCTACTATTCATTGCGCAAATTCCGCGGGGCCAACCCCCTATTCCCGCTGCCCTGCACGCCTGGACAATTTTGTTCTAAAGTATTGGGCTTCCATACACCTTTAAACTTCCTTGTTTATAGTGCGATTAAATAAAAACTATTAATGTGACAATTCTTCGGCAGCTCAAAGTATATGTTATTGACTATCATTTCCCAAAAAATTAGCTCTTAATATTAAAAATTTACGGAGATACCAATTTTTGAAAAAAGCTCTGTTTTAAGCGTTTTTCTGGCTTTTCTTAGTAAAAAATGCTCAGATCGGGATTTTTCAAAAACCGTTTTGTAGGTTTTTAAATTCTCTACAAACGGTATTTTATGAGTAAAGTGATATAGCCAGTACTTTTTGTTATATTAAAAAAATAAAAAACGAAAAGAAGGCCCTTTTTAGTAATAATTATATTACTACTAGATTATTAAATTAGATTACTAAATTATTGTTTAAAAAAAATTAAATTATAAATAATAGGAATAGAGTTTCGGGAGTTTAGATTTTTTTTGGAAATTTCCTCCTCTTCAAGGATCTTTTTTGCAATTTCCGCTGTCTTATGGTTTTTGAGTTATAATCAAAAATCAAACGGGCTTTTTTTTAGTTTTTTGTTAATATCAATGGCAATTTTAATTGGAAGAAATAATCCTTAAAATGCCTTTTTCATATTTACATCATATTTAAATGGGGTATCCTTCATATTTTTCGAAGCCTCTTAACTATTTTTCGCAGAAAACACGCTTCTCGACTAGACTATCTAGATTAAAATTAAACTTAACTTCGTTCTAAATCTTTTCTTGCAACAAAATAAATTGGAAAAAGTCAGAACATTTTACATCATTGTTTTTGTTTTTTGTCTATGCTACTTAAGATCTAAGCTAGATAATCATATAGCTGGTATAACTTATAAATCTATAATTATATTTTACTGTAAAAACAGTTTGAACTCTTATCTGATATACATATTTGTAGTAATAACTGAATACTGAATATAATGCCCGCATTGCATATATTTTTATGTTAAGCCGTTATTACGTATAACTGGAATAATATTGTATTGATGTTTATAACAGTGATATTTTTTATTGCCCCCATAACCCGTATACCAGATCCGGCAACCTACCTTAAGTTTCTATTTTAAAGCTGTTGGTTTGTACTCTAAAAAAAGGAATTAAATGCGTGGACGAATTTCGTAAAGTCAATTTTTAAAATACAGGGTGCGGCAGCATAACTTCCTTTTTTCAAAACTCAATAAAACGCTGTTTGAAAAAGAAAGTTATGTTGCCGCAACTCTCTGTACTCCTCGTTCATCGGTTATGTCATGGAGTGAATTTTAAGGGCTGAAAGTTAAAAAAGTAAGTTTAGTGGTTTGCTAAACGTGCATCAAGTACAGAATAAGATTTACGGGTTTTAAACAGCCCATTACAGTTATAGATTAAGATTTTAATTCTTATGGTTTTTGTCTAAACCGTTTGACATTTACTTTCTACTTCGCTCTATATGTTTTTGCTAATTTCGACAGACCATAATATTCTGAATACAAAGACATTACTTATTATAATTTTTCTCAGAACCGGTAATCTTTGCTTACTTTTTGGATTTCGTACCTGGCAAGCTAAAATTAGAATTGACGAGATTCATTTTGTGTCCGTCTGTCTGTCCCTGTCTTTATTTAAATGTCGAGAAGTAAGAATTTTAAATTTGGTATGATGTTAAATCTTTTCAATGGGCATATATTTCAAAAAACATTTTTTTAGAATCTGTTACTTGCTGCACTTCTTCCCTAACAAACCTCTATATCCTCAAGTCACTATAAAATATAGTGTTGCCGCGATATCAAATGAGACGAGAGAAGCCATCGTAACCTTTCGTATCTAAAACTCAAGAGAAAATGGCTCTTTCATATGTTCTCGTCTCCTTTCTCCTATAATAAAAACTTTTATATTTTCGTATAATTTAGAAAATGGTTTATATAAAACACAAACTTAAACAACCACCGGTCTGTGTTTTGTATTTATGGAATTTTAGACTAAGGTTAGTATGTATTTTAAAAATACATGTTTTGAAAGTATATGGAAGTCAGCAAGCTCACACTAGTCCAGAAAACAAACCATTTTGCCTCGCAATTTTTTTAAAATGCATAGAATGACTATATCATACCCAAGGGCGCCTTTACCTTGGGGGAGGTGGTTGCCAAACCATCTGCGGGGTGGAGTTTTTTTTATATATTTTGACCACAGGAATCGATAAAAAAAATTAATTCTAAGCAAAAAATGTTTTATGAATTTTTTTTGTAAAATGCATACTTTTTCGAGTTATTCGCGATCAAAAGCCGGAGTTTTTGCCAAAAATCAACTTTTTTAATCGTTTTTTTGCAAAAAACCCCGGGATGGATGCATTTTAAAAAAAACTGTAAAAAAACGTTGATTTTAAAAAAAAATAAAATGTTTTTTTTTTTGTAATTGCTGAGACCAATAAAAAAACCAAGGGGTTTGTTAAAAGTTAGTTGTTAATCATCAACATTTTCAGAGTTTTAAAGGCAAATAACGCAAAATCTACGAATTTTTTGAGGAAAACTAATAATAACTTTCTTAAAGCATTTGCAAAGACCTTCCTTTAAAAAAAAAAAAAGGTATGTATCATAAAAGTTGAGTAAGTTATGATAAAATAAGGTTAAACCAAAATTTTTTGAATGAAAAAATCTTCGAAGACAACCCCCTAATTATTACCACCATAATTAAAATGAATCGTAGCCCTTTTTCAGTTCTCTTTATCTATGTATCATAAATACTTCCTAAAATTTCAACCGATTTAAAATGCTAAATTTTGAAAAAAATGGAGCTGTAATTGAAAATCAAATTTTAGAATTTTAATAAAAAATGACTTTTTCTTGAAATTAACTTGAAAACTAAGGGAGATACGTATAAACTACTTAAGTATCAAATTATAGCTTTTCGAATTGCAAATAAAATTTGTTTTTTTTTTTAATTTACTGTATGACGGAAATTAAGTGAGATATAAACGTTTAAAACGCCTGTGTATAGATGAGCATTACCTTGTTTCAGTCCTTTAAACTCACCCCTTTAAAAAAGTAAGGGTTTTAAACAGTTTTAATATCTAGGACCTTATAGCTGTTGAAAAAACCACCAAAATGGTTTTAAAAAACTTTTATCACAAAAACTGAAGAAGTTATGCAAAAACAATTTTTGGGAGCATTCTAAAAGCGATTCGAGGCTTTTTTAAAATGGGGGTTTTGTACTATTTTTTGCATTGTTATATTGTAAGGAGGGATTTTAAAAAGGGTTAAAAATTACAAAATTAAATACGTAAAGAGCAGTCACATTTTTTTAAATTTTAACCTGTGACAATATGTTAATTTTCCTAAGATAAAATTTTTTTAATAAATCATATATATATATATAAATATATATAATATATATATATATATATATAATATATATATATATATATATATATATATATATATAATATATATATATATATATATATATATATATATATTTAATTTTTTGTAGGTTTTCTGGCTTTGGTCTTATAAAAAAACTCATTGTAAAAAGAAACTACAAACATTAAAAATATAATATATATATATATATATATATATATATATATATAATATATATATATATATATATATATATATATATATATCTGTGCGTTTTTTTTGAAAACAGTGGTATATTTTTTTTAAAACAAAAAGATTAAAAGAAAATGGTTATAATAATGTTCTGTACAGTTTGTTCTCAGTTCCCAGAATCTAGATGATATTTGGGGAAATTTTAAACATGCGAATTTAAATATTGCCAAAGACGAATGTTACCAACTTATTTAATTAAAATATGACGTTAATGTCGCTAAGGAAACTGAAAAGATAAAGTAAACCTCATTAAGTTTACATGAAAGAGAAATGTAATTACTGGGGAACGATTATAAATGGAACTTTATCAACTGAAAGGGGGGGTTCCACGAGTTTTGACAAAAAAAATTAATTATAAAAAAATAATTCAATAACACTAAAATCTTGCATTTTTATTGTTTTTATTTGGTATTTGTTACACAACGTTTCGGTTAGTAATGTATCTCCAACCGTTTTTAAGTGATCAGAATTAAGACAAAGGAAGTTCAAGATTTTCAAATAAGTTAAATAAGTAGTATTTTGTTTCTTTAAAACATCATTTGATATATTTAGCCTAAAAATCCCTCCCCTATTATAATAAAAAAATAACCTAAAAAATAAATATTATCACAGGCTGAGAAAATGATTGTTTACCTACTCCTTCAAAATCTCCATTATGCTGAAGGTTGCTTTATTTTTAGAGTGAAAACTACCCCTATTGAAACTTTAACTTTCTATTAAAGTTTATTAAAAATAAAATTAGACTTATATAAATTGAAAAATTTTGTTTTTAATTCTTTAAAATATTAAATATATTTCAACCCTTAAAACCCAAACCCTTATTAGATTTATTAAAAAATATTTATCTTAGAAAAAACAATACCGGGATGTCCAAGGAGTGTTGAAGAGGAAAACTATTGATTTTATCGAAAAAGTTTTCTTTGATAAAAAATTTTGATTTGAAAATTGCCTTCCTGTTGATTTGAGGGTTTTGGGGGCTGATTACGAATCTGATTTTTTTCGCAAAAGTGTTTCGAGATATTTATCAAAAGTGAAAATCAAACTAACCTTTTTACTATTTCCACCTTTTGTATTAAATTTTTTGATTTTATAAATACAATAATAAAATTTTTAACAATTTAAACCTTATATTTTTATTTATTTTACAACTTTTTCCATAAATGGGAAACTTCACTTTTTTGGTTTGGCGGCCATGATTCCTAGACATGGTTTCACGATCCGACGTGTGAAAGTGGAGGTTGAATAATTTTTAAAAAAAAGTAAATATTTAAAAAAAAGTTTTAAAAAAGGGGTTTTAAAATATTATGTGCCAATTAGTGGGAACCCAAAAACTTAAAAAAAAAATAGTGTAAATAAGGTTAGTTTGATTTTCAACTTTGATGATGAATATTTGAAAACGAAACGTTGTCGAAACATATTTTTTTAGATTCGAAATCAAGCGCCCCAAAAAACCCCCGTATACCAAATTTGGTCAAAATCGGAGAGGAGGCAACTTTCGAGACAATTACCAAAATTTTGCTACTTCTAAGAGTAAGATTGGGATAGAAACATTTAACATATCTTATAGGGGGTGTTCAGAAAATTGAAAAAACCTAAAATGGTACAAGAGTAAAGTGCATTTATTTGATAAGATATGGAAATAAGTTACTACGAAAAGTTGTTCAAAATTAAAAGGTAGTCTCTTATACCAATTTTCGAAAAAATCGGCAGACTTTTATTTAGTTGTGATAAAATTTAATTTAATACCTATCAATTTAAATTTTTAATATCAATTTTATCAAATTTTTTGCTGTTAAGTAAGCATTTAAAGCTGACGTTACGGCGGCTAATGAATTATAAAAGCAAAGTGTCAATAAAGCTTGTCACTATCAACGCCTACTAGTACAATAATGAGTTGTTAATTTAATTTGGAAAAGTAATATTAACATAATTTTTATCACAAGTTAATAAAAGTAGGCCATTTTTTTTGAAAATTGATATAAGAAACTATCTTTTATTTTTGAACAATTTTTCCTAGTAACTTATTTCAATATATTCTCAAATAAATGCACTTTACTCTTGAATCATTTAAGGTTTTTTCAATTTTCTGAGTACCGCGTATAAAATTTATTAAATGTTTTTATCCCAATCTTACTTTAAAAAGTAGCAAATTTTTTTAAAAGTAGTTTTTTTTTTGATAAAATTAAAAATAAAGAAGTTTTTTACTATTCAACACCTTTCCGTGGACGTATTTGGTCCACGGAAAGGTGTTGAGTAAGAAAAACTTCATTTTTAATTTTATCGAAAAAATTTACTTAAATAAAAATCTGCTACTTTTAGAGTAAGATTGGGATAAAAACATTTAACATATTTTATACGGGTGTTCAGAAAATTGAAAAAACTAAATGGTACAAAGTAAAGTGCATTTATTTGCAAAGATATGGAAATAAGTTACGAGAAAAAGTTGTTCAAACGTAAAACGTAGACTCTAATACCAATTTTCAAAAAAATCGGACCACTTTTATTTATTTGTAATTAATATTTCATTATCAATTAACTAATTTAAAATTTTTGTACTAGTAGGCGTTGATAGTGACAAGCTTTATTGCCACTTGGCTTTTATAATTCATTAGCCGCAGTATCGTCAGCTTTAATTGCTTACTTAACAGCAAAAAATTTGATTATAAATTGATATTAAAATAAATTTAATCACAAATAAATAAAAGTAGACGGATTTTTTCAAAAATTGGTACAAGAGACTACCTTTTAATTTTGAACAACTTTTCCTAGTAACTTATTTCCATATCTTATCAAATAAATGCACTTTACTCTTGTACCATTTTAAGTTTTTTCAATTTTCTGAACACCCCGTATAAAATATGTTAAATGTTTCTATCTCAATCTTACTCTTAGAAGTAGCAAAATTTTTATCAAGAGTAACTTTTCGATAAAATCAAAAATAAAAGTTTTTCTCTTCAACACCTTTTCCGTGGACATACTGTACACATATATATATATATATATATATATATATATATATATATATATATATATATATATATATATATATATATATATATATAATAATATTATATATATATGTATATATATATATATATATATAATATATATATATATATATTATATTATATATATATATATATATATATATATATATATATATATATATATATATATTTCATGGTATTTCATTTTCATCCTCTGCCAAAATAAGAAAAATCAAAAATGTTTCCGAAAAAATTCACATGAATTCTAAGATCTTTTATTTCAATTTTTTTTTGGTAGGACCTGTTGTTTTCGTGTAAAAATTTATGAAGCTGAAATATAGATCATTTTTTAAATTCAATTTTGCCAGCGAAATAAATCTTTTTAGAAAAATTTGCAGGGAACAAAATATTTTATTTTTGAGTCAACAAATCAGATTTCGTTCAAAGAATGAGAAAAAAAATTTTCAGCCATTTTAGACAGGTTTATTATTAAATTACTACTTACTGGTTTTAGTATACCTACGCCCGATTTGATGAGAATAGCGGCAATATTGCCAAGAGTATGGTTTTTGAGAAAAAGTAGGCAATTTCGTTTTTTGAAATACAAAGTCCAGTTTATTGATTGATTGAATTGATTATGAAAAACCATTAAGGGTTGCAGATTTCAACCCTTTAACAGGGTAACAGATTATTAGAAATATCGTTATAAGAAATCCTTAAAAAAACATACACAACTATCTCATATATTATGTGTCCAGGTGTTTATCCATATATACAGGGTGAGTCGGGAGGAACGCACCAAACTCCAGGTGAGTATTGTACACGTGAAAATAATTTAAAAAAACTCATATGGTCTTATCCGATTATCATTATTTGTTTTTAAATTCTAGCGTAATTAAAATGTTTTAAATAGTTTACCGCTTCTTAAAAGAAATGTTGTAGGTACCGATTTTTTGGTCCGTTGGTCCGTTTTGTGTCAGTGTCCGTGTGCTTGACGCTTTATGTTCGAGTTTGTACGATTAAAGTCTTATAAAATGCCATGCTATATTTTGAAAACAAATAAAAATTGTATAAAAACATATGGGTTTTAAAAATTATTTTTACGTGTGTCAAATACACAACTAGATTTTGGTGCGTAATACACAACTGGATTTTGGTGCGTTCCTCCCGACTCACTCTGTATAAAATAAAATATATTTTTCTTAAAATTTTATGCCATATACTTGAAAAGTTATGAAGTTTAGGACATAATAGTATGTTTATAGAAACTTTTCTTTGTATTTTTATTTAAGAAGTCCGTCTACAATAAAAAAACACCCTGTATGTAATAATATTTTAATAGGTCGGTTAGTGTTAGCCCTTAAAAAAAGTTTTATTCTTGTATCGTGTGGGATATCGTTTAGAACGGCTAATTTTTTGAATTTTCAAACATTTCCTTGACATTTTTGCAAATCATTTATAATTTTAAAGCTCAAAATGTGTGAAAAGACCCTTCACTTCTAATCTCTCCTGTTTCAAAACAGTTTTTAAATAATTACTTAAAATCTGTATTTTTTATTTTTATAAAATGATCTTGTTTAGCAGCTCTTGAATTATTTGTATTTTTTAATATGCATAAATAAATATATAATAATTGTATGTTTATAAACTCTTTATATTTAACAATAAAATTGTGTAAAAGTCTCTGTGTACAAATAAAGTACAGTTATTATTCTTTGTGACATCGAAATAATGTTCTGTGCTGAAATAATAAGCTTGTAATATAGATATTTGTGTCATGATAATTAGTGATGGGCATAATCGTATTATTTTAAGAATCGAATTATTGCATTATGAATTATTACAATATTCGAATTATAATAATTAGAATTATATAATAATTTTATTTTTTTTAATCATTTTAAATTCCTGATTCCTGAATGAATATGTAACTCGATTCCGATGTAACTAAACACTATGTACTATCGGTTGATGTGGATAATTGCCATAATTCGATATGCATCGTGCGATATGAATTCCGATTATAATCTAATACATTTTCGCGGCTTGCTTTAATTATTTTAATTTAAATAGTTTGTTTTATTCGTTGTAATGTCGTGAAACGTTAAACGGAAAACAACGAAAACGTGAAAAAAGAGTGTTAAGATAATGCAGATACTGAGTCCACAGTTCACACAGCGGGCATTCCGATTAACATGATTATTTATTATTTTAGATTTTAGTGACATGAATGATTTTATGATCTTTTCTCTTTTCTTTTTAAAAAGTTTTGCCATTGTCGCCTCGAGTCATCGAGTCTATGGAATCAGGGTATTTTTCCTAATTCAAATTAAATATCAATAATCGAATGGTAGCGATTATAGTGTAGTTCATATACTTTATAGTTTTACTTTTACACTTTACAGGAAAATAAAGGAATCAAAGAAGCTAAAAATTAACCACCAATAATTAACGATGTGGATCTCCAGAAATTTCGATTATCCCATAGTAAACTAAAGGATATTACGGTAAAAATTTCACACCAGGACTTTTTATTAACCAATTAAAATAGAATCTCTTGATCAGTCATCATGATAACGTATGTATTTTATCATATGTATATATATATATATATATATATATATATATATATATATATATATATATATATATATATATATATATATATATATATAAAAAATGATCATATATGACAAGTATATTTTATCAATTTATATATATATATATATATATATATATATATATATATATATATATATATACTTAACAAGTGTTTTTCTCGAACCATTCATAATATATTCTTTTATATTTTCTTGGGCTTAGTGGTTCTTGTTTTTTTTTAAATTACGAAATCAAAAGGGTTTTCATTTCCTTTTTAATTTATTCACAAACGTTTCGGCTTGTTTGGCCTTTCTCAATGTCTCCAACAAATATATTTTATTCTTAAAAAGTTCAATTTTAAACACAATTTTTAAAATATGATGTGGAGGATTTTTTACAATTTAAAATTTATCATCATTATATGCTATCTAAACAAACTAGATTTCTTCTGACTTACCCATAGGAGGATAATCCATTTAAAATAAAAGCATATATGTGTACACAACAAATTAAAATTTACATGTCAAAACACTAAAAACTATTCAGAAAGACAACAACACACAATCTGTACATTCACAGTTATTCGGTTTTCCTGGTGTTTGTGGTTTTTATTTATGTTGATTATAAAAAATATAATTATATTTTTTCCCAAACCTGATTTGGCCAAACAAGCCGAAACGTTTGTGAATAAATTAAAAAGGAAATAAAAACCCTTTTGATTTCGTAATTTAAAAAAAAAACAATAACCACTAAGCCCAAGAAAATATAAAATATATATATATATATATATATATATATATATATATATATATATATATATATATATATATATATATATATATATATATATATATATATATATATATATATATATATATATATATATATATATATAAAAAATTTATTATAACAATTCATAGTAAATATATAAAATAATAATATTTGTGACTTTCAAATCTGGTAGCATATTTAATGAGTATGTACGTAGATTCGCCCACCTTTTTATTTTAAAAGTGTAAAAAGTTGTCCAATTTAAAAATAAGTAATTACCCAAAAGTTTAAATTTTTTTTGGGTGCCATCTGGTAAATGCTTTTTAAAAAGCGCATTACAGTTTAGGATGTACTATTTCTTTGGTAAAAAATTAACATTTATTTTGTTCTGTTTTATTTCGTTACAGTTTCATAAATAATTAAGGACAATTTATTAACTTGACGTTGCCGTTCCTGCTGCTGTTGCAGATTTGGTTCGTAAGATATACTCAACTTATGACGTTTAATGTAAGCATTTATAAACAGCGTCGCCGCAGTTGGCAAGCAATTTAGTTGTCGCTGAAGCGTCAACAGCAGCGAATTGGCAACACTAACAAAACGTCAAGTTTATAAATCGGCCGTTAGATTTCACACGTTAATAACTTTCTTAATACCTCAAAAACGACTCTTGGGTGTTTTCTATAACTATCGATTAGTATCTGAGGTTTACCATTGAATAATTTACGGTTGGGTTCAACATAACAATTATATATTTAAAGAATATTTGAATTGATTGTTTATAAATATATTTTTTCCATCAACATTTGAGCTATATAAAAGGGTTAATAATATAAAAACTTTTTTTAAATTAAAAGTGGAACTCTGAGTTTTACTTATTTTTGCGTTTTTTATGATATTTAGCATTAAATAGAATCTAACTACCTGAATTTTCCCCAGAAAGTTAATGAAAATCTGAAATGCAATCACTTTAGTCTTAAAAAAGCTGAAACTGCTTTTTATAAACAGAAAATATTCAAAAATTTTGTTGTATTGCCCTAAAAACGCTAAAAGGCCTTAGGGATCATTAAAAATGCCCTTTAAATTTCTGACATTTAAATTTACGATTTTGGTACCTTTGAAATATTCAGAAACACCTTAACAATCCACCAATAGTATTCAAAATAGACATACACTTGATTCACAATTTATTAAATCAACCCTATTAGAATTATAATTGCTGCTCTTACCTTGTTCCTTTTAAATACAAGCAAATTTCTCACAAATTGCACTAATCCTAATTCCCAGGCCTTTTTTATTTCACCAATGCCACCTGTGCACAGTCTCACTCAAACTTTCAGTCATGAAACCTTAAAAAGCAATTTTTTTCCCGTTTTTCGAAGCACTTAAAGATTCTCGCTCGCAACAAACTGGATTTCAACTAACGCATACTCGCTGATGTACTCTCTGGCCGGTTCGAAGGACCGTGACGAGTCGAAACCCTGCTGTTAGCTAACGTTTAGGAGTCTTTTACGGGGGATTTTTCAAATTTACAAGAAGATAGGTATACCTGTTAACGATATTTATAAAATGCCAAGGTATATAATTGGGTTAAAAGTAAGTGATGCTGAAATTGCTTGAAAAATATATGAAGAAGTATAGACATAGTAACTCGCGTCTAGAGATACCCCGGATATTTTGGCTCACGAGCTTCTTGACAGTGTTGACACATACAGGGGTGGCTTTACGCAAAGGCTATGTAGGCTGAAGCCTAGGGCGGCAAATTTACAATTAATTAAAAAATGTAATCGTAAATTAATCAAAAATATATACTATTTAAAGAATTGATAAAAAAAATTTCGGCCAAATTCACTCAGTTTAAAAAAATACTTATTTGTTTTAACATTTAAATTTATATTTTGTTTTTATATTATGAAATTGGTTTGTTTTAAATAACTGTTATTTAATTTTTTGAATGTCTTATTTTTGTTAAATTTGTTTATTACATTTTTATAAGAATTACTAGTATAGTTTACATTCTTTTAATGCTAAATTTTTCGTTCTGATACCCAAAAAATATTGACAGGGCGGCAATTAGTTAAATCAGGGTCTGGACATATAAAACGTGCTTTATTATACAGAGACTCGGCGCGTTATTTAAAAAAAGGCCTTTTCTAAACAATGAATTTAATGTAATGTAATGTAATTTAATGTAGTCTACCCACAAAGGGAGGACTGGAGTCGAAAAACGACCGACCTGCTCCGGGCTGACATCTATTTGTACACCGACGGCTCCAAAACCAAGGACGGTGTTGGAGCTGGAATATATGGACAGAGGCCGAGGGCAGAGTTTTCCGTCAGCCTTGGCACTCTCGCAACCATATTTCAAGCGGAGGTATTTGCTATTAAGATGTGTGATAGATCGCTGGTTGATCGGCACTGCACACGTAACACAATTAAAATATTCTCCGATAGTCAAGCAGCTCTTAAGGCTCTTGAATCCAGCCGGTGCAATTCGAAAACCGTCTGGAATTGCAAGGATGCGCTGACCAAACTGGGTCAAAACCATAAGGTTACATTACTTTGGATACTTAGACACACCGGCCTAGAGGGTAATGAATCCGCAGACCTCCTTGCCAAAAGGGGGGCGGATACAAAATTTACAAGGCCGGAACCGGTCATCGGTATATCTTATGGAATGGCCAAGCAGTTCATATCAGCTGGGACTGTACACGGGACACTGCAGATTGAAATACTAGCGGAAGACGCCGAGTGCCTCATATGCATAGAGGGGGATGAATCGGCAGAACACTTACTGTGTTCGTGCCCAGCAATGGCACGACTAAGATTCGCAATCCTCGGCAATGACACCTTGTTGCCGGGGGAGGTGAAAGATCTCTCTCCCAACAGGATCATCAGATTTATTAGAAGTCTGGACCTGGTGGGAGAAATATAAAAGGGTGTGAGCCACAATAGACTGATCGGTCGCGATGGAAGGGTGTTATACCCACTCACTTTAAACCTACCTACCTACCTAATGTAAAAAAAGCAAATCATGGGTCTTTTCTAATAGGTCTCCGCATTTTTACGTCTGATATACAGGGTAATTCATGAGGAAATGTCAATACTTCAGGTACGTAGTCAGGGTCCAAAAACAAACATAAAAGTCTTTATAAATATGGGTCCGCAAGGCCTTCGTTTCCGAAATACAAGGTGTTAAAGTTTTTATTTAATTTTTTTATTTTTTAAATAAAATCTATGATAATGTAAATTTTTGAAGTAAAAATTGGTATCGGAGGGTTTTTCGTATGACGGATTCGAACCTAATCTTAGTACGGCTTTTACTTATAGGGGGTGCCACCTACACGTCTTTTTACTATTTTGAACAATCCAAACTTTTTGGTACGGCCTTGTATTACATTTTTAAGTAAATTAAATAATTGTTTTGTCATTTTTATGTCAAAAAAGTATACCTGTTAAAAGTTGATATGAGCAACCGTTTTGGAGATATTTGGATTTAAAAAAATTACGACGCATCTGATTTTATTATAGCAAAATTAAATAAAATTAAAACAAAATTTATAATTAAGTTTGTTTTATTTGGGATACTCGCCGTACTACCTTTTGGAAAATGGGACTCTCTTGGTCCGGGTCCCGATGATGGGGCTGACCCTGTCCAGCCTATTGACCCTATACTTGCAGATCGCCTGCAACAAAAAAGAAGAAAACCCCCAAAAACACATAGTCTACGTTTCGTGGCAAGTCGGCCACCGTTTAAGACAGAAACTAAAACAAAAATTAAACTAAATTTTAAGAAATTTTTGGTCTAAAAACTTAGAAAATTCTGATAGCTTTTTTACTTTTTAATGACGTTTTGTCATAAATTTCTTAAAATTTAGTTCAATTTTTTGTTTTAGTTTCTGTCTTGACAACGGTGGCCGACTTGCCACCGAAACGTAGACTAGTGTTTGTAATTTTTTGGGTTTTTTGGGGGCTTTTCTTCTTTTTTGTTGCAGGCGATCTGCAAGTTTATAGGGGTCAATAGGGCTGGACAGGGTCAGCCCGCATACCCCGGGACCCCATTTTCCAAAAAGTAGTAAGGCGAGTATCCTAAATAAAACAAACTGAAACATGAATCCGCACAAAACTATAGAACATATTTAAAATTATTCGTCTAAAATTATGTTTAGCAAAACATAAGCTAGGTTTTGCTAAACATCCAATACACATAAAGCGTCTATGCATGTTTTGTTAAAAAAATAGAAAAATTAAATAAAAATTACACCCTGTATTTCGAACACGAAGGCCTTACGGACCCAGATTTGTATAAACTTTAATGTTTATTTTTGGACCCTGACTACGTACCTGAAGTATTGACATTTCCTCAGGAATCACCCTGTATAATTGGGGAAAATAAAAAGCCGCTTACGCTACAAAACGGATGTTACAAACTTACTGCCATAAAAAAACTGGATAGGTACTTTTGAAAATGTTATGTATTTATAAGAAGGTACCTACTTGCAAGGTATTGAATTCTTCGTTAGTAATATGTAACTTTTAATTGTTTATTATTGTTATTCATGGCCTACTATTAAATTATGCATTTAGTGCACACTATTATATATTTTTGAAACGTTAAAAGAAAGACAACTTTTATAGTCTATAAATATACAGGGTGTCCCATGAAAAAAAAACATAAGTTTGGTTTATAACTCAAAAATAGTAATTATGTAGCAAAAATTATCTACACCACTGCATTCTACGGAAATCAGAGGGTTATTTTACCTTTTCGAAGTTGAAGGATAACGGAGATAAGAGGAGGTCCCTAAATGCAATATTTTTAAAAATTTCGTGTATTTTAAAATCTAAAAGGGCTATGAAAATTTCGTTAACGGCATCTTTAGCTTCACGAAAAAGTAGCACACTGTCGCGAAAACCGCATCCCGCTAATGGTAAAAATAACGGAGATACCCCGCAAAAGTACCCAAAATGGGACACCCTGTACAGGGTCTTTGATTATATTTACGTGGCATCTGGAGCCTATATTTTTGACGATAGAAAAAATGCTTTATATAAAAATTGTAGGTTTTTTTCATATTATCTTTTTAAATTATCAGTAAAAAAATATCGTATTAAAAAATGAAAAAATATGAGCAACTTCAATTTTTTAAATGGAACCCCTTGTATATTATGAGCCACAGCGAAAGATCTTTTTTTCTGATTTCCAATATACATACATTGATGATATTTGAGTGAGTGAATAAGTAATCTTGAATTGGGGAGCCAAAAATCTCGTCCAGTCTAATGCCTCCAAAACACAGTCATGTTCGCTATCGCGAAAAAAGTCGTCCAATGCTCATCCGATACATTTGTGCGGCCAAATTCTGCAGAACAAAGAATCGTTTAATCTTGTGGATGTTACTTTTGAGGATAACCTTAACTGGCACAAACACATTAAATCCATAGCCCCAGCAGCTTAAAAAAAGGTTGGATTTCTTTTTCGAGTCAGAAAGCATTTCTCTCCTTCTAATCTGTATAATCTGTATGTATCCCAATCGGACCCTCTTTAGAATATTGTTCTCGCCTCTAGGGAATGGCGTCTCCTATATCACTTAGCAATCTTGACTCCATTCAGAGAAGAGCTGTTCGTCTTATTAATTATCCCACACTTACAGAAAAGGTTCCTTCACTTGCCCACCGACGAGCTGTAGGAGATTTGTCCCTCTTTTATAGATATTTTTACGGCTTCTGCTCCGAAAGAATTGGTCAATATAATTCCTCTTTGGCAGCTCCCAACAGACCAACACGTGGTGCCACTTTTACAGTCCAACTTAGAAGGCCCCGAACTTCCCACCTTGTTCGTTCTTCATCCCTAGAGTGGCCAGACTATGGAACCTGCTACCCGCAGAAGTTTTTCCTTGTCGCCCAAATATCCAAGTATTTATGTCTCGTGTGAATAAACTCCCTACTATTTTATTAATCAAATATTTAACTTTGTTAATCGCTTATCCGTTACTAACAAAGTTGACTTCGTTAAACGTTAAAGCGTTACCTCTGGGACGATTAAAAGCAAATTAACGTTAATCGTTAATCCGTTAACACGTGATAAAAAATGTTTGCTATATCGTTGCGATAAACATCTACTTATAAGAACTGTTGGTTTGGGTTCTGGAAGTTAACAGGTTAGGAACAAAAAAAACGTGTATAATTAGAGTGTGTAGTTTAGTCATCTGGTATCATGTGGATATTGGCCTTCATGAACATTAATATATTAAAATTCTCGTTTGAGAGCAAAGCTTGTTTCGGCGTTAAAATATCTTTGCCTGTGGAAAAAAGACGTTCAACTGCAGCACTTGAGGGTATAGCAGTATTATATTTAATAAACAGATTTATGAATATCTGTTCCCCGAGAAATGCCGACTCGTTGAATAAGTCTTTTGATTTTATGTCCAGCTACATTTTGCCGAGATTTTGAGCTTTACTCTTTCGGCTCGTAGATTTTTCTTTAGACTGAGTGACAGAATTAAAAAAATCTTCCTTATCATTGTAGTTGTTGCTCGCGTTGCTGCCTCCGCCACTTAAATTATCTCTGTCCTTCAAACTTTGGGCAGCTTCTTGTCCTAACGTCTCTTCTACCCTTTTTCCATGCACTATTTTACTACATCCACCTGACTGCTGTCAAACGATTAACGATTAACGGACTTGGAAAAATTTAACGGAAGTTAACGAGTCCGTTAACATTTTTTAAAGTTAACTTAAAAGTTACTCCGTTAGTAAAAATTTTAACTTCGTTAATTAAGGATTAACGGATTAACGAGTTATTGCCCAGCTATGCACTCAGGGTATGTTAGTACTTAGGCCTTAGCTTTCGTGGACTGTCCCAAGAAAAAAAAGCAGTCAATATACCGTAAAACGGTCCCTACGTTAGCGATGTTCATTAGTTTAAATTTGATTATTTAGCGTTAAAATAGGTCCTTATTTGTTATTTTTGTTGTAAATACATGACAAGCGAAGCCAGTTATTTATTCCTTATATTCAACACAAAATTAAAAACAGGTGAGCATTTATAAATTGCCAGTCATTTTTTTTAAGAAATTACGTACAGTGACGGCCTTTAAAATTTGGGCAATTCTTTTTTCCTTTCATAAAATAAGCTTATGCCAGCTTTTACTGAATATTAAAACCTGTTGAAAAACCTAATAAAAAAAAAACACTCCTTTGAAGGAGCTGGAAGTGGTCGCCCCAAACTATCGAATTAAGAACAAGACAATAATTTAGTTAATGTTTTGAGAAACCAACCATTTAAATCTGTAGTTACAGCAAAAACGGAAAGCAATGCGTTTAAACCTTTTTAACAAATGCTTTACAATTTTACTTGGGACCATCTGTAGTGGATCGATTTCCGAACAGAAATTTTATCTTTTAAGCGTAGTTCATATGCTTGCGAAATGCGATTTGCGATTTGCGAAACTTGTTCGGATTGGTCGATTTCAAATGTGTCAATTGTAGGAGCTCTCTATTTCTAAGTTTTTTGCGATTCGCAATATTTAAAATCTAGGGGGCGGGAAAATTGACGGATTCTTATTGGTCGACTTAAAATATGTCAGTTGTCCAAAAAGGTTAATGTCACTTTTATTTTTGCGATTCGTAATATTTGAAATGTGGAGAAGCGGGAAAATTGACTTTAATTTAAGATTTTGCGAATTCGCAAATATTAAGACCACGAGCATGCGTATTGATATAGATACTCGTTTGATTTTGGCGTTGCTCAAAGATTAAGTTACTACCGTTCAATTCTTGGAGGCCATGTAATTTATATATATATATATATATATATATATATATATATATATATATATATATATATATATTATATAATAATATATATATATATATATATATATATATATATATATATATATATATATATATATATATATATATATATATATATATATATATATATATATATATATATATATATATATATATATATTATATATATATATATATATATATATATATATATATATATATATATATATTATATACATATATATATATATATAATATATATATATATATATATATATATATATATATATATATATATATATATATATATATATATATATATACCAACGCCTTACCGCATCAAAACACCGCTTCTTATGAGACGTTGTCTAAAAGTTGCTGTAAAATGCAAATTCTGTTGTTTTTATGCTTGAGCGGCATCGAGCGGGGATCGTTGTGTGCTTTTAAAGTTTTAAAATAAAGAAAAAACTAGGTGTTTTTTTTCGATAAAATCATAATCTTATAGGATTAAGCGATCCTTTATTTCATGATAACCTATTCTCTCATATTTTTTAATATTGCAGTTGTGATTTCAAGTAAAAATAAAATAAAAAGTTTAAAGTTTCCAGCATATTCCACTGATTCAGCCTACCTTAAAAGTGCCAAAAAAGCGTGCAAAGAGAAAGATGAATCAAAATATATTTTCTCTCCGCTCCAACGTGCTAATTGGTCGAGAAGGACTGGCTGACGAAATCAGCACGACGAGTGGGATATACCCTTCTCACCGACCAATGAGCACGTAGAAGCGAGAGGGAAAGGTTATTCTGTAATTCTTCTGTCGCTCTCACTTGCTGCCTAGTAGCAAGGCTTCCTCTATAAGTATATGCTCAAAGGTTAAAACAAGTTGTGATCTTTAATGTAATTTCTAGTTTTTATTTTATGTTATTTGCCTGTATAAAGACTTTATGAGAATAAAGTATATTGTATTTTGTTGTTGTTGTTTTAATAAATCCATTATAAGATGCAATTATAAAGGTCACTAAATACAATACTTCTTCACCAGTAAAAATTTTCAACTTGATCCTTATTATTCACTGACGACCAAAGCATTATAAATGTTTATTAAAACAATACACAGAAAAAAACCTAACATAAGATACAATATTGTTAAAAAAATTAATTATAAATAACACAAAAAAGTTTTAAAGAAGGGAAATTAATTAAAACGTCAATACAGAGCATCAATACTTCCATCTTGCATCTTGCCAACAGTTCCAGCACTAAATCCCTAAAAATTCGCAGTCGCAGCGCTATGAAATACCAAAAAAACCGGCGGAAAAATTTTGCGAATTCGTAATTCGTAAATCGCATTTCGCAAGCTTATGAACTACGCTTTAGCATAATTAAGCATTAATAAGTGTCCCGTTCATACGGACCGGCAAGTCGATGAATGGATCAAAGAGCAGCGTATTAGGGTTTTACCGTGGCCCGCACGTAGTCCGGATTTAAATGTTATGGAAAATGTTTGGGACTTATTAGTTAAAAAGATAAACAGGGAAAATGAGTTTAGGCCGCAAAATGTAAACGAACTTAAGGATAAAATTTTAGAGGCGTGGAATGGGTTACGAGAAAATCCTTACTAGGCAAAAAAAGAGCTATTTACAAAATTTGGCAGATAAGTCAAAATTTGACAAATTTTTTGCCCAAGATTTAACGGCCGTCACTGTACATTTATACCATCCCCGGTATCCGTCCTAAAGCCAAAAGAATCTATACAAGCAACACTCGAGCCAAGCTAGAGTTAAATGTCTTTCTCGAGTCTTGCGTACTGGCCCGGAGGATATTCTTGTGGAATTGCATAGGAAGTAGAATGCTTGACTGCATTATAGGTCATTCAAAAGTCGTGCTTAGTGCCTCCGCCATTGTCCGGTTTAAGAGGATATACCAAACCATTTAAAAAGCTAATCTGCAGATAATCAGTTTTATCCAATAATGTTTGCTAGCTAATCAGTGTAGTTGTATATGTAGTGGGGTTCATTAAATTTAATATCAATGCGCTCATAAAGTAATGTATAAATTCATTTAAAATTCTAGTATTTGTCTTTTGAAAAAACGTTCGGACACCTTAATTGGTATTTTAAGTTGCAAATTTTTCTCAATATTTTTTTATACAGGTTGTTTCAAATAAAAGATATGACCTCACTTTAATTTTTTCAAATAAAACCCTGAGTAATCTATATTATATAATTTGCTAATGTGGATATATTTATATGTAGGAAGCCCGTTTTTGAATTTCGCCCCGGGACAAAAATAGAGCAAAAGGTGTTTTGTTTACCGTTAGCCGTACGGAAGGCGTCTTACGGAGACAGAGGATACTTAATATTGTTTCTCGCCTGGCGGGGACAGGTTTTTCATTTTAGTATGTCATATTTGAATTTTACGGGAAATTTAGATATATTTAATACAACATACCCTTAACTCAATTTAAATGACAACTATTTTCCTAACAAGTGTTAGGAACTATATTTTTTCTACGAGCGTACTAAGGGTGATGACACAAAAAATATGTTTTAAATAAAATGCAAGTGAGAAGATAAAATTAAAAATTCATTAAACAGTAATAATAATGAATAATGTTATGAAAACTAGGACTTTTAACCACATTACAATGTTATTTATATAATTAAATTAAAAGTATAATTTGTCATATGTTATACATTAACGGTAGAAGCTAAATCAAGCGAACGGTTTGAGCAGATGGATAAACCAGAACTTATGGTGCCGATCGAAGTAGTAGCTGTAGCTGCAGGCTGTAGGCATGGTGTCGGCTTGAGGGGTTTATGGTTTTGTGTTTGGTATGTTAACCACTCAAATATCTTTCAGTGTCATCCAAGTTAAATTTGTTCGCTCTTTGGGGACTGCAAGCTCCAACAATTTCCAAAAATAGCCACAATTTTATGGAACAAGTATATGTTATTCAAAGTTCGGATAAAAATTTGGTGATATCTTCTTTGGTCAACGTTTTACATTTTTTAGGTTTAAAGCCCGTATTTTTTTACTTGATAAAGGCAATTACCTTATGAAATTTGCTGATATCCACATTTCGCTTCAGTTTTACCATCCTTTTTAGCATGGAATATCCGGCCATTATGTTTTGTTAATTTATTGGGGGTTTTTTCCCCCTCAGAATTCAAAAAATGCAAAAAAAAACTAAAAAGTTTATATCTCAAAAAACTTTTTTGACACGCCCTGTATACTCAAATTTTGCAAAAGTTGCTAGGCTATGTATAAAAACTTTTTTCTATCTTAAAAACAGAATTTTGACGAATTTTTCAATTTTTTCAAAATCGTAGGAAACACGCACAGGTCGCAATTTTGACAAATTTCAAAATTTTCTTTGACAGAATGTTTTAGCTTTCCGAAATCTGTTATTTGACCCCACATTGCGCACTCCTTCACCGATTTTCGAAAACTTAGGCGTCTCGAAAGCGAGCAATTGAATTTTTGGCAAGAGCAAAAATCTTTCTATTTTTTAATTCTCTATCCGACTGCATACCCAATTTTTTTGAAAATAAAAAAAAAATAGTACTCGCTCGCTTCGTTTATGACAGCTGTAGAGTAATTTTTTTTTCTTCGAATTTTCTGAAAATTTGGGGTAAGGGGTTTTTTACCACGCCGATTCCATTCCGCGCATGCAAATTGGGCAATTCGGCGAAAAATTTTGACAACTTCTTTTTGACCCACCCTGTATACTAAAACGTTACCCACCTTTTACGTCAATACGAACAAAGGAGGGCTCATGACTTTTTCCCGTATCTCCTCTCTAAAGCCCCTTTTCCGTTTGACAGCTGTCAAATTTTGACATTTCGAAAAATTGTCAAGAGCAAAAAAGTGTTTATTTTTCGATTCTACGTACCGATTGGGGCGATTTTTTTCGATCGGTTTTAATTTTTTTTTTATGGCTAGGGCCCATGTATTAACGTGCCGTAGGTATCTGAGGTGTAGTAAGAAGAAGTTTATTCATACAAGACTTAAAAATTTGGAGATTTCAGGAAAGAGAAAAACTTCTACGGGTAGAAGGTTCCATAGTCCATGGGGATAAAAACACGAACAAAGTGGGAAGTTCGGGTCCTTTTAAGTTGGACTGTAAAAGGATGCATAAAAGTGGCACTACGTGTTGGTCCGTTGGGAGCTACCATAAAAGAAAAGCCGTGAAAATACCTAGAAAAGAGGGACAAATCCTCTACAGCTCGTCGGTGTGCAAGAGAAGGAAGTTTTTCTGTAAGTGTGGGATTATTAGTAAGACCTACAGCTCTTCTTTAAATGATGTTTAGAATGCTAAGTGTTGTAGGAGACGCCATTCCCCAGACGTAAGAACAATATTCTGCAGAGGGTCTGCTCAGGGATACATACAAAGTAAAGAGATTAGAAAGAGAGAAATACTTTCTCGCTCGAAAAAGAAATCCAAGCTTTTTTGAAGCTGCTGTTTTAGAATATTACGTAATGGTTATTAAGTTTTAAACCTACCCCTTAAAAAATAACAATACTTTTGACAACATTAAACAAAATAAATGGTTAATAAATTTTTATCCAAACATTTAGCTAATATTTTTTCAGAAAGAATGGGATTTATTAGAAAAATATTGCCTATCCTCCTAAAGTAATATAAGGTGTTGTGGTTTACTTTATAACTTTGTATTATTAGTTGACTACCTGGCGATGTGGTTTGATCATATTTTTTAGGGCTTCTGACTTCCTGAGAAAATACGACCATTTATTATCAGTGGGGAAAACGGAAGTCACAGGTGCCTATTATATTTTTGTGCAATATTTAATGGTGTTTAGGACAATAAATAAAATTTTGAAAGATTTACTTTAGACTCATTTTTATTTTTCTGGCGAAGGAAAAGTACTGTTTAATGTACTGTAAATGTTTAAAGATCCCACATCAATCATAACTAGTAATTTAATTAGAGATGTTCTTACAGTTTTAAAGATTTCCTACCTACAAATTTTTCTTGCTGCATTTTTTTATCTGCGGGCGTGCACTTTTTAGTTGTTAAAAATTGCTGCAATAAATGTTTTTTTTATGGAACGAGATTAAGGCAGCCACTATTTTTTTCGCAGCCATTAGACTACGTTAGTAAATATACTCTGTATATCCAGAAAAAAAAACAATTTAATGTGCGACGTGCACATTAAGTTGGTTAGTTATTTTAATTTAAGTTTATTACCAATATAGTTATTTTTCTAACAAGTGCGGAAAGTGATACTTTTCCGCACGCGGCTGCCGTTACATAAAAGACGCGCAGCGGAGTTCGTAGAGCAAGAGCGGAAAAAGTTACTTTCCGCAAGTGTTAGAACAATATTTTTATACAAGCGAGAGGAAAACCAACATAATTTTAAAGATTTATGATTAAAATATTATTTATTAACGAAGGAATTTATACACTTATTATTATTATTAACATTTATAGTAAAAGTCCAATTGGTTGCGTTTTGCAAATTTATTGCTGACGCGAGTTACTTTTCTGTAGAAAACGTTGACGACGGCGGCGTTTTGTTCTTGATGAGCCAATCTTTTGCAACTATGAAAGTAGTTTTTTGAACCGAGAGGTTTAGTACATTGGAATATGGCAATGACGGTTGTTTCTGAAGGGTGGAACGTGTTTCGGTAAAATTGAGTATTTTGTTTGAAATATCCTTTCTAAAATTTGTTGAATTCTCGAGGTATCCTTCAGCGACTGATGTAGACTTCCAGCCTCCAAGACGTTTATTGTTGGATATTATTTGTTCTCCGGAGTTTGCGAGAAATGTTGCAGATAGTCCGGTCAATTTAGACATAAAAATAGTGATGAAATAAAGAAAAGTCCAACAGAGCCACATTTCCGTAGACACCTTCAGGTACTCAACAAGCAGAAATGCCTACTTGTGTCTCTTATATGTATACATTATACTATTCGAAGAAAATATATACTTTCAACAGACCGCCAGTCCCTTTACAGAATCCCTCTACTTGCTATGGCCTTGAATAACATCTGGCTATTCTTTTGTCCGCGTGGTGTCGTTTACGTACCTGCTTCTTTTAGTGTTAAACGTACATTTCGAGTGAATATACGTATTTATTACAAGCGTCTACTATTATAGTTTGTGTTAATAAATATTTTTAAAAAATGACACAATTTTGCTTTATTTGCAATAAACTTTTGACTGAAGATGAAACTGTTGTGGTTAGTCGTGCGGAATGCCAACTTTAATGATGCAAGTTTGCGAGAAATGATGAGTTTGCTGATTATTTAAGAAATCAAAAGTCCGTTACAATTCACGTGGTTTGCAGAAAATCATACACCCGGAAAACTTCAATCTCTGCAGCAAAGACAACATGAGGAAGAACAGGCCAGTACTTCAAAAGTAAGTCCACCTCGTACTAAAGCGCGAGTAAGTGAATCCGGCTTTTGTTTTAAAAAACACTGCTTATTTTGTGGCGATGAAGCGGATGAAGGTGCAGAAAAAGAAAGCGCTGAATTATCGTCGAAAAATTCATAAAGTTTCTACACTTACATTCAAAGATTCAATTTTACAATTAGTAAAAGCTGTCTTTGCGCGTATTAATTTTGAGTATGATTTAGTACTGCGACGCTAAATACCATGACAGTTGTTATAAATCCTTCCTGAGACCTAATACTGGCGGTAAAATTGGCGTCCTCAAAGTGAGGCTATAAACTCTGCAATGGAAGAAATTTTCAATTTCATTGAATGTAGCGATGACTGCCAGTTTTCGTTGGATGAATTGAAGAATGTTTGCCAAAATGTAGCTTTAGAAAACGGTATTATAAAAATACGATTGAAATTAAAATATGGTAGTAGAATTATTATAACAGAAAAGCCTGGAAAATTAAAATTTATTTGTTTTGTAGATAATTACCAAGACATTTTAAGTCAAGCCTGGTCTGATAATAAAAACTTGAATGAAAAGGAAAAACGGTGGAAAACTTTGAAAGCTGCTATTCAACCTTTGTATCAAGTATACTATCAAGTTCAGACATGGCAAGGCAATCAACTAAACCCTGAAGACTGGGGTTGGAAATTAATAAATAATACTTTGGAACCGATTCAAACTTTACTGCCCCCTGCTCCAGAAAAACTTTAACACTATTTTTGCAATTGTAAGAAAGGTTGTAGTGCCAATTGTGGCTGTAGAAAAGTAGGGTTACAGTGTTCTCTAGCGTGTACTGGTTGCCAAGGACTATCTTGCTCAAATGTTCTATTAAATACAAGAGAGGAAGATTCGTGTGATTTTGATGAAGAAACAACTGATTCATCTTCATTTGAACAATTTCTCAACATTCAGCAACAGGAAGGAGAAGAAGAAGAAGAAGAAATCGAAGAAAACATGATTGTTGAAGTTGAATATGAAGGATATGAGTCAGATTAAAGTAACAAAAAAAAGTTAGAACGACAGTTAAACTCAATAACCAATATTAATAATCTTCATACTATTAAATAAGTATTGTTCCTGATAATAACGTCATAGAGGTTCGTGGAATAGGCCTACCGGGGAAACCACGTTAAAAAAACGCGCCGAGTACACTACCTCACAGGTGGTGTGGAAATGTGTGCATATTATGTATAACGTTATTCTTACAAGCGCAATATCTGGGGGAATGGTAGGTCTTAGAGAAAAAATCATAAGGACCATTTTTATAGAGAATTTTGAGATCTACAACTTTGCTTTAAGGTACTTTTTCGATAAAACTTACGGTTTTCGAGAAAAATCCAAAAAACCTAAAATTTTGACCTTTGGGCCCGAATAAGTCCCTTAGCACAAATGGTACCGATGGGGACTTTTGACACTTTCTTATTTACGGTAAAACTAAGGTGTCTACGGAGATTTGGCTCTGTCGGAATTTTCTTTATTTCAATTGTCCAAATTGACCGGACTAAGAGGACCAGCGAAAGCTATGCCCGGTACACAATTCCGGGTTAGGAAATTTGAGATAGAGGCCGCTATTTCCGATGGCATTTTTCCGAAGGTATTAATGCCGATACATTGTACACTTCGTGTTTACAGTTCACAAAAAATCGCCTATATGGTGTTGTCGGCTTTCTTAAACTGGCATACTTTCTATATAGATTAAAAAATTTTTCTTTGTTCTGTATCTCCAGAAACGACAAAGCTTTTAGAGCTGTGGTTTTTTGAGTCTGAGATGTGTATCAATACTAAATTTCCAATATCCAATGGTCAACTTCTCTCTACGACAAGCGCCCGCTAAGCCAAAAATCGTAGCCACCTTTATATGTAAATAAGTATCATCTGGCGCTTCATCCATGAATTTCGATATTTCTTCTTATAAAAAGACTTTAGCCTTTTTAGATCTTGACTTTGAGACTTTGAAAATCTTGCTTAAATCTTGTTCTTTCGTAACTTAATGATACTGACCATAATGTATTGGGTTTCCATGTTTTTGATAAATAAGAGACATAGGCTCTTCTTTAAAAGACTTCACACTCTTACTTTGACACCAACTCTCAAACATAACAAATTCTTTTTCATACCTGTGACATTTCATGGGCATCGATAATCGATGCTGGTAAATCGTCGTTAGAATCTATTGAAAATATTTCTCCAATTTGGTTAAAAAATGCGTGTCAGAAAATTAATTTTTAATGAATGCATAAACAATTAGTCGGTTTTTATGGATTCTTTGATAATATATGGATTTATTAAAAATATGTACTTACATTTGGTAAATTAGGATTATTTAATTTAATTTAATAAATGTTATATAAAAGGATTTGCAGCATTCAATCAAAATTCAGTTTCTTCAAATATATAACTATTATATAAGCTAAATTATGCATTATTTTATAATTAGATACTAATTTATGTTCCAAAAACTAAAAGATTGTATTTTTTCGCACTAATACGGAAAAATGCTATTTTTCGCACGCAGATTATTACGGAAAAGTATTGTTTTCCGCACGCTTGTAGAAATAAGTGTTAGGTACGTATTTCGAAATCAAAAACGTTTTCTTAAATTTGGTTATTATAGAGTTATAACAAGAACATCTAAATTAACCATTTTGTGTATTTTTCCCATAGAATCTAAGAGAATACGACATTATATTTTGTTTTAATGGCACATGTTATTTAATTTATTTTTTTTGTGGAACGCAATCTATCAAAAATCAAAGCTGTCACTTTGGCCCGCGAAAAATGACCGACGTGTTTACACTGAAGAAAATCATGTTTTATCTATCCTAGTTAGGATGGTTCAAATTTGGGTAGCAAGTTTTAATTTCCCTGTTTACACCAGAAAATTTTGGTTCACCCCGTGTAAACAAAGCTACTATTTCTTCTGAATTAGTGTTTTAAAATAAATTTTCATTAACTAAAAATGTCTTAAAACTTACTTAGAAGAAACAATAAGGACAAAAAAAAATATTAAATAAGAAAAAAAACTGATTATTCTATTCCCGCTTTCGTTAGATGTCCATCACAATCTTGACAATATGGCGGATGAATTTCTCGATTTCACGTTTCGTGGTTTTAACCACTTTTCCCTTGTCTTTGCATGATACAAACCTGCTTTTTATTTAGGTCTTTTAGGTATATTCGTGGGCAGTGCCGTATCTAGGTATGGCCGCGCCCTTGGCGGGGCTTAACATTTGCGCCCCCTCTACACACCGGGGGATTTGGGATTGGGGATTTGGACCGGAGGTTTTTTTCGGAAATTTTACAAAATAAAAGTGCAAAGTTGTAGATTTAAAATTTTTTGATCCGAGAATTTTGTTTTTTTAAAATACCAATTTTGTGGTGGAATTTGTGTCAAATTTTATATTTTTTTTATATGAAAATATTTGCCTACTATTTGAAATAGGCACGATTTACATAAAACAACTGTTTATATCTTACTCAAAAAGGTGGACTGTAAATTAACTATACATCCTTATTTGAGGATGACTAAACTTAGAATAAATTTGCTCAACAATAAAAAAATAGTTACAATAATACTGTGCTTAGCAGGCCTACTAAAACGTAAGAACGATAAGAATGTATTTTTAGATTTTTTCTACCTTTTAAAATAAACTCGTAAAAAAATAAAAAGTTATTTCGCCAAATTTCCAAAAGTACAAGAGATAACTTCATTTTTCTAACAGTGTATTATTGGGCTTCCCTATAGGCAACTTTGTCCCAATTTAAACTTCCTCGTATCTCTTACCGTTTCTAAGATCCTAATGGTGAGAGTCGAATTTAAAACAGGCTGTATATATTAACTAAACGAATGATATGAACAGAAACTACCAGAAAAATACATTATAACTTTGGAACTAGAGCTTCCCCCAATTTATAAAATACCAATTTATTTGCAGCTTAAATATTTAAACAATTTAAAGATTTATATTCTCGCTATAGGTATCAGGATAAATTGATATTTTATTTTTAATTCATACATTTTTTCAGCCTTAATATATTAAAAATAATTAAATTGAGTATCTAAGTTAAAAATCTGCTATAAAATTGTTCTTTTGTAATTTATTTATTTGATAAATTTTGTCAATAAAAAATATTAATATGACAACGATACTGACAACTGATGAAAAAATTTTTTTCATGGTTGATTTTGCGCCCCTCAAGTAGCTGCGCCCTTGGCGGGCGCCCATCTCGCCACCGCCTAGATACGGCCCTGTTCGTGGGTGTATATTGCTGTTCTTATTTAATCCACATATTCAGCTATTTTAAAACTTTGTTTTTATGTTACGCAGTAATATTTTAATTTATACAGAAAACTTAAAAACGACTTTATCCTGTAACGGTGTCTAGTGCCACCATGCACCGAGCTTTAAACTTGCTTGCTTGCATGGAGTGTAGGGCTAAGCATCACCCTCTCCTCTTTTATGGCTACTTTGGTCAAAAAGTGGCCCTCACTGAAGGCGCTGGTGTAGCTTAGGGAACCAATGAGAACCAATGACCTTGACCGCAATATATAAAGTGAAGTTTAAAAACGGCCCTCTGGAACACAACGCCATCTAAGTTTACTGCAATTTAAGGGACATTTCTGTAACACAGAGATGGTGATCCTTACCTCTAGAATTCCAGGCTTGCTTGTTTGCTTGCTTTGCTTTGCTTTCACTTTTTGGTCTCCGTCGGTGGACGTTCAACCAGCTCTCCTTTCCAGACACACGTTGTTATCAACGTGGCTTTCCCAGGCTTTGTACGTGGAACTTCTGGATAGTCGGGCTCTGTAGCCCCCAAAAATTCCGAACTTTTCAAAAACTTAAATTCTCAAAATTTTCTAAAATATTTTCTTATCGATGCAGGCACAAAAAATGGACATCCGACCAGATGACTGCTACTGGTATTGCGCATAACCGTTTTCTGTCAATACTGCCTCTTCCTGCTGAGCGCGCAACCATCTTCCGCCATTAGGAAAATCCCTCGTGCGTGGGGCTCCCAGAAAGAAGCAGATATAGGAATCATCGCTCACAGCGCTTGGCCCCAGAAGAAGGACTCCATCTTTTGGCTTGAGTTTCTTCTTGATCCCCGATGGTAAAAGCCGTTGATACAGCTCCTTCAGCCACCTTCCCGGAAAAAACTATGTAGTTTTTTTATCGCGAGCACTTCACTGATCGGAGGTCAAATAGAAACTGTGCTTGTTTGCCGATTGAGGGATCTTATACCCCCGGATGGCTTTGCTCAGGCATTCGCCAGTTCGTCCTCACCCCTCCAAAGCTTAGAAAGAGGGGAAGTAACCCTTTCGCATTGGTTACACTCCCGTTAAATCGGGTTAAGAGAGGGGCTAGACAAATTTCTTAAGAATTTTCATGTAGTCCGGTTTAAAACCATGTTGAAGCCCTCGACTATTTTAATTAAGCTATTCAAATGCATATTCAGTTTTCGCGAAATGCAGCGCAAAATCCAGAAATAACCGGTTTCTTTCAGTTCCTTTGTCTTTGTCCTCACGTGCCTGTGCTCTATACCGCCATTTGGTCAACGTCACCACGTGTAATTCTAAAATAAGGCTTATAGGAATCACTCCAGATTCCGAAACTTCACTTTTACAACGCTCTAAACGGCGGGGTAAGTCTCTTCTTGATCCCCGAGGGTAAAATCAATTGATACGACTCCCCCTGCCGCCTTTTAACTAAAAACTATATAGTTTTTTTTATCGCGTGACTCTACTGGTAGGAGGTCAAACAGAAACTGGAACTTTAAGCCTTTATGATTCAAAATTTTATAGATTTAATGTTCTGACTGATGTAATCTTCGAGCCTACCTACAGGCAGTCTTACCGCTCAGCCGTGCGGAGAGGAAAAGCACGATAAGTCTAGTACCTTTCTCTCTCGACGTACCGATTGGTCGGTGGAGCCGCCGACGAATCAGCATGCAGAACGAAAGAGAAAGGAATGAGACTTATTGGCGCTTTCTCTTACGCACGCTGTTTGCACGGCCAAGTGGCAAGGCTGCCTCTAGTAAGTATGTTCGAATAGGTGTATAAACTTTCTTTCCCGCTCCAACGCAATGTGCTGATTGCAATCGGCACGCAAAGAGTGGTATATACCACGTTGAAGCTTCTTTCTTTTTTGCAAGCTTCGCACGCGTTGGCATCGCAGCCCTCGTTCGCACGGCCAAGCGGCAAGGCAGCCTCTAAAGGTATATGCTTTAAAGCCGTAACTTAAACCACTAAAGCGGTAGCCCATATAGAATAATAACATTTTTAATAAAAAGAAGAATTTGATGCTGCCCTCTACCGGTGGGCAGTATCACTATTTCTTTTTCGGTTCTTTACGTCAAGTTAGAAGGTTTGTGTTTATTTTTATATCTGTGAAAATCTTAAATCATCGGTTAATTTAAAAACCTTCTGGGCCAGATTTTCAAAAAATTATATGAAGGAGCCATCAGCTAATAAGCCCCACTTTGTATTTTTTTGATATTTAAGGCCTGGTCCAAGTATTTTATAAACATATCTGAAATATAGGTTAGATCTTAATGTCAATAAAAATGCTTTTAAACTGATGATTTTAGATAAATCTGCCTTATTTTAAAATTATTACCAATAAAGAGTGAAGTGTTAAACTCCCAGTAGTAATTTCTATTTATTTTTAGGGCAATGAAACAAATAGTAACCAACCAGACAGTGAAAATCCCAGAAGGGATCACTGTTAGCACTAAAAGCCGTGTTATCACAGTAAAGGGACCAAGAGGAACCCTGAAAAGATCGTTTAAACATTTGGCTTTGGACATTCGTATGGTAAACCCCCGTACATTAAAAGTAGAAAAATGGTTTGGTACTAAAAAGGAATTGGCTGCCGTAAGAACTGTCTGCTCTCATGTTGAAAACATGTTAAAGGGTGTAACAAAGGGTTATCAATACAAAATGAGGGCTGTATATGCTCACTTTCCCATTAACTGTGTCACTACTGAAAACAACACAGTCATTGAAATCAGGAATTTCTTGGGAGAAAAATATATTAGGAGGTAAGTTTTAAAAAACATTTTTAATTTCTTTGCAAGCTCTTTTTTTGGTTAATTTGTTATGTTATTTAAATTAAAAGAAATATCTGCTTTTATCCATTTAAAAGAATTAAGGGTAATTTCAGCAGTATTCTACCTAAAAAAAACTCCTATTGTCAGAGTTTTTTAAGAAAAAGAAATGAAAAACCTTTTAATTAGCTGTTACAAATTGGTAATTGTCTTGAAAGTTATCTCCTCTTCGATTTTGACCAAATTTGGTATACAGGGGTTTTTAGGGGCGCTGATTACGAATCTGAAAAAATATTTTTTCGGCAATGTTTGGTTTTCGAGATATTTATCATCAAAGTTGAAAATCAAACTAACCTCATTTTCGCTATATTCTCCCTTCTTTTTGTACACAGTTCTTGATTTTTACACTAAAGTGGCACACAATATTTTATAAACACCTTCTAAAACCTTGTATTGTTATTTATTTTACACTTTTTTTTTCCATGAAATTGCAAACTTCCAAATTGAAAGGCAGCAGACATATTTGTTTATAAAGTAGCTAGTGTATACATGGTTGCGGCCACATTGTGGCATGTTAAAGTGGAGGTTTTCAATTAAATGGATAAAAGGTGTGAAATAAATATAAAAACAAGTTTTTAAAAGGTGTTTGTGAAATATTGTGTGCCACTTTAGTGTAACAATCAAGAATTGTGTACAAAAAAAAGGGTGAATATAGTTTAAATAAGGTTTGTTTGATTTTTAACTTTGATGATGAATATCTTGAAAACGAAACGTTGCCGAAAAAATATTTTTTCAGATTCATAATCAGCACCCCAAAAAACCCACGTATACCAAATTTGGTAAAAATTGAAGAAGAGGCAACTTTCAAGACTATTACCATATTTTTTAGTGCCTAAATTGTAAAACAAAAAAAAAGTGAATAGTTTTTAAATGCTCTTAAACCACAAGTAAAAAAACCTTAAACAGAACAAAAGTTACAAATAACTGATTTTACCTCAAAGTATTTTATTAATATATTTTAAATACAGGTTAGTTTGGTACTGACCTAGAGCACAAAATAGTTTCTTGACTTATAAAGAGACGGCAGGGCCTTGGGGGTCGGCGATTTGGCTCAATTTTTTTGTGGTGCTAGAGTGCACTTGGTATATCACAATACTAAAATACTAAGGCGCACTATTAAGAAAAACATTTTAATTTTTGTTGTGTAGCATACATACTTAAAATGTATCACCATTGTCAAACAGCTATGTGGCTCAGGTGGTAGCATTCCAGACTTCTAACCCGAAGGTTCCAGGTTCGATTATTCTTTAAAATACTTCTGAAATTTCTTTTAGTTTAGTAGTGTTCTTTTTTATTCACAACTAGAGAAAAGAAAATAAAATATTGTTACAGACTTTAGTTAGTGTTTAGTTATTAGAAATATAAAAGGTTAGAATTATTTTATTTAGGTTAATAATTTATTTAAAATAGGTTACCCTAGTTTTTCCCTTTTTCGAGGGTCATTGCGGATTATTCTGAGGGCGCTGGAGACATCCTTTTTACACTTTCTTACATCCTGTAGTAAAAGAATCCTTCCAGCTAATTCTGGACTTTTCCATTCTTTTCCACTTTACTATAAAAAGCGCGAGGAAAATCCGCACGAGTCAGTTTAGTTTTGCATTTCACAGAGATAAGAAGTTGACAGATAGTTAAAGGTTAAACAGTTGTCACAATAACGTTACGTTGAATTTTTGTTACCATAGAAACGTTTGTGAACCTGATTTGCAATAAAAAGGTGTAAAACCAGGATACGTGTTTTTATACGGGGTGTCACGGACCAATGTTCTGAAGCCAATTTGCATTACATATTTATTTACACTATAATTATTTGCAAAAACCAGAGTAATAGTTATTATAGAAACATTTAAAACAATAATTATTACAACACAGGGGGTTTGTAAGGTAATCATTGAAAAACAGGTACATCATTTACATTCATAAAAACGATTCGGTCAGAACATAGATATGTAAACTAATGTTACAATTATTTAATTAAAAAATTTGATATAAATAAATTTAAGAAGTATTTTAAAGATTAATTAAATTAAAAATAATTAATTACGTAAAAAAAAGTAAGGCTTGGAGCAGAATCGAACCCAGAACCTTTAGGTTAGAAGTCTCGAACGCTACTGCCTGAGCCACTTAGCAATTTGACAAAAATATTACATTTTAGGTATATATGCTACACAAAAAAATTAAAACGTTATTTTGTGGGATTTTCTCAATAGTGCGCCTTAGTATTTTAATATTATGATATACTAAGTGCACTCTATCAACACAAAAAAATTTGAGCCAAATCGCCGACCTCAAGGCCGTGCTGTCTCCTTGTTAGCCCAGAACATGTCACTAGAACTTTCCTCAGGTTCTTGACAGTGTAGCAAAAATTTAGACCAACATTTATGTGATTATATGGAAGAAACTGGATGTAAAATTAGGTATACCAATCTTTTACCAAGAGCTTTTATGGAACCTGACTAATATACTTATGACTTCAATAATATTATTAGTAGTTGTTATGTGCAAAACAACCATATGTAATTATAGGGTAATTGGACGACTAGGTAATGTTTTTCATCATACTGACCATGTTGCTCGCATTATCTGTAACATACTGGTAACTTTACATTTATATTCATTTTTGCACTTATTTATTAAGTTAATAGCCAATTCAGCAAGATAGTTAGCTGTATGGGGATGACCAGATGTATCAGTCTATGCTTTCTAAAAGAACACTGTTTTCATCCTGTGCAGTCAAAACGACACAGATTATCGACTCATTATGTATATTGGACCATCCATCTAAGGACATGCAAACAGATTGTCCAGTTAACTTGTTAAAACAATTAAAATTTTCTTCATTAAATATTTCATTCAAGAGCTTTGTTGATAACTGAAATCTAGATGGTGGAAGGTAACCAGGTCTTGCATTTCTATGACGTTTCGAACCTCCTTATTTTCTATAGCTTTAAAACTGCAATTTGTTGCGTAAACGGCTTTGGCTATTTGTCTGTCCAATTCTTTTTTCTTATCTTGTCCAGTTTGCACAACAAAAAAACCAAATGAACACTTCTTCCACTACTATCACGTCCACCTACACTTCCTTTTCACAGTTATCGGTTCTCTGTTTCTTTGTCAACTGGATAATTTCACTTTGGCTAGTTCCAGACTGTGACTGACAATCACCATGAAAAGTTTCAAGACCACTGCTGATATCATTAGTTTCACTTTTGCAGGTTTCCCAATGACTTTTTAGTCTGTCCATTAGACCTTGCAATTCTTTACCACACTTTTTACATACTGCTCTACAACCTAGTTTGCCCATATCACTTTCTTTTTTATAAAATGCCAAATACTAAATTTCCTTCTGTTCCGGCTTGTCATAAGTCCAAATGTTTTGATAGATTAACATCTAAAGCAAAAATATTGATAACTAAAATAAGTGCGTATTGTTTATATAGCTGGTCATTTTCTGCCAGTTATTATAAGTTTGGACCAAGCGGCAAACTTACAATACTGCGCGAACGAAATTTTCAGTTAAAACTTCTCCAGTTTTGCTTCGTATCAGTACTACTCCTGCCTAAATATATTTGTTTACCCAACAAAACAAAATATAAGCAGTTAGAAATATTTAAAAATAATAATTTTTTTAAAAGCTGGTATTTTTTTAAAGAATCACAAAATCATGATTTTTATCAACCCTGTTTTCAGGACGCCCTGTATATCCAGATGGATAAAACTTTTGGCCTTGTCTACCAGGTTTATTTTTTTACAATAAAGCATGTTTGAGTTTGAGACACTAATTTGGTTTTTTATATTGCAGAGTAAAAATGGCACCTGGTGTGATCGTTAAAAACTCCACTGGCCAAAAGGATGAGCTTATCATCGAAGGCAATTCTCTGGAAGACGTTTCCAGGTCAGCCGCACTTATACAACAGTCCACATCTGTCAAAGACAAGGATATCCGTAAATTCTTAGATGGATTGTACGTTTCTGAAAAAACGACAGTTGTACAAGATGAAGTTTAAACATACTTTTAATAAATTTATAAGTTAATTTTTTGTTTCTTTTTTAGTCTTGAAAATCATCTGATATTTCCCCAGATCTTTACCCTTTAAAGTTTCAAGGTTATAAAAGATATGATTTTCATTTAATTTATTCTGTTGGTGCCATAGCTCAGATATAATTTTAAAAAACTTTATTTTACAGATAGCTCAGACTTATGCATGTGCCATGGTTGGCGCGATGGCAGTTATTTTAATTATATTTCTTAAAATGAAACTTCAAAACTGTTTAATAGTACAGTCGGTGACCAGATTCGTTCCGGATTTTCCCAAACAACACCGATTTGCATGAAAATTTGGATTTAGCTTCTACCTACCTCTAATTCAAAGTTGTCACTGTGCTGAGGGGTGCTTTTTCTCTGGGGGTTGAAATTTTTTTATCAAAAATAAGTTACTAGCGTCTAGACATACCCCGGATATTTTGGCTCACAAGCTTCTTGACAGAACATGCTTTTTTGTGCAAGGACTCTGCTAAAAAATTTACATTTTAAGGCAATAATTTGGGTTTTTTTTTTAATATGTCCTCGCATTTTCATGTCTGAAATATCATTGGGAAAAATAAAAAGCTTAGCAACAGAACTAAACTAGGTTTAATTTGTCTAAATTATCCCTACATAGAATTTAACAATGTATTAGAAAAATTCGGGGAATAAATAAATTACACTTTTTTAAAAAATTATAACTTCTACGTACCATATCAAAAATTATAATAATTTTGTTAGTAACTTCTATGTAGGGATAATTTAGGCAAATTTAAAAGCCCTAAGTTCTAGTCGGTCATGGTTAGTTCTGGTTAGCGAAGCGACTTTATTTTCCCCAATTATATTTCAGATGTGAAAATGCGGGGATCTATTAGAAAAGACCCCAAATAATTACTTTACACATTAAAATTCAATTTTTTATCAAGAAGCTCGTGAGCCAAAATATTCGGGGTATGTCTAGACGCTAGTAAATAAGTTTCTTAAATGGATTGATTGACTTATTCCAAGCAACTTTTGTTCTATAAAGTTTTTTCCAAAAGGCATTACTTTTCGAGTTGTTCGCAATTGAAAATGTCAATTTTTCAACCAAAAAAAAACACGTTTTCAGACGGTTTTTCGCAAATAAGTCGAAAAGTAAGCATTTTGTTTAAAAAAAACAATTTTAACCAAAAATATAGCTTATAAAAACAACAACAATGGTAAGTTTATGATGTCCATAGACCCAATACAAATGGAGCTATAGCCTGTTAAAGGTTGGTTCTTATTCGTCGAATGCCAAAATTAAAAGTTTCAACGCTATTTGAAGTACTTGAAAAAACATTTATTTTTGTTTTTTATAAAAGCCCTTAGCACTTAAAATTAAGCGAGTTATGGCCAAAATAAAGTTGATCAGTATTTTTTTTTGGATGAAAAAAATGTGATAATCACCCCTAATTACCACCCCAATTGAAAATAATCTTTTTTACTTTTCAATTCACTTTATTTATGTATTTGTAATATGATCAGGAAGCTTGACCGGTTTAAAGTGTATATTTTTGAAAAAATTTAAGCTTAAAGTGAAAGAGACATTTTTGTAATTTTGAAAAAAAAAATAGCTTTTCTTCAAAATAACTCGAAAACACTTAATGATACGTAAAATTTGGGGAATACAAAATTATAGGTTTTCCTTTACCAAAAATTTTATTATTTTTTTGGTTTACTGTAGGATAAAAATTAAGTAAGATATGGCCGTTTAAAGTTTGAATGTGTTCGTGAATAGTCACCTTTTCAACCCTAACCATTTTAAAACTAAGGGTTGTAATGGTGTTTTGTAGGATTTGATAGGTTAAAAATTAAGCGAGTTATGATCCAAAAAGCAACTACATATTTTTGTAGAAATCAGAACTCGTATATTGGAGTGTTGACGAATACACATTATAACCAGGTGGAGGCTGCGAATCCCCTAAAATAATTTTTTGGATTCGGTTTTTTTACACAGGCTTATTTAAAAAAGTCTCCTTTAAACAAATCGACATGTTGTCAGGTTGAAAAGTGGGTCAAAAAATTTTTAAACAATGTTTCTTTAATTTTTTTGTAAAATGAACTATTTTCGAGATGTAAGCGATTGGAAATTTAAACAGACGCGAAAATAGCCATTTTTAACCCTGAAAACGTGAATGAAAAATAACGAATTTTGATGTTACCAAGGGCCTTAGATATAGTTTTTCAAAAACCGTCTGGAATTTCAAGGATGCGCTGCCCAAACTGGGTCAAAACAATAAGGTTACACTACTGTGGATACCTGGACACACCAGCCTAGAGGGTAATGAAACCGTAGACCTCCTTGCCAAAAGGGGAGCAGAGACAAAATTCACAGGGCCGGAACCGGTCATCGGTATATCTTATGGAGCGGCCAAGCAGTTCATATCAGCTTGGACACAAAGAGAAAATCTTCGGTACTGGCATGGACTTCCGGGTCTCGGACACTCGAGGGCCTTCATAAGCCCAGCGAACCAACTGTCAAACCACTGGAGCAATCAAGGGTACACCTTAAAACTCTAGTGGGACTGTACACGGGACACTGCAGATTAAAATACCACATGCACAAGATCGGCCTAGCGGAAGACGCCGAGTGCCGCATGTGCATGGAGGGGGATGAATCGGCAGAACACAATACTGTATTCGTGCCCAGCAATGGCACGACTAAGATTCGCAATCCTCGGCAATGCCACCTTTTTGCCGGGGGAGGTGAAAGATCTCTCTCCCAACAGGATCATCAGATTTATTAGGAGTCTGGATCTGGTGGGAGAAATATAAAAAGGTGTGAGCCACAATAGACCGATCGGCCGCGGTGGAAGGGTGTTATACCCATAGGCGTGCGCAGGGTAAAGCTGGTGTGGGTGCCGAGATAATAATAATAAAGTGAATAAACTGGATACGATACATTTTAATCTAAGGATTGTAATTTTTAAATCGAACCTTATCAAATAATAATTTTCATATTTAAATACAGTAATCTTTTTTAGACTAGTGGGGGTGCTACGGCACCCACTGTGCGCACGCCTATGGTTATACCCACTCACTTTAAACCTACCTACCTACCCACTCGAACCACATTCTATAAAAGATGTGGGGGATAGAGCTATTTGAAAGTTGCATTATTTATCATCTTCCTCACCCTTATTATTGGAAATACCACAAAAAGTCCTTAACTAAACTGATGCAGAATTGGTTATAGCTTTTTCTGATGTTATTAAAATTGTACCTAACACTAGCTAATTTTTGAGAAAAAATAGGTTTTTTTAATTCACCGTTGCTGTTGTTGCGCCATCTCGCGGTAATTTTAGAAACTTGAAAATAATTTCCAGCTATTTCTCTTAACTATTTTTACTAAAAAATCACATGAAGATTACTATTTGTAATAAAAGAATACGTCTAGTGCTCTAAAATTGGATTAGTCGAGCACAACAAAGTCTGAAACTGATGCTTCATTCTTTAAAATTATCTTAAAGCCAAATTTTTAAATAATTCTGGAATGTTTATTGCGAATTTAAACAGCTACTTTTCCTAAAATATTATTTTCGCCAAATTCCGATGTGCCTTAAAAAATAACTACTCTCTGTAGTGTAAAAATCCTTCTACATACTGCTTTAATCTTTTTTATTTTGGGAGACTTATTGGGTTAAGTTGGACAGTTTTAAATTAGATTAACAGTTAATAAGTTACATTGTAACCTTTTATCTGTTAGTGAACAAAAAATTAAAAATCTACTAGAGATATGTATTATAACTTTATTACAAAATTCGCCAAAACGACGGAATTAAATTAAGTTAAATTAACAAAAGTATTTACAAAATATTTCATAAAAAAATCATTAATCACATAATACCAGTATCTATATAAATTAACAATATTTACAAACACCGTTTCTTGCATAACAACATATTTAATTCAAAGGTTCCCACAGACGTTGAAACCGATCGTAGAATTGGTCTCTACCGAAGACAAGCCCCTAAATTTTGCTATAATACCGATTTCCAAGCAGATGTCGTTTGCTTATTTCGTATGACCAGTTTATGCTCTTTGAGTAAACCAGAAATTTTGAAAAGTCTATTGACAGGTACTGCAGAAAATACTGTAAACCCCCTGGTTTTTCAGTTTTTTTTTTTATCTTGGGATAGTCCACGAAGGCTGATGCCTAAGTACTAACGTACCGTAGGTGTCTTAAGTGTGGTGAGAAGGAGTTTGTTCACACGGAACTTAAAAATTGGGAGATTGGGAGAAGGAAAACTCTGGGACCAGGTTTTATAGTCTTGAGACTCTAGGGATGAAGGAACGAAGAAAGCGGGAAGTTCGGGGCCTCTCTAACTGAATTGTAAAAGGCTGCATAAAAGTTGCACTACGTGTTGCTCTGTTGGAAGTTGCCAAAAAAAGGAATTATACTGGCCAACCCCTCTGAGCAAAAGCCGTGAAAATACCTATAGAAGAGCGACAGATCCCCTACAGCTCGACGGTGGGCAAGAAGAGGAAGCCTTTCTGTGAGCGTTGGATCATTAATAAGACGAATGGAGTCCAGAATGCTAAGTGTTGTAGGGGACGCCATTCCCCAGACATGAGAACAATATTTTAAAGAGGGTCTGATTTGGGATACATACAGAGTGTACAGATTTGAAGAGAAATATTTTCTAGTTTGGAAGAGCAATCCAAGCTTTTTTGAAGCTGCCGAGGCTATGGATGTAATGTGTTTGTGCCAGTTAAGATTATTCTCAAAAGTAACGCCGACAACATTAAACGACTCTTTGTTCTGCAGAACTTGGCCGCTCATATGTAAGGGATGAGCATTGGCAGACTTTTTTCGCAACAGCGAACATGACTGTGTTTTCGAGGCGTTAAACTGAACAAGATTTTTGGCGTCCCAATCCAAGATAAGTTTGAGGTCTTGTGAAAGAGATGTCTGCATTAACTTGCGCTTGTTTTCCAAATCAGAATTACATGGTGGCTTAAAAAATTGAATACTAAAGTAGAGGGTACTATCGTCAACAAAACTAGGAATGGGATTGATTGTGGAAGAGAGAAGATCGTTACAGCACTGAGCCCTGGGGCACCCCAGCATTAATTTGGTAGAAGCTGGAAAAATGACCATCTATAGTAACTGATATACGTCGATTAGAAAGGAAACTGGAAAGCCAAGAGCAAAGCTTAGGTGGAAGACCGTAAGAAGGAAATTTGTTAAGAAGCCCATCATGCCACCTTATCGAAAGCTTTGGATATGTCAAGAGCAACGATCTGGGATTCACCAAGAAACTCAAGGGACTTGTTCCAGTTGTGTGAAACAAAGAAAAGAAGATCAACTGTGGATCTACTGTGACGGAATCCGTACTGTCTATCAGGTAAGATCTTATGTTTTTCCAGATACTTTAAGATTTGGGAAATTATTAATTTTTCCATTACTTTGCAAACAACAGAAAGAAGAGATATAGTTAGAAGGGAGAGTTTTGGATTCTTTTTCGGGGACAGGTTGCACCAGCTTTCCAACTCTCCGGGAAAATGCCCGTGTCGTAAGAGATTCGAAAGAGGCGAGTTAAGATGGGTGCAAGCTCGGGAGCACATTTTTTTAAGACAATTGCTGTTATGCCATCCAGCCCAGAGGACTTTTTAGTATTAAGAGAAGAAAGAATACGCTTAAACTCTTTGACTTTAAAAATTATATCGGACATTTTATGAGAAACAGGGACAACTGTTGGAAGGGGAAGATTAATAGGAGGATCAAGCGTAGAATTGGCAGCAAATTGTTTGGCAAATAGTTTGGCTTTTTCTTTGGAGGTAGGGACAATTCCATCTTCAGAGATTAGGGGTGGAAAAGAATTTGTGCAAAAGTTTTAACTTATATTTTTGGCAAAGAACCAGAAAGCTTTACTGCCATTCGAGCAAGAAAGAACTTTATCTTTTATCCGATTGTTGAAACGGTCTTTTGCTTCTGAGATGGTCTGATTATACTGATTTCTTGCTTCGATGCTAGCCTGTCGATTTTCGGGACTAGGGTTTTGGAGAAACTTTTTGTGGGCTTAAATTTTTAAAAGTCTGGCTTTGTCACAGTATTTAAAAAACCACGGTTTGTGATTTAAAGTTATGGGGTTTTAGGGTGGGGAATATAGGTCTCAATGCCTAGTTGAATTATTTCGGTAATTTGTTTACATATTCGGAAGGTTCGTGAGTAGAAAAGCAGGTAGGATCCCAAGGGTAGCTGGCATTCCATTTCATTTTAAGGAAATCGTGGATTTCCTTAAAATAAAATGGAAATGTGTACAAACCTTTCACTCTCTTGGTCCTTAGTTTGCTTTGCTTTGACGACGTGACGATGTCCTAGATATAATTTATTAAGTTTGGATCCCTATATAATAATACAAATACATGAGTGTTGAGACAAATTTCTCGATCCGTTCGAACGTCTATGGTAGGTTTAAGGAGAGACAAATCACCTGATATTTTTTTAAAAGTTATGGTGATTTCCCTAATAATATACAAAACTTTAACTGCCGATTCAGATTCAAGAGCAACAGTTTAACAATTCAGATTTAGATTAAGAGTTTACTTTCAAAGTCAATCAAATCGCACCGATAACATGTTGCACAAAAATAGCTATAAGCCAGTTGGCGTGTTCTGATTGGCTGTAAAGCTAAACTTTTTATCTAGATCCCATAATCACAAAATAGATTTTAGCCTATCAACGAATTGAATCACCATTGCCTCCTTATCTGAATAAACCATGAAAGTCAGAAATTTGACTTCTGCACTCTTTATTTGTAGTGGGTAGCTTTTTTTCATAATCAAAAAAATAAAGAAAGTAAAAATATGACAATATGGCTTCAAAAAAATATTTAAACTTTAAAAATCAACATTTTTGAAAAAGTAAATTAAAAAGCATTATTAAATCCTTTAAAGCCAAATTAAGTTTTTTCTTATGCCATTTTTTAACTAAGAAAATGATACCAAAGATTAATTTGTTTCTAACCATATATAATATGTACAAACTATTGCTTTTTAATTTTGCAATTTCCAAAATCTCTATTTCCAAAATTTGGTATGTTTCAACAGCCCTATTGTCATATTTTTTGGATGCCTAGTATGTTTCACTTTAAATAATAGTCAGTATTAATAAAGTTCTTGTGCATCAATTGTTGTTATACAGGGTTCGGTCTAAACTGAAAAACATGGACATATCGTGTAATTTAAAAGTTAGGTCTAAAAGTCTGGAATAGTAAGGAATTTTATTTTTTTCGAGTAAACCTGAAGTGTTATAGCAACCAGGAAATATGCTTAAAATTTTTCAAAATATTGTTGTTTATCAAATTTATAAAGTTTTGTTTCGACTATTTGGTTTTAAATAATTTATCAATTTATTGTTAAAATAGCCTGTCAATGCTGATTATTCCAATAATCGATTTCCGTTCGCGTCCACCTGTCTTCAGTCAGCTTGCATCTATTTGTAAAGGAAGGTCTATTTTAAACATGAGGTCTACGGGCATTGGGTAAATTTAAAATATATTAATACATTTTCACAAAAGATCAATCATCATTTGCATCTTAAGCAAGTGGTGATCCTTTAAGATAGGTAGGTAGGTTTAAAGTGAGTGGTATAACAACCTTCCACCGCGACCGATCGGTCTATTGTGGCTCACACCTTTTATTTTCTCCCACCAGGTCCAGACTCCTAATAAATCTGATGATCTGTTGGGAGAGAGATCTTTCACCTCCCCGGCAACAAGGTGTCATTGCCGAGGATTGCGAATCTTAGTCGTGCCATTGCTGGGCAGAGAACAGTATGTGTTCTGCCGATTCATCCCCTCCATGACATGCGGCACTCGGCGTCTTCCGCTAGGCCGATCTTGTGCATGTGGTATTTTAATCTGCAGTGTCCCGTGTACAGTCCCACTAGAGTTTTAAGGTGAACCAGTAGTTTGACAGTTGGTTCGGTGGGTTTATGAAGGCCTTCGAGTGTCTGAGACCCGGAAGTCCATGCCAGTACCGAAGATTTTCTCTTTGTATCCAAGCTGATATGAACTGCTTGGCCGTTCCATAAGATATACTGATGATCGGTTCCGCCCCCCTTTTGGCAAGGAGGTCTGCAGATTCATTACCCTCTAGGCCGGTGTGTCCAGGTATCCACAGTAGTGTAACCTTATTGTCTTAGGCCCGGTTGTACAATGGACGTTCAACCGAAGTTCACCTGTTATCGGTTCAACGGAAAAAATCGTTGTAAAAGCCGGTTCAGACGGTGAACTGTTTGATCTTAACGTCCTAATTTGGTCGTTCAAGATGAGGGTTTAAAACCCCTTTTGAAATTTTTAACTACTCTTCTGACAATTATTTGTGTTTTAAATATTTTGTTGTTATATTTTTAAAGTTGATACCGGTTGATTGATACCTATTCGTTTTTTTAATTAAAAATTGATCTTGCATGAAAAGATATGACAGGAAAAGGAAAATTTTTTTAGAATAACTTATTAATGTTGCACACTCAGCCCCATAAATATACAGAAATGGAGGGATCATTTAAATATTTGGAATGACAAAAAAAATTAAAAGGCCAGATTTAGGTTAAAAAAACAAGCTGTGAGATTTAATATAGATGAAATTTTTAAACAAATTTCATCGCAAATAAGTAAGATTTATATTGTTTAATTACATGTAATTTTTTTAAATGTTTTATTTATTTTTTTTTTTAGAAAATATGCACTAATTCATACGGGAAATGGTATGCATTGCTTTATGATTTCTAGGCACTCGGAGTTTTTACAAAGTTGTTTGAGATTTTGGAGGTATTGACAAGTCAACGGCAAGTTAAAAAAATATCTATGGTTTAAGAATCAGTTGCTCAATTGCGGCTAAAATTGATAAAAATGCTAAGAACTGAATCTAAAATTACCAAAAGGTTTTTGCATTGGAGCCATGGATGGCACGCATAAAAATTTAATCTCTTGGGGGCAGATGCAGAAAATTACAGGAAAAAAAAGGATTTATTTTTTCAAACAATATGTAGCATTTAAATTGTGATTTATTTTGTCAGTAGTGATTGAAAAAATGTAAAATTAAACAAAAAAAAACAAAACAATTCAATTTAAATCATAATTAATTGTTTTTTTTTGTTCCGTTTTTGGTTTGATTTCTTCCAGGAAATCGTTCGCCATTTTCCCCCTTTCCAGACCCCTTGCAGGCAACGTGAGCTTTCCCAGGGCTTTGTCAGTGGAATCTCTGGATTGTCGGGCTCGAAGCCCCGGAAATTCGAAATTTTACAAAACTTAAAATTTTCTAAAATTTTCCCCGGGAAAAGGACAAAAAATGGACGTCCGCCCAAAGGAAACTGCTACGGTATCGCGCATAACCATTTCCGAAAATTTTTCCTTCCGCTGAGCGCGCAAAAAACCCCCATTAGGAAAATTCCTCGGGTGGGGCTCCCAGAAAAAAAAGATATAGGAATCATCGCTCGGCGGGAGCCCCAGAAGAAGGACTCCATCGTTTGGCTTGAGTTTCTTCTTGATCCATGGTAAAAAGCTGTTGATACAGTTTCCCTTTTGGCCTTCCCGGAAAAACTATTTAGTTTTTTTATCGCGAGCACTTCACTGATCGGAGGTCAAAAAAGGAACGGGTTTTTTTTTTTAAAAAATCAAAACCCTTTAAAAATTGGGGTTAATTGTGACAATTTTTTTCTTTTTCTTTGTGGGCTTTGAATATGTTCAAAAACCCGCAGTGGTACAACACTCAAAATTCTGAACTGGGTCAACAGTGAATAGGTTCAAGAAAACTTTGTTGAACCATTGTTTGTACAACCGGGCCTTAAACCCAGTTTGGCAAAATATCCTTGCTTCCAGACGGTTTTTCGAATTAAAGGCTGGATTCAAACCTTAAACCGCTTGACTATCGGAGAATATTTTAACTGTCTTACGTGTGCAGTGCCGATCAACCAGCGTTTAGCCACATCTCAATACAAATACCTGCTTGAAATATGGTTGCGAGAGTGCCCAGGCTAAAGGAAAACTCGTGATCCTTTTAGACTAAATGAAAAAAAAATAGTAATTAGAGACATAGTTGATATGCTCAAAAATTTTAATCGATTATTAGAAATTTGGACATCTGGAAAAATCATGGAACGTAACTATTTAAAAGACCGAACCTTGTATCAAAAAGTCTTTCCATATGGGTTAAACCTAATTTCTGTGACTAATAGGATATCTTTAAAAGTTCTGGGTAAAATGCTACCACAAGTTTCCGAAGCCAATATTATGATGATATAACTAAGTAAAAAAAAAAAAAGATATTGTATGAAATACAGGGTGTGGAACTTACAATTTTGTTTTAGTTTTTCTTAAATAACTTCTTTGATAATTGGAAAGTGGAACACAATTTGTTTTCACCTTGCCGTTCCATGGATACATATCAAAACACACAATCACAAAAATTTGCCAACTATATTTGGTAGTGATTGACTTTGGTCAGGGTGACAACAGTGTGTGCCGGAACTTACCTGTATTTCAGACCTAGAACTTGTCGTATTTAAGGGTAATTAAGGTTTTATGTACAATTTAAATTGAATAAAACATAATACAGTTTAAGTCTTAATTAATTGTTGTCAACCCCACCCCCCAAACACAAATTGTGATTAAAAACTGTAAAATACTTGTTTAGAAAATAAATTTATTTCAAAAAAGTTTAAAAAGACGAAAGTAAGCCAAAATTTGATGAATTGGAGTTTCCCCGTAAAAATGTTTTTAGTATTTTAATTAGTTTCCCGAAGCGACAAACCATTGGATAAGGGGTGAAAGTGCAAAATTTTTGAAAAAAAATCATTATCTATGGCATAAGAGGCATTTTTTAGTGTACTACATTATTTTTTTATTTCCACCAGTGGAATTTGACCTGCCTATTTTGGCAAATATTGAAGGTACGTCACTGATTTCTCTTAAAATAAAAAATATTTTCGAAATCCCCAATCATTTATAAGCAAATTTGATCAGTTGATTTTTTTCAATCCGATGCACGGTTTTTGCTTAAAAAAATAAACACCATTTCTCTGCATGATCATAACAATATCGGTAAACAATATCACCATGCTAAGAAATATCTGGATTTAATTTTTTTAAGTGAAAACCGTATGTCGGACTCAAAAAATCAAGGGTATATCTGATCCAAGACATGTAGGGTTATGACATATACTGTGGTACAAATTATGTTTTGGTAAATATGGTTCTTTATTCCCTGATTTTTTTTAGTCCGACGTACGGTTTTCACCTAAAAAAATTAAATCCAGATATTTCTTAGCATGGTGATATTGTTTACCGATATTGTTATGATCATGCAGAGAAATGGTTTTTATTTTTTTTTAGCGAAAACCGTGCATCGAATAAAAAAAAATCAACTGATCAACTTTGCCTATAAATGATTGGGGATTTCGAACATATTTTTTATTTTAAGAAAGAAAGCGTACGCAATGTTCTGCCAAAATAGGCAGTTAAATTCCGTACGAACGCCACTGGTGGAAATAAAAAATGTGGTACACTAAAAAATGCCTCTTGATACATAGTACATGGATGCCAAATTTTATTATAATATCTAAAGCGATATTACTGATAATAATAAATGATTTATTTTTGAAAATTTTCACCCTGTATCTCAAAACTTAGGACGTTTAGGACATACGTTCATATTAAGTTTTCTTCTTAAGGGCCCACAGACTATCGTTCTTTTTATCCTTCTTAATCGCCGATTAATACTGCTCAGTCGGCCGACTAAAACTTTTATTTCCCTACACTTAATTTAATTTTAAACCTTTTTAATCGCCGAAAGCACTTAATTTAATTTTAAACTGTCGTAATCGCCGAAAACTGCAGTCGTACACCAAAAAACATAAATGAAGCGTGTTTATTTGTTACAAAAATGACGATTAAAGACGTTTTGCAACACACACTTGGTTTTTAAAGAAAGACGGACGAATCGACGATTAAGATTTCAAGCGCTGCCAGAAATTTCACCGACAGTGTTATGTTCGGTATTCGCCCACCAACTGGCAATGTTGATCGCCACGATTAAAACTGCTTAAAAAGAACGAGGTCTGTGGGGGCCTTTAAAATGAACCCAAAAATTGCCCCCTTAAATATTGACATTTAATTAAAAAACACCCTGTATAAAATAAGCGCTCGGGATAATTTAACCCCGTTTTACTTCCCTCGGTATCCACCCAACTGTAAGCCCTTTTGGATTTAGACACCTTAGGGGTTCAACTTTAAGTGGCCAAAATGGCTGACATATTATCGATGACGATTTTTTTCCAAAAATTTGCACTTTCACCCCTTATTGCTACCCCTGCACGGGAACATAATTAACAATACTTAATGAACATGTTTTACGGGAGAAACTCCATATTACTGATGACGATGATTTTTCGGCTCTAGCTCTTAGACCATAAGTATTGTACTTGATATTCTAATTACCAAAAAAAAAAAAGATGTTGTAATTTTGACAACCCCTATATCCAACAATATTAGCTTTTAAACTAAGTTATTTTGACAAATATTGTAATTATTTAGCTGTAGGAATTTGTGGTAGCATTTTATCCAAACTTTTACAGCACTTTGCAAAACTAGACCTAAACAAAGTTCCATAAAAATAAAAAACTTATTTGTACGTCAGTACAACCCATTTTCAAATGAACTATAATGGTAAAAAAAAAATAAAAATCCTATTATTGTTTTTGTTAAACTTCTTCATTATCTGGATTTTCCATTTTTATAAAAGGAATATCAACGTCTTCACTTTTTAATAAAACGGGAACATCATCTCCTTTCATAGAAATATCAGTTTGTTTATTTTCCATAGTTTCCACCTCATTATTTTTCACTTTTTTTAATTAGTTCCTCAACTTTTTCACTTTGTACCGTCTTTTCTCTTGTTTCAGTCTTAACACTGTTAACTACTTGGCAGTTTGCAACTTCTGTTTTAAATCTATCTTCTTCCATTTCACAATTACTGGAACTATAACATGGACTATCTTCAAATCTTGGCTCTTCCTTTACCTTCACATATTCTGAGTACCCTAAAACTAATGTCAAAATAACCAAAACAATTTTGATATCTTTAACTACATTTTATTTTTAAACTTTATAGTCAGCTGTATTTCCTCATAATTTGTTTATTATTTATAAGGATTTATTCTTGTTTTGTATACTTGAAAAATTTACCTGAAATATTCTCGTTTCGTACACTAACGGCCGAGTGATGATCGCGTTGTTAAATTAAGCAATTGTTAAAAGTTAACAACGGTTTAGAATATTTAACAAAACGTCATTGTCAGTGTTATTCGATGATTTTAGTAGGCAACCTGTCAAAATCTGACATTTTGTTAAACATTCTAAACCGTTGTTAACCTTTTAACATCGCATACATCCTTGAAATAATATTAAGGTAAATTTCTGAAGTGTACGAAACGCGAATGTACGAAACAAGAAAACACCTTTATAAGATATTCGCAAACTGAGCTTAATTACCTTTTTTACTGCAGAAGACCAAAAAGTTAAAACAAAATAGAGGTGATATTTAATGCGGGTTCTTTAGCGACGTAGCAAAACATTTTTGGGGCATAAAAAGTATTACAACCAAGAAAAATTATCATTAAGTCTAAGATCCGGATGCAAAATTAGTCGCTCATCGAGTGTTTCCTTAAAACCCAATTTTTACATACATTTATGATTAGAAGAAAATATATCTACCAGGGTGCCTATCGAAATGGGACCGTTAATATTTTTAATTAAATTATTATTACTAAATTGATTTTTCGAAAAAAATGTCATTACCTTTGTTTTAAATAAAATATCATCCACTTCACAGCAATATATATATATATATATATATATATATATATATATATATATATATATATATATATATATATATATATATATATATATATATATATATATATATATATATATATAAAGACTTTGAAAAACCACGGTTCCGTTGCGCACTTGGTCGTACCTTTTCGCAGCCAGGTGTAAACAGGGCTAGGCGGTGGCGAGATGGGCGCCCGCCAAGGGCGCAGCTACATAGGGGGGCGCAAAATCGGTCATGAAAAATATTTTTGTTTTCATCAGTTATCAGTACTGTAGTCATTAGGGTGCTTCGTTTTAGGCATATATGTTTTTTGCTGCATTGACGGAATATTGTTTGAAACTTGCAAAAAAGAATTCTCACCAAAGGTGAACTCTTAATTCGCTAAATGAATTTGAAATTTTTCTAATTTTTTTTCTATTTATCTATAGCTTTACCGCATTTTGGGCTATTTGTTTGTTTTTCAGTGAAAATTGTACAAAAATGTCTGATCTTTTAAAGTGCCCCGTAACTAAATTATGCTCTATGAACTGCGCCACCGGTAAAAAATATTAAAGCCGATTTTTGCTCAAATTTGATGGTTTTTTCGATTTTTCTTTAAAACTATTGACTTTACAGCAAAAATATAAAGGACCTTTTTTGTAAGAAATTAACTTTTCTACAAAAAAGGTCCTATTAATAAAAACCGTAGATTTAATAATTTTTGAGAAAAGTCGAATTAACTATGTGGGAATTTAAAATTTCCCTAAAGCACTAAAATCTAGATTAAGAAAGGAAATTTCCACAAAGATAATTGGACTTTTCTCGAAAACTATTAGATTTACGGTTTTTGTCAATAGGACCTTTTTTGTAGAGAATTTTTGCTGTAAAGTGTATAGTTTTCGAGAAAAATCGAAATAACACAAAATTCGAGCAAAAATCGGCTTTCATATTTTTTACCGGTGGGGCAGTTCATAGAGCATAATTTAGTTATAGGCACTTTAAAAGATTAGACATTTTTGCACAATTTCCACCAAAATTTAATAAAATGCCGAAAAGCTATAGATAAATAAAAAAACAATTAATATTTACGTGTTATTTAAATGAGAAAATTTTAAATTCATTTAGCGAGTACTTAATATTACAATTAAGAGCTTACCTTTGCTGGATTTTTTTTTGCATGTTTGCCTCAAACGAAGCATCCTAGTAGTTATATAATTATTATTTTTTATTTACAGAATTATCAAACACATGTTATATAAGTTTTTACTCGAATATTTTGTTGCATATTTTTTAATTTATTAGAGTATAAATGTTACCTTTTGTTAGGCCTGCTATGCACAGTATTTTTGTAAGTACGATTTTGTACGATTTTATTGTTGAGAAAATGTATTCTAAGTATAATCATCAGATTTAGATACAAACAGTTGTTTTATGTAAATCATGTCTTTTTCAAAAAGTAGGCTTATATTTACATATAAAGAAAATCTGGAATTTGACGCAAATTCCACCCCAAAATTGGTATTTTAAAGAAACGAAATTCTCGGATCAAAAAACTTTAACACTTTGCACTTTAATTTTGTAAAATTTCCGGGGAAAAACTCCCGGCCTTCCCGTTTTCGTTGAGGAGTATTCCATACTCCCCAAATTCCCTGGGTGTGGCGGGGGAGGAGCGCAAATGTTAAACCCCGCCAAGGGCGCGGCCATACCTAGATACGGCCCTGGGTGTAAACAGGTATTATTTTTATACATTTATGCATTCATGAAGTACATTTATGATTTATACATCAAATTAAAGCTATTTTTTTGTTTATTGTGATATATGGTTGCCTAACTAAATCTGGCCGCAAATAAGGAATGCTAAACATTAAAGGTAGAGTGAAAAAGAGTTAGCGCGCAATATCACTTGTCAGCCAATGATAACGATTGCCAGCGGTACGACACTTTAAAGCCATTGCGTATGCGTCAAAAGCTTGTGTGGGCAATCATTATCCTTGACTGACGATTGATATTGCGCGCTAACTCTCTATCACTCTATCATTATAAAGAGAAAAAAATAGCTTTAATTTGATATATAAATCATATATGTACGTCATGAACGCATAAATATATCAAAATCATACCTGTTTACAACTGGCCGCGAAGAGGTGCGGCAAAATGTACTACGGCAACCGTGTGTTTATATATACAGGGTGATTCACTTTGAGTGTCCTAATAAAAGTCCTGGAGAACCAAAAAAAGAAACTTTTTGAAATTTGGCACACGGTCATAACAGGTAATAAATAAGCTACATTTTAAAAATATTTTGGCAAGTGCAACTAATGGCAACATTGTAATTTTAAATAGAACACCCTATTTTTTATTGCATATTCGGACTCTACACAAAACTCTAAGTAATTTTTGTTCACATCTTCCTGTACCTATATGTTACCGTTTTTGAGAAAATAATTTATTACAATTTTTTTTAAGCAACATCACCATGTCAAAAAGGTTTAATATTTACGTGCCTAACCGAACTGGATACTAGAATTTTTTTTTGGGGTTAGACAATGCATGTATTTAAAAGATCTACATGTTATTATAGCTATATATCTTACAGGGTGTCCCAAAAAATTTACATTTTTACCGATATAAAATAATGATTAAAACTCTTTTTTTTAAATACAACATACTGTATATTATCCCATTTTCTCATAGACCACTAATTTACCTACAAAATGTCCATACATCTTTCTATACCCACCTGCCACCGTTTTTTAAATACAAGCGAATTTTAATTTTTTGAGCAATTAATGCTTATTAATTAAACAAAATATAAAATTTATAACTTATATGTCAAATAGTTGTCAGAACAATTTAAAATAAAAACTTTCATGGCTTACCTAGGTAAAATGTAAATTAAGCCGGTGGTTTATTGTGGATGGTTTTTAAAAACAGGGAAAAAATTAAAATTCGTTTGTATTTTAAAAACGGTGGCAGATGGGTGTAGAAACATGTATGGACATTTTGTAGGTAAATTATTGGTCTATTTGAAAACGGGATAAAATACAGTATGTTGTATTTAAAAAACTGAGTTTTAATCTATTAGCAGGTATGGTGGATTTTAATGAAACACGGTGATTGTAAAAATAACTTTTGTTTTATTTAGAGCCGTAATTTTATGTGTCTTTTAGCTAACACCTATCTTATAACTAACTTGTTGGTGTGTATTGTATATCTTAACTTAAACATAACACTGATACAAAATTGTTGACTAATATAAAGAGCGGGACTTAAAAGTAACCGACTCAGCTTTACTAGAAGGCTAACTTTATGACTAAACAATCATAAAGATTACGAATATTATTTTTGCTAAGCCAACATAATCATTATTTAATTTTGGTAAACATTCAAATTTTTTGGGAAACCCTTTTTTTTTTTTATCTTGGGACAGTCCACGAAGGCTGATGCCTAAGTACTAACGTACCGTGGGTGTCTTGGAGATATATTGCCATTATAGCATGTAGATCTTTTAAATACATGTCTAATCTCCAAAAAAAATTCTAGTTTCCAGCTCGGTTATGCACGTTAATATTAAACCTTTTTGACATGGTGATGTTTCTTAAAAAAAATAGTGATTAATTATTTTCTTAAAAACGGTAAGGTATAGGCATAGGAAGGTGTTAACCAAAATTACTTAGATATTTGTGTAGAATCCGAATAGGCAATAAAAAATAGGGTGTTCTATTTAAAATTACAATGTTGCCATTGGTTTTGGTTAGATCTGACAACGCGGCTCTTGCCAAAATATTTTTTTAATGTAGCTTATCACCTGTTATGGCCGTATGCCAAATTTTAAAAAGTTCCTTCTTTTGGTTCTCCAGGACTTTTATTAGGACACTCAAAGTGAATCACCCTGTATATTGCTGTAAAGTGGATGATATTTTATTTAAAAAACAAGTAAAGGAAATGTTTTTCCAAAAATCAATTAATAATTTAATTATTAACACTGGCGGCTACATTTTAAAAGGCACCCTGGTAGATATATATTTTCCTAATTATAAATATTTGTAAAAATTAAGTTTTTAGCAAACACTCGATGAGCGACTAATTTTGCAGCCGGATCAGGTACTATTAAGATTTAAACAAACATCTTATTTTATATGTATTTAAATAAAAAACAAATGTAATTTCTTTACTTTAAATTGCTTTAAATTTACAAGTAATATTTTCGGTGACATAGTGGTCAGTGACCTTTTAGACAGTATAACCTGAAGAGAACATCGTGTCTATGTATTCTAGCACGTCTTTGGTTTTTTTTTTTATTTTATTTATTTATTTACGGATACTCCATTTTACAACAATAAATTAAATATACAAAAACTACATAACAAACTTACAAAATTATAAAAATTTAAATAAATATTAAATGCATCACAGTACAGACAACACAGATCAGTAGATCAAATTAAAAAACATAATAATAATTATAATTCCAAACATATTCCAATAGACGCCTAATGACGACCCAGCGCCCTCTTAAAACTGAAAGGACTAACATCCAAACGAAAATCAAAAACATTAAAATTACTCTGCATTCTCACCAGTGGAGCATGCAAGCCATAATTATTTCTCTGGGGCTCTAGGTAAAATAAATTATTTGATCTGGTTCGATGAGCGGTGGAAAAGTTTAGACGACTTAGAAGATAACTTGAATCAATAGAGCCATTTATGAGTTTATATAGAAAACACATATCAGCATGAAGCCTTCGTTTTTGTAATGTACATAAGTTAAGTTTAGACATAACTTCATTGTAATCGGTGTGACCATCCAACAAGGGTATTTTCAACTTAAAGGCACAGGAGCGCAGAAATCTCCTTTGGACAGCTTCAAGCTCTGCAATGTGTGCAGCGTACTGAGGAGACCAAACCTGGCTCGCATACTCCAAAATGGAACGCACAAAAGAACAATACAAAATCCCATAAACATGGCATGAAAGGTCCTTACAAAATCTTGTTACAAAACCCAAGCTCCTACTCGCACGCTTCACTAGCGATGCGATGTGGCTGTTAAACAATAATTTACTGTCCAAAACTACCCCCAGATCAGTCACCTCATCAACCCTCTTAAGAGTCACACCATCAATGACATATTCATAAACCACTGTTTTTAACATTTTAAGTGTTCTAGGAATTTTAAACGTATTTTTCATTTTTGAGTTTCCTGTATAATGTAAAATACTCACCCTTATTATCAATATTCTCAGTCTTAATATCATCCTCGCACTTGATATTCATCCGAATTCTTTCTTGCGCCTTTTTCATGTTCGGCGTGACGCTCTGCTCATTCTTGAACTGTTCAAAGTGCTTCGGATGTCTCTCCCTGACATGCTTGTACAACATCTTACTGATCGCGAACGATTTCGAACACCAAGTACAGGCATAAGGTTTTTCCCCGGTGTGCACTGTCCGGTAATGTTCTTTGGCAGTGGTGCTGAAAATGATGATTAAACCATGGTTATTTGCGCGTTTTACTTAAGATAATATATTTTTTAATACTTATATCGGATTAACAAACAATACATAGGGAGTAGTGAAGAGAAGAGAGTGACCCTATTCCTTCTCCCATGTATAACATTCTAAACAGCCTCCTCCTATCAATCACATTCTAACCACCTCCTCTGATGTATCAGATTCTAACCACTCTATCTCCTCTTTTATTTACTTGTGCGCATAAAAACATGTGTGAAGCAAAATTTTTACTCAGTCTAAAATTTATACAGTAAAGCGCAGAGCTTTGCGAACAGGACGATCCTGGAGGATTTTGGATGTACCTAAAAACGCCGCACGCATTGCTTATCGATCAATAATCTTCCAGCAAACAATTCATTCAACGCGCGTCGGCCAGCCAAGCGATCAATTAGATACGTTTATTTCTGAAATAATTCTTTACTATCGAACGCTCGACAGCTATAGTTGTACTGTGTTTATTATTTGCGACCAAAAAGTTTTTTTTAATAAAATAATAATTATTAATAATGGATGTTTACGAACTGGAAGAGAAAATTTAAATTATTGAATGGTATCACCGTGAAAATCCTGTTAGGGGAATTAGGGAATTATTTATTAATTTATTACCAACCAGGCCGACTCCCACGATTTTCACTATTCACCGAGTCATTAAAAACTTTCTGATATTTGTTTGTTTAACTCCAAGAAAACATAAACATGATGGTGCCCCAGAAGAAAACAACGAAATCCTACAATTTCCATTAATACAATTGCAGAACAGGTTGATTTGAGCAGAAGATCAGTGGGAAGAGTGCTAAAAAAAATGGATACCGATCTTACAAAGTAAGAAAAACCCATGAAATTTTCCCTGATGATCATTTTAGACAAATGCGATTTTGTGAAACTGTAATGGAAATGGAAAATAACAATAAAATTTTAATAAGAAACATTATTTTTACTGATGAATGGACATTTCCACTTTATGGTCTCACCCAACGATTTTTTTCTCTGGGGTCACGTAAAATCAAAAATTTATGGTTTCCAGGAGAATAGGGCTAATAATCTACAAGAATTGCAATTACAAATTGAAAATTCTTTTAGGATTATTACCTTTAACATTTTAGCAAATGTCAGAAGGCGTTTTTATGATAATCTTGGTTATGGTTTGGCTCAAGAAGGTGGTTTATTTGAGCATCTTCGATAACTTGAAAGAGTATTTCTTTTTTTATTCTATGAATGCACACTGCATCCTCTTACTGAAAATAAAAACGTGGTACACAACTTAACCGGACAGATAATTCTTCCGAATTTATCACCGCACTCCCCACCAGTCCCAACCAAAAATGAGCCACGTGAGGAAACGAGACGGAAATTAAAATGCAAGCCACAAAATTATTATTCGGTATTTTAGAATTGGGTACATCCAAAATCGTCCAGGAGCCTCCTATGTTCGCAGTACGGTGCGCTTTACTGTATAGTGCACAATATGCTCAAAGCATCCAGAAAAAGATCCAATAAGTCAGTTAATAAAAATACAGTTAAAAAAATGCAAATGAGTGTCCAAAATGTTTGGAAATGATTAAAACAAAACCAACTAAAACAAATAAATGCGATCATCTTTTTGGTTTAAAATGTATTAGGGAATGGTCTACAAAGAAAGAGACATGTCCAATTTGTAGAATTTTATATGATCAACTCATAATTTGTGAAACAGGTTAAATTATTAAGTTGGAAGATTTAGAAGTTGATGAAGATGAAGATAGTTTGGGAACAGAACTGTTTAAATTTTTTGTTTATTTAATATCACCATCATCTTCCTTTCACTAATTTATCAACATAACATATTATTTTTTTTTTTTTATATAATTATATAATATGGCAGAAGAAAATATTATTGAAGAAAATTTAAGTGATGAAGAGCTGATTGAAGATGAAGAGGATAGAGTGTGATAGATAGCTTAAATAACCAATATTGCAGGACCTTTTTAAATTTGGTTTCTTAACAGGTTCTTTAATATAACTCATGCTTACTACATTTTATTGATAAATTCAGTGATGAAATAGCCACTGCTTTGATTTTTACTTTTAATAAGATTAGACGTTTTTTAATTTCAACAGTACAAGCAAAACTTCTATTAAATAATGTTTTCTTTAATATTTTTCTTCTCTACTACTTACGACACCTATACTTTTTATTAGAAACGTAGTAACAAATATTCAACCAACATCCTAACTTCCTTAAATCTAAAGTGTCGACATTTTTACTCGAACCTAACCAAAATGTTCCTTTAACATTCAGGTAAGATTACCTCTAGAGTAGACAAAATACTAAAAAATAATACGCCCACTACTCAGCAGGTAGGTAGGTTTAAAGTGAGTATATACCCATCTCGGTATGCCGATTGGTCGGCATGGTATATACCATTCCCCGCAGACTACTCAGCACGTAGAGTGAGAGAGAAATGTTGTAATTTTATTCTTCTTTCTTTTTTACGCACATTGTTTGCACGACCAAGACTGCCTCTAGCAGTATATGCTCGAAGGATGCGATGGATAATCTCAGTAGCTTTCTAGTGATGAAAAATTTTCCGCGCATTAGAGCATGGTCTGCTCCAAAAAGTTTAACAATAAAAAATAGTAATTAATGTGCATGGCATGGCTTGTAAAAATTATTATATGTTTATGTGCTGTTTCTGAAATCAAGAACATCTTTTCATGGCGATGCAAAACTCTTAGATCAAATTTTACACCCTGCACTGTGTTTGACTTGGATTTCGAACAAGGCATGGGGGCGAATCGAACATATACTACAGCGGGCAACGAATTCTTGGATAGAAATAAAGTAAACAAACCTTGTTTGGCATTAATATGTTCAGGGGGGCAAGGAGGGATAGTTCTTGTAAACACACGGCACAACAACACACTAAATAACATCCTCCGAAATAAAACTTTTTCAATGTTTATGGCATTGCCCATAAATTACATTTATATAAATCGATGATTCATTATTGTTAAAAATTAATTTTAAAGCCGGAAAACTATTTTTGTTTATTATCTGAATGACAGACAGACATGACATTTACTTTAGATGCCCAATTCGATTGCTGTTGATCAAGTCAGTTTACAAAACGTGTTATTGAATAATACAACCTACTAGAAAAGATAAAATGATATTGGAGTGCCGTACAACACCTGATTTACTATCATTTTTTATTAAACGAATGCTTGGAACTGTCATTTTAATAAATGTTTATATTTAAATGATGTGCCTATATTAACACAAAAACCAAATTTTTGAATAATTTTATTACATTTTCAAAGGTAACTTCCTGATTTTGGTTTTGCGATCTGGCAATTTGTTTACGTTTTCCAAAACAAAAACAAACGATCACTATACCAAACACCCTGCCTACAAACTGGCGTTGCGTTAATTCTAGTCCTTGAGTTCGTTGACAGCGGGTCTCTAACGGTTTTTTTAGTATCTACAATTATAATAATACTTTTATTAGAATATTTTCCAAAACAGGGCAATATTTCTAGAAAAATAAAGCAAATATTTTGTCTACTCTAGATGTAATACTACATAAATTTATCAATAAAATGTAATAAGTATGAGTCATATTAAAGGACTTGTAAAAAAAACAAATTTAAAGAAGTTCTGCAGTTTTAGGTTAATTCGAGGTACTTTGGTCAGGTTAGCGTAATTAAACTCCTTAATATTGTATTTTTTATGACAACTTACCTATGTGCAAACAGTTTCCCACAAATTTCACATCCAAACGGCTTTTCTCCAGTGTGTGTCCTCCTATGCCTATTCAGGTTCTCCAATGTCAAGAAGCCTCTGTCGCAATCTGTACAACTATAAAAAAAAGATGCCACTATAAGCAATTCAGATTAAGAAATAAATTTGCTGTAATTTGGCATTTAAGGAAAACCATAGAACCGCATAAATAAATAAAAAAAACCCTTTACATGGGGCTGCAACTTTTAATTTATTTATATATTTATTTATTTATTTAAGCTTGTTTACAGATATAGTACAAAAGAAGAAAACATTTTAGAAAAAAATATAATAACAAACAGAATTTGTACAATAAAATTTAAAATAACCCAAAAAGACAACACATCCGAAAGGAAATCGTCGATGGCGTAGTACATCTTTTTGGTTTAAATAATAATTTAGTTTTTAACCTAAAATGCCTATACTGGACCTAAATCTTCAGAAGGGTATTCTGTTTTAACAGATCACGAATGGCTATGTGTTGGGTTACTTAAAATAACATTTTGGTTTTAAAACACTCTTATAAAGTACTTACGTATATGGTTTTTCCCCAGTATGCGTCATCATATGACGTTTCAGGTTCTGGGAAGAAGGAAAAGGTCTTTTGCACACACTGCAGCTGTACGGTCGAAATCCTAAAAACACAGAGTATAATAAATTAATTAAAGCGACTTCATTTTTAAAATTTTTATCTACATATTCATTTTACACAAAATGTTCTGTTATTGTTTAGAACGTATAGCTTAAAACTTTAATGCTAATTTGGCAAAATACAGAGTGTTATAAAAATAGTTTATTATACCGAAATGGATGACTTCTGGGAAAGTGTACAGACTTGTTATTATCATGTAATGTCATTGAAACAAAATTTGGTTAAAGGACTAATCCCTTTAGTATGCTTAAATATACTCTAAACTATACTCTTTACCCTAACACAAAGAAAAATGTTTGTTGTTCCCCATTTCTTAAGCCGTCATTTCCACACTAAATTGCAGTCATTGCATATTATTAAAAACATTATTTTACAATTACATTACTAACAAATTTATTTATTATGCTACACAAAAAAAAACTGGCGTGGATCAAGATATTCCTCAAAAGCTTCCACACACTAAAAGTTGTTGAAGCAAACTAGACCTGAGACAAAAGTTGTTAGATAATCTGAAAAGTACACGTGTTGGGTACAGTTCCCAAAATTGGTGGAAAAACAAATTACTGTTATCCACGCAACACGCTAGCGACGTAATGATAGACTATTAGTATGCCATTTGAGAAAAATATCTAGTTTATACAATTAGGGTAAAAAATCTTAGTAATGAATAGTTGTCCGCCATTTTTCACCGTTTTTGTTAATTTTTATTTACGTAAGGATCTCGAGGTTTGAATATTTCAAGTATTTCCATAACACCCTACATATTTTAATCGATATCAACAAAAATAAATTTAAAAACGGTCTTATAAATAAAAACATAGTTTTTACAAGGGTTACTGACTCTAATTTAAATGTAACAGCTGCTTTGTTTACGCTCTATATACCGGACACTTGAATCTGAAATGTTTAATCACCTTGCCGGCGCGTTGTAAGATACCCTGAATAGAAATAATAAAATGTACCATTTAAAATAATCCAATAAATAAAGGGACAAAGCTGTAAATAAATCTGTACAGTTTTCCCTTGTGGCACAATTCTTAGGTCTTCGGGGATGCTTTCGAGCTAAAAAAAGTTTAGCAACATTAACAGGTGGGAAAGGGATGAAAAAGGCCCCTCAAGGCCCGAAAAATGTGTTTCCCCCTAATATCTGCCAAAATATGCGAAATGGAGAATTTTTGTTTAGACAAAAAATAAAGATTGCCTTGTGATCTACAAAAATGTTCCTTATAATTTTTTTCGAAAAATCGATAGTTTTCGAGATAACGAGACACAAAAGTCCCCTCATTTCAGCTGCCGCTCTACACCTAGAATGCCGATATCTTTATGGATTCACTTAATTATAAACGGGCGGACGAATTGTTTCATTACTCGGGCAATAATGTACAGGGTGTTTCCTCAAATTTTGACAGCTTCTAGCGACCTTAATATTCCAGATAGAAAAAAAAAATTCAGATAAAAATTGTAGGGTATCATTAAGAAACAATTGAGCATCACCGGTGAACTTTTTGACTTATTGTATACTTTTTTTTAATGAAACACCCTATATATTATGTGTTTATTGGATAGCACCTAAAATTATCTTTTTAAAAATATATACGTTGCCTATAATTCATTCATCCATTGTTGAAATATCCGCTATAAAAAAAATCAAAATATTACTAATTTACTATATGAAATAAATCACAGTAACCAATAGAAAACAATGGACATTTCCGGTGGCATGCGACATAACATTTAGTTGTCAATTCGTTTTTAAATTTTGATAATATAAAGTCGCAAAATGGGTTATACTGAAGAGGAAAATAATTTATTTCTTTTATAAGAATAATAAAAATGCCACTGCAGCACAAGCCGATTATCGAGTTTTTCACTCAGGTATGCCGTGCCGTCAAGAGGCACTTTCTATAACAGAAAGACATTTTAGGATTCACAAAAATTTGCAAAGGAAAAAAAGATTAGTGAATATAGATGAGGACGAAAAATATATATACAACTAGATGTATCACCGGCCAGATTTGTGTGTCTTCCTTTGTAATATGCCGCAGACGCCTTGCTGCCATATTTCAAAGTCCATAGTCTTTAAATGATAAATATAAAATATTTTATTATATATTATTATTTTTCCCATATATTACAGTTCACTGAGCCTCACAGCTTGATAAATTATTTAGATTTTAAAATTGCACATTTTTTTTTTTAAATCTGCATTTGCCAAAGTATTTTCCACACTATAGCCATTTTAGCCATTTTGTACAATCTGTAAAACACGTGGAAAAAACGATTGTTTTGGCATCATAGCATCGTCCAACCATCGTCAAGGAGGTGCTGCCTCTATAAAATATTAAACTATTTGCCAAGTTAAAACGATATCTGTAGGACGCGAACAAAAATTATACAGAATCCGCTAGGCCACGATTTTACAAAAGTGTGTAGTTAATATACAGTGGCGGCGTAAAAATAAATACCTTCGGTTTATTAATTTAAAATCAACAACTCGTATGTGTTACAAAGTAAAGAATATTAGGTCGAAAACATCAATTTAAAAATAAGATACGATTACATTAAGAATAAGAAACGATTATTTTAGTTAATTAGTCATTAGAAATGGCGCTTGCTAATATTAATCTAATTTAACGAAATAAATCTGACTAAATATATTATATACTAACATGACCGTTTTAAAAAATATTTTATTATTAGAATTCTACATTATCCCTGATGAACAGAGGCTAGGAAAGAATTTTAGAAAACTGACCCCTAAAGAAGAAAAATAGGGGTAAAAGTTTGTATTAAACTTCAATATTTCTAGACTTAGAAATATGAAAATTGGTATTTTGGCTTTTGATTATGATTAGAAATAATATGTTTTTAATATTTTTTAAATTACATCTGTTGAGAAGGTTAAAATGGGGATGAAAGTTATATGTACCGAAACATTATCATGTTTAAAGTTGTAAAAATGGTAATAAAGTTGGTAATTAGAATTCTGATTACCCAAAAAGATATGACACGTTAGCTAGGAAAGGATTTTAGGAAACTTCCCTCCCCCTAAAAGAATGGGGGAGGGTAAAAGTTTTTGTGGAATTTCGTCATTTCTAGATTCAAAAGTATAAAAATCGTTATGTAGGTTATTAATTACGATTACAAATTATTTGTTTTAACATTTAGAGAGGGGTAAAAGTTTATAAAGAAAAATTGTCATTTTTAAAGTTGTAAATGTGACAGTTGGTAATTATGTTTCTAATTACGCAGAAAAATAGAAGACGTCAGCTAAGTAAGTATTTTAGAAAACTTTCCCCCCAAAGGGAATGGAGGAGGAAAGTTTAATTCGAACTTTGTTATTTCTGGACTTAGAAGTACGAAAATTGTTATATAGGCTATTAATTACGATTAAAAATTATCTGTTTTAACCTTTTTGTAATTACGTCCCTTGGGGGGGGCAAGGAGTTTGGTTAAAGTTTGTATAATCCGTACACGAGGTTTGTCAAAAAATCTTAATTTTACTGAGGAGTAAGGTACCTTTATTTTTTACAATAATGAAGAATGTTAAAGGGTAAAGTATTTTGAATTAAAAGTTATAAACAAATATGCAATTACAGCTATTAGGCATCAAAATTAAGGATTGGTAATTATTTACTAATAATTTCGTATTAATTGTTCTGGTTCGATACAATTTATACAATGTAATCTAGGATGCACTGACATGAAATATTTGACATTGTGTGTCAGAATGAGTTCGTATTTGTAAAATGACATTAAAAATGGCAAATTTACTAAATCGTGAAGAAAACATACAAAAATTATTAGTAAATAATCACCAATCCTAAATTTTCATGCTAAATAGCTGTAATTGCATATTTGAATATAACTTTTAATTTAAAATAACTTTACTTTATAACATTCTTTTGTATTGTAAGTAATAAAGGCACTTTGCTCTTCAGTAAAATTCATATTTTTTGACAAACTTCGTATACGGCTTAAAAAAAATGATATCTAATGGTTGCATTTTAGGTTTCGGGCCATGCAGAACTTTTTATAAAGAATAACTTCGTAATCTTAATTATAAAAAAGTTTTTCATATGGTTCCAACTTAAGTAGACACACTGTAGATATAGTATTTAAGGTATCATTAATTCTACCTAAAATTTAAAAAAGAAGTTTAAAAGTAGCAATTGTCCAAATAATTGTCAATTATTGTTTGAGTAATACTAATTTATAAATCCTTAATAAAACCGTTGGTAACTTTTAACCCGCAGTGCCGCAGATATACATTTTTGCCCGCAGTAAATATAAGAATAAGTAAAAAAAAATGTAAATATTACTTGCTAAAAGGCTTCAAGTCTAGAAACTTTAATTTTAATATAAATCTCTGTTTCAGCATGATTTTCTTGCAATAAACTTTGAGCACAAATAAAAAAAATCTGCCTCTATTAATTAAAAAGAAACAATCATTAATATAAATACACAGACAGATCCGTAAAAAACTTGCCAAGTCAAAAAAGAACTTGGTCTTATATAAGATCTTAGAACTTTATGCGGCCGCAATTTTTGGATTAAGAACTTGGCCCTTAGTTTACAGAACTGTTGTTGGTATGATTTATTACTACAATAGTCTATTATTATACCCATATTTAGATACTTACCAAAACTCATTTTTAAAAACTAATTAAATTGCAACACCGTAACACAAATCAACACTAACTTAAAATTCAGTACACCAATACCCGTAAACCTGCACACTTATTAAATATTTTGTCTAAATACTAACATTTAGAGATACTTATACCGACGAAAAAGTTTACGTACTAAAAACTATTTTATATACCATAAATTATCTCACACTTTGCGGCACTTTTTTTGCGTTACAAACGCCTTCCGACAATTTTACTGGAAAATACGCGGCAAAGTCTTTGTGTATAGGCGCATGCAATAGCAAACAATTTTGCCAATTTAAATATAGCAAAGGTACAAGGGTTGTAAAAAAAAAGATTTTATTTAGAACTAAAAGGGCGCCAATGATCCGTATATGGGGCGTTGATGAGCCTTAAAGATTTTATTTATGTTATGCAGTTAGCACTCTTGGCCTAATCAACGTACTTATTTTTTTTTAATTACTGCGATTTCTGATTAGCGGTAAGACAAATTCGGGTGTCGCCGGATTTGTTCTACTTTAAAGAATATCCGGGGAACGTCTGAGAGAAGTTTAAAAAATTTCTGGGTAAAACCCGAACACTTTTTCGTGTCAAAAGATCCATTGAAAGATAATCAATAAAACTGTAGCAAATTTCTGTTGAAAAAGAAATACATATTTGTTTAAATTAAAACTGATTAGTTTACTTTTAAATTCCAACTAATAAATAGTTTTGGGTTTTAAGTGCCCAATTTGTAAAACCAGATAACAGCTGTAAAAAAATTGCGTAAATGATAGTAATATTTTTATTGTAAATAGTTTTTTTAAGGGGTGTCTAGAAAAAAAATAAAATTGTACCCAAATGTCCAGGATTTCTAAAGTTTTTTCAGGCGTGCATAAAATGTATTTTGCTTACTAAAAAAAAACATCATTCAATCTTTTCTCGAACAAAAAAAAAGTTTTGGCGTAATTATCATTTTAAGTTCAGGCCCTTTAAATTTGTCGTCAGACCAAAAAAACATGTGACGACACAAGGGTTGACGAGTTCATTCAGAGCAAAAAAAATCCATCGCGTTTCTGTATTCCGATTGAAAATAAAGTGGTTTATTGTCAAATAAATATGCAATATAATAAATGAAAAGGTTAATTATATCTTTAAAATCCATCGCAATAACCTCAAAATAAAATATACATTTAGCAAAAAAACAGGTTGAAACTCCAAAAACTGCTCATTATCGTTTGAGAAAAACACCTCGTAAGTAATCATAATTACCGACTTCTTGAACCAATGCAAAACATTTTTTCTTAATGAATTTTTGTCAAACGGAAATGAACAGATTGTAGTATTTTATGTTTTAAATCAGTCTTTCTCAAAGTGGGCGATAACGCCCCCTTGTGGGCGCTGAAGGCTATGAGGGGGGGCGGTAAGGGGTCCAGAAAAATGGGGGGCGCTGATGTGATTTAAAGGGGCGATGGGTGATTTGTAACTTCACCTATTTCATATTTTAAAATTCACTGAAATTAAAATCCTTCTAAATACTACACAACATCCATTTATTAGTTCATATTTATATTCTATTTTATTGTATAAATCTAAACTAAAAATATATAAAATATTTAATATTTTTAATGCGTTCAAAGCGCTATTTATATCTTAAAATATTTAGTAATAGGTATCAAACACTAAAAAGTATTCATGTCTTTAAGTGTCGCAGGTGAGGTCTCCACCTTCGAAGACAAGTGTATAAAAATAGGTATATTTATTGTTGTGGCAAAAATATGTTGTATATATATTTTTGGTTGTGGCTTAGCTAAGCACTTGCCTAATGCGGGATTTTTTAATGAACCTAATCCAGTAAAAATAAAGAACAAATATATTGAAATTAAAAGGTTCAAATATAATTCACACATTCATTTGTGCAATCCTGTATTATCAATAGTCCGTCAACGTTCGTGCGGTCTGTGTTTGCGGAGTGCAGGTGCAGGAAGGGACAAATCCCAAATACACAGCCGCGGCTCGCGACCGACCAGCGACTGACGTGACGTTCCGCCGCTCGCACGCATCGCTCTCGCTTGCTCTCCCGCCACTCCGCCCGCTACCCCGATACTCTTAATATTGTAAAGTTGTACTATTATTGCTCAATGTTGAATATTGTTTATTTTGAATTAAAGTTACTCCTAATATTGTAAGGTTGCATTATTACTGCTCTGTCTGGTAAGAAAAGTCTCGTTTAGAATATAGGTTTAATTAAACTTCAGGCGAGACTAATATCTTATTGGGATTTTTAAGGTGAAAAAAATTGGGGCACTACAAAATAATTGATTTTCAAAGTGGGCGTTAGACGAAATAAGTTTGAGAACCTCTGTTTTAAATAAACAATTAAAAATTAAAAGTGTTTCAGTATTTCGCTTTCATCCGAGATGTATATTAAAACTAAGCCCCGGTCGCCTTTGTCGATCAGGCTTTGTAAATACGTGAGATTAGCCCCCAGTTACGAAAATATCATATTTATATACAAACTTTCATTCACATTTTAACCCCACCCCTCCTAAGGTTTTAATTTCAAAATTTTTAAAACAGATCATTTTTAATCGAAATCATTCCAATTTTTATACTTCTAAGCTCCGAAATGATGAAGTTCCATTCACACAAACTTACATCCCCCATGCTACCCGTCAAGAGCAGGAGTTTTATAAAATACTTTCTTAGCTATCATCTCCTATTTTTCTGGGTAATTAGAAGCCTAATTATCAACTTGCCTATTTAGAACTTCAAAAATGACAATTATTATATACAAATTTTTATCCCCCTTTTTAACCCCCAAGGGATGTAATACAAAAGTGTTAAAACAGGTCATTTTAGTCGTAATCAATAGTCTATATACCAATTTTTATACTTTTATGACGAAGTTTTATAGAAACGTTTACCCCTCATTGTACCCCTATAGGGCAAGAATTTTTGTAAAATCCTTTCTTAGCTAACGTCTACCATTTTTCTGGGTAATCAGAAGCCTAACTACGATCTGCTATATTTACAACTTCAGAAATGACAATTTTTTGATACATATCATTCTCATTTTGACCCCTCCGCCCAAGGGGAACTTAGCCCCGTTTGCCTCTGTCGATCAGGTCTTGTGAATACGTGAGTTCAGCCCTTTGTGACGAAGATAGCATATTTTTATGCAAACTATTATTTCCATTTTAACCCTTCACCCTCTCCCAAAGGTTGTTTTTCCAAAAATATTAAAACAGATCATTTTAATCCTAATAGCCTACCTACGAATATTTAGACTTCCTAAGTCCAGAAATGGCGGCATCCGACACAAACTCTCACCCCCTATGCTTTTTTTGGGGAGGAGCGTTTGTAAAATCTTCTTCTAGCTAACGTCTTCTATTTTGCGGGGAAATTAAAAATCTAGATACCAACTTCCGTAATTACAACTTTATAATTAACAGTTTTGCTATTCAAACTATTATCCCCTTTTTAACAACAAAAAGATTTAATTTCAAAGATGTATTTTTTTTTTATATATATATATATATATATATATAATATATATATATATATATATATATATATATATATATATATATATATATATATATATATATATATATATATATATATATATATATATATTATATATATATAATATATATATATATATATATATTTATAATAATGAACTTCTTATATTAAAATGCTTTATGTTTTTAACACACCCCATTTACAATAATAAATAAAAAGCATATTAGTATATTATTTGTGTTGTGCCGACAACGTCTTTCTCTCCTGCAAAGCAAGTCTGCCTCTGGCGGGTATATGCTTGAAGGGTTTTGCTAAAAATGTACTGCACTGGCACTTTGATGAAACGTCCCTGTTAAATCTGTCTGCACCATCTTACGGTCATTTTTAGTACTAAGCGGCCATCGATTTCTTTGTTCAAAGTAAGTAGATTCCTAAGCTTCGGAATAGCGGTTTTAGCGCTTGCAGCGTCCATGTGTCGAAGTACGAAATTCTACACCAACGCCGTCTGGTATCGATACTTCGAACCCAGACCGTCAAGGAGTTATATGGGGGCTTTACCAGAGTGATTAATCTAGTTGTATATATATTTTTACCCCAATAGCCCTTATTTAACAATTTTAGTTTTTTTTTTTTTTTTTGGGTTGGGGGAAAAACACAGTTTATAAAAAAAAAGGATTTTTGGGGGGGTTAAGAAAAAAATTATAAATTGCATAAATAATTTAGTGGGGGAAAAAGCCGCATTTTATTATGAATGCTATTAATAAAAAAAGAAGATGATTACACAAAGTGCCTAAATAATAATGGCGGGCATATAGAACATAAATGTAAAACTTTATATTGTTATTGTTAAATCATTTTTTTTGTGTTTTATTAAATTGTTGATTATTTCAATGGTTACTGTGATTTATTTCATATAGTAAATTAGTAATATTTTGATTTTTTAATAGCGGATATTTCAACAATGGATGAATGAATTATAGGCAACATATATATTTTTTAAAAGATTATCCAATAAACACATAATAATAGGGTAAAAAAAAGTATACTATAAGTCAAAAAGTTCACCGGGATGCTCAATTGTTTTTTTTAAAGTGAAATTCGGACGGTTTGGAAAACCTACAATTTTTATCGGGATTTTTTTTCTATCTGGAATATTAAGGTCGCTAGAAGCTTCAAAATTTGAGGAAACATCCTGTTCTTTTTTTATCATTCAAGTTCACCCGGAAGGAAACCTGTACCTACCATTGATATGAGTTGGGTCCATTTTGATTTTTCTAGAATATTAAAAAAAAGCGGTGAAAGTTTTTTTTCACAATTTAATTTATTGATATTAAAAAAAATGGTTTGTTATTACCATTTCTTTTTTATAATGAGACCTTAGCAAGTGTTCAATGATCCCAGAAAATTTCCTTCACAATCTTTCTTGCGTTTTGATAAAAAATTGTTTTGCCCATCCGCATTTTTTAGTAAGAAACTACTACTACCACATCTATCCAAAGTGGAATGTTATGGACTTTTCGACGGCCGTTTTTGTGAAAAATATTGGTGTTGCGAAAAAAATGGTAAGGACCATTTTTGTAGATTTCGAGTTGATCTTCATTTTTTGTCTAAACAAAAATTTTCTAATTCACATATTTTGGCAGATATTCGAAAACTCATTTTTGGAACTTTGGGGGGCCATTTTCAGCGGGTTCCCACGTCGAAATCGTGATAAACTTTTTCTCGCTAGAAAGCATCCGCGAAGATCTAAAAATTGCGCCACAAATGAAAACTGTACATATTTATTTACAGCTTTGGGTACTTTCAGGTCTTTTACTAGACTATAAGTATTCCTTTAGTTTCTACGAGAAAAAATACACATGATGGTCATTTCCCAATTTTTTAAATGAGGAAAGCCACAAATATGGCCCTGATCAGTCCGCATTGAATGATCCTGTACAAGATATTTAGCACTCACTGCATACTTAATAATATGCAGAGTATATAAAAGGTGACGCAAGAAAATTAGATCAAGTGAGATAGATGTTTCACTATATTACTACAAAAGTCTCACCGTCATGAGTTCGTTTGTGTCTGGTTAAGTTTTGCCCGTTTGGGAAAGACTTTTGGCAGATCTCACAAGCAAACGGTCGAAAACCTGAAATACAAAAAACAAAAAAAAAAAAGAAAAAAAAAATAACACGACTACTAATGTTTTTAATTGTGATATCTGCCAATGGATTTTTAAAAAAAAAAACAAATTAAAATTACCTAATTGTGAAAGTAGAGATGCGGATGCAGGTGAAACGTCTGTAGGATTAGCCAATCTGTACTCTACAAAAAATTAAAATAAAATATCTTTACGTTCATAAAGCAATTCTTTACAGTTTAAGTATCTACAATTTTATGGTCAATAAATAGGACTTTTATAAAATTGCTTTCAAATTTATTTTCGTTGATATCCACCAAATTATTTATGGCCAATGCGCTCTTCAATTTTGTAAAATACATTTTTAAATCACTCTGTATGTACCAAATTTGACTGGTTTAACTTAATAACAAAAATAGTTAAAAAGTAAAAACTACACTACTGTAAAAAATTAAGGAAGTAAAAAAAAAATTTTAGTGATTTTGGAGGGTTATATTTCTGTGAAAAATGGTCGTATCGAGACCGTAAAAAAAAGCATCTTGAAGCTTGAAGATTCTAGTTTTCAGATCTTTTGACCAAAAATTTTTTAAAAGCTAAGTTATCGAGTATTTCAAAGGAATAATACGAAAAAAAAAATTGTAAATTTTTTGGTTTTCTTTTGGTCCACGAGCTTGGAAAAATTGTTTACAATAAAATCATGGTATAGACTTGATAGCCTGTTTATTCAGCTTTATTTTTGATTTTTTACATTTTTCTATACGATGATTGGTTCTGGTGATATCCGACTTTAAATGCAAAAGGATCCTTTTGGCTTTAACCATCAATATCTCATCAACCAATCATCGGAAAAAATGAAGGGCACTTTCAAAATCGGCAAAGAATTTTCTACAAAGTTAGCTTGGGGTCGTTGAGCTTTTTTATTTTTTTGATCCTCAATTTTAACCTGAAAAAAGTGAAAGAAGACACTTTTTTCTTGTTTCGAAAAATCGTCCGAATCTTTGCGAATATTGATGAGGAGTCTAATGTTTGCACGAATTTTTATACCCGAATGCACCCCCAACAACCCTGCGAATCGGCAGATCGAACGGAACGAGTAAAATTTCAGAAAAAATTAAAGGAGCAAAATTTTTATTTCTGGGGTCCCTGTAACCCTTGTAAAATGAAAAATTGAGTTTTTTTTCAATTTTCTTACAATTGGGCATCTTTTATCCATTGAATTTGAAAATAAAAAAAAAGATTTTTGAAAAAAAAATTATGGACCCTGCAATTTTCTTATAGAAAATGGGTTTCGATCAATTATTTTCAAACTTTGCACAGTAACAATTCTCAACACGCTGATTAAAAGTCTCCACTGGCATAAAACCCCTTCAACCCCCTCAAATTTCACTGGGATTTTTCTTATGAAAAATGGGTTTCGACCAATTGTTTTCAAACTTTGCAAAGTAACCACAACTAACCGCAACTCACCACAACTCTATGCCTTGATTTTATTGTAAAAAAATTTTCCAAAAGAAAAACACGCAAAATTTACAATTTTTTTTTCGTGTTATTCCTTCGAAATACTCGATAACTGTCGTCCTTAAAAATTTTTGGTCAAAAGATCTGAAAACTAGAATCTTCAAGCTTTAAGATGCTTTTTTTACGATCTATTTTTCACAATACAGCCCTCCGAAATTCACTAAAAAATTCACAATTTTGTCTTACTACCTTAATTATTTGCAGTAGTGTATTTTTAAAGTCATTTACATTTATAGAAAAACTGTGGGTGTACCAAGCCGCTACGAAGATCATCAGATCATAATTTACGAATATATTGTTGCATTCACCATTGTCAAGAATTAAGCAATATCAAGGTCTACTTTATTTACTCTCTCACCGATCGCAGTAACTTATTTTTTTAATACAAACTTAGCTGTTACAAACACATTATTCTAGTTTAATATATCTAGGATCATACAAAAAAAATATATAACTCTTACCTGAGTGAGAGTTCATATGCCTCCGTAAATGACTAGCATTGCTGAAAGCTTTATCACAAAACTGACACAAAAACGATTTTACTTCGGCGTGGTTTCGCTGGTGCTCCTGGTAATTCGGGTACTTTAAAAACGCCTTGCCGCAAAGATGACAGACAAAGGGGCCGTCACTGTCTTGAACGTGTGTAACTAGGTGACCTAAGAAATAATATTTATTTATTTTTTTCCATTAATAAGACTAACAAAAGTATTAATATCGTCAAATATTCAAAATCTACAAAAGTACTCAAATCTACTATCTACAGATAAAAAACACTAATGCTGGTATGACACAATATTGACCAACATTTAAAAAAACGTATATACTAGCCTATAAAAAAATAATAGTAATAACAACAATACCACCATACCAAAAAAAAAACAATAACAAAATTAGGAGCTCGGATTTTTTACAATACACAGCGGGACAAACAAATTTTAGAAGTCATTAACACTATAAAAACATTTATCAAAAAGATAGCACAGCAGTGATTTTTTAAACTTCCTGGGTGAATTAATTGTCTTTATATGTATGTTCAGGCAGCTTATTAAAAAGAGTGCTACAAAAACAGAAGGGACTTTTCCGATAAGCTGAGTGCCTAAAATTCGCTATTGAAATATCATTATCGCTGCCTCCATAAACAAAATGGATGGTAAAGTTAAACCCTCTTACTCACGAAGACTGGCCTGCATGAGTCCAAGCAGTCCACTGAAAATATCTTTCTGATTATCCTTTTTTGGAGAAAAAAAATACGTGTCACCTCAATAGCCTGAGCTGAATGTGCAAAACGTCAAAAAGCAATTTTTTTCCAAGCCACAGATCAACACAGTCCTTAATAAAAGTACTTATTATTAACATACTTACTAGCCAATTGCCGGTTACTCTTCAACACTATATTACACTTTGGACAATTGACCGCTCTCTTGCTAGGTTTGCCATCAGTATGGCTTTTTTCGTGTTTTCTCAATCTAGCTTTGGTTTTGAAAGCTGCTTGACAGTAGCCACATATAAAAGGTCTTTCCCCTAAAAGGCAAATAATAGTTAGGGAGCTGGTGGCAGTAATTTTTAAATGATTTCATCGTCTGACAGAGATTGATAATATTAGAGTACTAAAATAATCGTTTCAAACAATTTTTGCCATTCGTTATTTGCTGCAATATCAAATAGGAGCTTGCAAAAAATGTTAGTAAAAGTAAAAATAAGTGTCATAAACGACATTATCGCTTCTGTCGATAGTCTTAATTAATTATATTTAATATAAAAAAAATATTAATGCTAGTGACAGAAGTTTTTCCTGGCGTGTTTCAGAGTAATTAATTTTTTTTTTCTAACTATTATGATATATAAAAAAATAAATGACTTTATCGGCAGACAGATAAGAATAATTATTGAAATTATAAGAGATAAAAAAAATTCTGCCACTATGATGATGTTGCATTAATAATCTGTATTGTTAAAAGAATGTTAAAAAAACTTATAACATTGTTTCTGCCTTTAAGTCTAATATTTCTATTAGTTATGAGAAGCATAAAAATAAAAAAGGCAGAATTAATCGATACTGTCTTTTCGAAGGCAGAAGTATTGTACTACCTGAATACACACTCACTATAGCCCAGTCTGTAGGTAAAAATAAGGGCTGTTTATGACGTTAACTTGTAACAGGTTGAAAGATGTTAGAAGTTGTAGAGGGTGATTACCTGAATATGACTATATAGTTTTAGACTCGAAAAAAGTGTGCAGGGGTTGGGGGTAGGTGGTTAAAAGTGCTAAAAACGTATTTTTTTGCTTCTGCAAGCGCCATTTTAATTTTAGAGAATACGTTCAAAATGTTTTTTTAAGATATTAAAAAAACCTATAATTTGACCCCCAAAAATATATAAACTCTAGATTAATTACCCGGTAAAACCCCATATAACCCTTAATGCCTGAGTTCAAGTATCGATATCAGACGGCGTTATTGAATTTCGTACTTGACACATGGACCTGCAAGCGCTAAACCCTATTCCGAAGCTTAGGAATCTACTTACTTTGAACAAAGATTACGTTCCCACTTAGTACAAAATGACCGAAAAAATGGCAGACAGATTTAACGGGGGCGTTTCATCAAAGTGCCAGTGCAGCATTTTTTTGGGAATACCCTTCAAGCATATACCCGCCAAGGCACCTTGCTTTGCGGTAGAGAAAAACGTTGTCGGCACAAAATAAATAATATACTAATATGATATTTATTTATTCTTGTAAAAAAGGGGGTTTAAAAAACTATTATATTAGACATTTTAAATAATACAGTAAACTATTCTATTATTATACAATAAATATATATATATATATATATATATATATATATATATATATATATATATATATATATATATATATATATATATATATATATATATATATATATATATATATATATATATATATATATATATATATATATATATATATATATATATATATATATATATATATATATATATATATATATATATATATATATATATATATATATATATATATATATATATATATATATATATATATATATATATATATATATATATATATATATATATATATATATATATATATATTTTTTTTACCGCGTTACCAGACCTTATACATAAATAGACAACCCCAGACCCAAGAAGGGTTTGATAAAAGTGTAAATTTCAAAAAATTTAAAACTTTATTTAAACCTTTTCCCTAAGGGGGGGCTACCAAATTACGTTTTATATATTTCATTTTGAATCAAATAGTCAATATTTTTTTTGTCGAAATAGAAATTACATACTCCGCCGACGTTACTCGACCACGCAGGGGTTTCCCAAAACCCTTTTTGAAGTAGATTTGGCGGGAAAAAGTCTAATATGTTTTTATGTTGGCTCAATGTTAAATTTGCTTCCTAAAAAATACGCAACGAATATTTCCTAAAACCCCAAATTTCATTTTTTACGGATATTGGATACGAAATAAGGGGGTGGTTTTTCGCATTTTTTAACTGTACAATACTTTTTACATTTTTGAAAGATCAGCATTAGTTTTGCTTTTAATTAAATTGGCGG